>CM045766.1:175240105-175840105 GCA_025200525.1 Camellia lanceoleosa
AGATATATACAATCTGTGTAGATATTATCAGAATTAATGTGATTGTTATCTCACAATTAGAAGATTAGATTTGATCAATATCCTACCCTAATTATAGGATATATGATCTATCATGTATAGCAGGCTTTGTGCATATATATTGTAATGTCCATAGTGAATAAAATTCAAAAGAGAATTATTCTCCAAACGTGTTGTTTGACACTATCAAGAGAGCTTAGTTTCTCCTGATGATTTTATGAAGGTGCCAATTTACCTTAATAATTAAAGAATGAGAAGAAGAGGTAATACAAATTCTAGTTATATCTTTTGCTATTTCAAAGTTTCTTTCTTTTATATACAATATCTTTAATTTGATGAGCACTAATCTCCGTTCTTTATGCTTTCCGAAGTTTGTCTTTCTATAGAATACTTTGTCAAATTTCAAGCAATAAAAGAGTGATCATAACATAGATATAGAAAGAAATCAATAGTATTGAACTTGCGAAAAAAAGTAATCAATAGTATTATATTCCATTCATATATGTTTTGAATAATGTGTTATAACACGAAAGCCATAAAAAAAGAAATATGAAAAAACTAGAAAGAACACTATCAATTTGCTGCAAAATTCCATATGCATTCTTTTCCCTTTATCTTTTAGGCATTTAAGTGGAACATAATAAAAACCAAATAAGTGGGAAGGGAAACTAGTAAACATGGATTGGAAGTCTCACATAACAAGAGATTAATTTATGGTTACTTAAAGTGCACCTTTCACATCTTAGAATAAAGAACTAGGGCTTCAGTTTCTATGATTGTGTTTATCTAGAAAACTTTTCCTTTGAACCATAAAGTACATGCTTTGAGTTAGGATAGTCAATCGAGTACAACTATTATAGAGTATTTGGCTTGGCATGTGCCTTTACTACTTCCTTTTTGTTCTTGGGTTTGGTCTAAAGTTTCATGATAATGGTAAGCAACTAGCTGAGTAACTAATACAGGGTATTGAGAGAGAATTTGAGATTTGATAGAATTGTGGAAGAAAGAAAGAGTTATGAGTTTGGTATCAGTAATTGTTCCATATCTTGTGAAATGTAAATGGATTTTTTCACAATCTATCTTGCTCGTGCTTATATGCCCCCTGTTTGTGAACAGTGTAAATTGCTTATTTGTGATTAGTTATTTCAAATTGTTTTCATTCCTTTTGGTTTATTTTTTTATGGATTTTGAAAGTTCTTTGTTGGGATGTTTGCCAATTACCAACTGGCTCATAGGCTAGGATGTCAACCCAATCACATGCTATTTGATCTTCAATATGTTTCCTAGGTGGGAAACAACATTGATAGACTAAAAATTTTACATTTTGTCAAGATGAAACAAAGGAAAATTGAATGGTACTTGGCACAGGTATGAGAAGTATGAAGGGTAATGATGAATCTATTAGATTAGTGGCTATCTAGAATTGCTTTAATGGACTTATGCAAAGTTTGTATAATGAAACATAACTTTCTCCCTTGGTGTGCAACATTTCCCTAGCAGCTTAGTGTTCTGAGCCTGCTCAAGTTACCAATAAAAAAAGTGATGTTGCAATAAAATGTTCATGATGCCGAACTTGTGTTCTTTATCCTATAGGCTTGGCTTCAAATTATGTATTTTCAAAATTCTACAATCCCAATGAAGTCCTAATTTCTCGTTTTTCTTTTTTCACCGAGAAAAACCATCTTATGATGAAATCTTAACAAGTCCTCTGATCTATTTTTCAAAGAATTGAATGATACTAGTGAACAATTTGAAATATCTTTTAAGTTGAAATGATATATAGGAAAAGGATAGAGAGGAACAATGTAATTCCTTCTAGGAACTTAACTGGTGGTCTAGCATGTAGATTCCCCAATGAATCCACAGTTTAGAAAATCAGGAACAAATTTTGTCTGTTTGCAATTTGGACTTTTAAGTTCACGAATATATCTATGCTTTTCAAAAATAATATTGTACTTATGGCAAGGCTTGGACTTTAGAACAAAGACATTGCCAGGGTTGAGCCCACCTCAAGCTTCTTGTTACTTTTATGTATAGTAATATTACTTTCAATTGCTTTGAAGTTGTGTATATATCTGCATAACCATCTCAACAGGCAGTATGTACCCAGTAAGAATTTGAATTTGACTGCTTATGTTCTTGTTCTTGTCTTGTGGCCTAGAATTCATTCAAAATCAAAATAGTGGTTCCTCATAGCTATTGCTGTGGTCCAAGGTTTGTGAATTTGATTTGATTTCATCTCAAAATCAATCCATGTAATGGTATTGAAATTCAGCTTGTAGCCACACATATGGTGGCCAATCAACACAGGGATTCTGGTTTCTATTATTGTCTTGTGAGTTTTGTAACTTGAGATGTAAGAAGTCACTTAGAAGATTATTGAGTTTGGAGCAACATATTATGTGATAATTGGCATGCATAAGTTTTCAAATCTCATTTGATTGTGTAAATTTCTTATTACCAATTATGTGTCAAATCTGTCTTAGCTAGGTGTTCGACATAATTTTGTGTATTGTGGTTGTGGTATTGTTGATTTCTTGAATACTTTGCAGTTTGTACTTATACTTTGCAGTTTGTGTATTGTGGTTGTGTATTAGGTGTATACCCAATATTTCCCCTTTCCAAACACACATTAATGTGTACTAATTGGGCATTGTTTTTTTTACTCGTGTTTCTGATTTTATGGAAGTTGAATTTTTGTAGGCTTTGCCTTAGCTGCAAAAAAAAAAAAAAAAAAAAAAAAAATATTCCCCATCTTTAAGAGTCCTTGAAGATATCTTCGCTCTTTAATTCATCTATGGTTTGTTGCCTATATGCTGTTTTCTGCCAGGATGGAGCAAGTCAATAGTTTTTTATTGTGTACAAATTTTGGGTTAATTACACTTTTCCCCCCTCAACTTTATAATTGTACATTTGGACCCCTCAATTATTAAAATTGTTTTATTTTCACCTCTTAGACTAAATGAATTGTTTTAAAGTTGAGGGGAGTAAGATGATATTCAATGATAGTGAAGGAGGTGAAGTGTAGCTAACCCACAAATTTTTAAGCAAAGCGAAGTGGCAGAAGTGGGAAGGTAAGAATTGTTTATTGTATTTATTCAAGTGAGCCAGGTTGGAAAGGGTGATGCACTTTTTTGGCCTTTTTTTTCCTTTTCATTTGCTATCAACAGAAGAGCAGCATACTATTGTTTCATTTCTTTTTTTTAAAATTTATTTTTGGATGAGTAGCATTTGGTGGGACTTAAGGCTTGGTTTGGTTTGTTTTGGTTTGGTTAACATTTGGTTATTGTATATTGTTAGTGCTCTTGGTGGCTTTTCGTTTCAACTAGCGTTGATGTTTGGGCATTTCAGTTGACATTTATATTCAAATTTTTTAGCTTTTCTTTTCTTTTCTTTTCTTTTCCTTTTCCCTTTCTTTTTGGTCCAGTGCAATTAGCTGAGTGCTGCTGTTGATTGTTCTTTTTCACAATCTTTCTTCTTGATAATTTCTTCAGTTGGTTTTGCAGATCACATATAATTGGACCCCTAGTGAGAATATATGCAGAGTATCGTATCTGTTGTTCACTCTCATTTTTCTTCCAAGCATATTACTATGTCACGTTTTAATTTGTTATATAGATTAGATGTGTGAAAATATTTAATTTTGAAAACTATTATTGGATGTACTGATGGATGTCTTTGTGTTTTAATTGTGTTATCTTTCTAGGGCACATTCTGCAGCATGAGGCATTGGTGCTTGGAGCAGAACAACTTTAGTTTCAAGAATCAACCATTTAGTCATTCAACGATGGCTTGTGGAGGAGAAAGAGAGAAGAAAGACATTAAAATAAACAAAATCTTTGTGGTTTGCCACTGAATTTGGCATAAACCTATTTTATTATTTTTGTTTGGAGTTTTGAACCTAATGTGGCTTTTGTTTGTGTGGATCTGTTAAATGTTCTGGATGTTTGATCACCCAATTTGGAAACTATTTGTGTGGATGAAAGCTTTATGCTATTTTCCTTTGACTTTGGTTCTCATTCATATATTTTTGGTTATATTTCATGTTGAATGCTATAAATTAAAGCAGAGACCAGTCATAGGAACTGGACTACATTGATCTGACTGCATGCTTTTAGACTGTTTCAAACCTTCAATTACCTAATGCTTTGTTTGTTTCAGCGAAAACATTTCCGATGGAAAAAATATATTTTTTCGGAAAGCATTTTCCTATGTTTGGTTGTGGCTTTGAAATTAGTGTGCTGCCGGTTGTGGTAGTGTTGGTGGCGGTGATGGTAGTAGCTGCTGTGATGGGCAATGGTGTTGATGGTGATAGTGGTGATGGTGTGGCAGCAGTGGTGGTGGTAATGGTGATGATGGTAAGATGGTGGTAATATAGTGCCTTTGGTAAGACTTCAATCCGGGAAACGTTTTGCATATTTCAAAAGTAGAAGACATGTTACGTCCAAATGAGTTTGTTTTCCGCTATACGAGACAATGTAGAAAATATTTTTTTCCAAAATAAATAGAGAGAGTTGGATTTCTTGCACTTTTTCTTTGTTCATTTTTGTATTCTCCGTGCCTGTGCGTACTGGATTTCGCACTAGATGAAAGTGGATCGGGGCTCCGTACTCGGTTGGACTATCCAGGGACTGAGGTTCCTGCCACAAGAAGCACCGTTAGAGCTGCCCGGCCGGGGTTAGCTGGATAACCCCTCCGGTGTAGGAATTAGCGATCGAAGAAGGAGTGTAAAATAGGGTTGAATTTGTATGTAAGTGTGGTTTAGCTTGGAATAGTTCAGTTACCTTCAATATGAAGTTCATGTTGTATATATAGTGTTCCTTACTTGCTTCTCAAGGTGAGTTCATGGAGTGTAAATGCTGCCAGGTGTCCTTTCAGCATTGCTCCAAGTGGGGGACCACTTGGTAGTTGTCATTGATTGCATATTCTCATTGTAGGCATGCTGATAACAAACCACATTCTTTTGGCTCAACAACTTCCGTGATTCTAGGCGTAGGGGACCAGCTGAGGTGGTAACCTGCACATGCTTGCACTCACAGCTTCCACGTTTCCTTGTGAGGTTTCTCCAGCTCGGTATCCATGTACTTCAGTTCGGTAATGATGTACCTCGGCTCGGCCTTTTTCAGATCATTCATGGAGATAGGCTGGACCATTATCTGTTCGGCCCATAGGTTTCATTTCGCAGCTCGGCCCAGACCAGCACTACGGCTAGGCTAGCCTTTCCACTGCGGGTTGGGCCCAAGTGCTTGAGGACTTGGGTGGACTGTTGATCATGAAGTTGGGCTCAACTGGTTTGTCCATATACTCATCTGGTCCACTTGGATTCGGACTTTGTCGGATTGGGCTGGCCCTAGGCTTGGACCTGACCCATTTCACATTTAGCCCCTTCATTTGCCTCCTAGCTTGCGCTAAGGTTCCCCTTGGGGGGAGCTATTGTTCTGCCTTCCAAGTGTCACGTCGTTTTGGTTCTCCCCCAGTTCGGCCTTGGTGACGGCTCAATCCTGACACACAATTCCTGCACGCGTCCATTCATGTGACACGTGGCGACGTGTGATAGGTGTGCAGAGATAATGCGTCGACTCTATACCGAAGGTCGTGATTCGTGTGCCTGCGCGCCGACTGGTGTAATAAATGCTCAAGCTATCAATTCAAATCCCTTGATTTAATTTTCTCATTCCTCTAGTGAGTTCCAAAGAGAGAGAAAGAGCTTCTTCCCATTCCTCTGGACTGATCTCGCTGGTGCTCTTCGTCGCTAATCCTGCTTCGCTATCATCATTGTGATCTCTGTAAGTCCTCTTATGACTCTTCTTCTCTTTCCTCTTTCTGTTTTAATCATCTCTTCTAGCCCACTTGCTATCCGTGTCCCATATCCTGTTATCTGAATCCTACTTCTGTCCCACCAGATTGGTCGAATAGGGAAGTTCCGTTCCTTGGTTGATACCCTCGAGGCCATGGCTATGTTCCGTCTGGATTACAATATTCCTCATGACGTTACCCTTTCACTGGCGAAAGTAGACGCCAAACGTATGGGTACGAGGAACACCGTTGCCTTTCCCATCGTGGCGATAGTCGAGGGAGGGGTTTGGTTTCCTCTTGACCCGTTAGTGCGCCATTTTCTGCATCAAGTCTAGTTAACCCCAATGCAAGTATCTGTGAACCTTTTTCGTGTTGTTTGCGGCGTATCTGCCCTCAATAGGCGACTGGGCCTGAACCTTGACATATGGGATATCTAGGGATGCTACCTGCGTGTTCGCTCGGCTGATTGTCACTTAGTTACTGGATTACTTGATTCAAATAAACACAATGACGATTTCCTACAAGTTGGTGGAAATTGGGAGTTCCCTACCGGAACCGAGTTTCAGTCTGAACAGATGCCACAGAAAAACGGCTACCCAGGTTCCGGCCTCTCCTTTTAATGCCTTTGGTGTTTCTTACTCTATTTTGAATATTGCTTTGATGGGTTGCTTTCTTTTTGCAGAGTCCTCCCATTTCCAACGGAGGCCGAATCGAGAGAATGCTGAAGCCATCAAGGTTGCCTTGAGGTATAAAAAGAGATCTGCACCTGAGTTATTGGACTACCAGTCAACTTACCGTTCTGTTATTCCAAAGAAGGCAAGGCTCGCTGCTGCCCTTTTAGACTCTGATACCGAGACTGACACGTCTCTCACCCCTCTGGTCTCAAGACGTCGCAGGAGTCAAGATGCATTTTCTGAGAGAGCGCCCTTCCCTGCCCCCAGTTTCGCAGGGAGCGAGTCTGTAGCGAAGAGAAGGGTGTTGGTGGATTTAGAGGCCGAGGCCTTCGGAGCCTCTGGCGCTTTGCAAACCACTTTGGAGAAGACCAAGGTAAAGAGCCTTATGGAGGTAAAGATGGAAGCTGGAGCTTCTAGGACCCCTGTGACTGCTGCCGAGCCCTTAGCTTCAGTCGCTGCACGAGCAAAAAAGAGGAGAAGGGAAACCGGCAAAGCAGTGGTGGGGGAAGCTTCTCAGGATCTTGCTGAGGATGATGCTTTTGAGAAATGGGAGCCGCCAATATCGTATGAGGACAGGCCCATTTCCACCTCTGATTCAGTTGCCGCTTCACAAGATTTTGCCTTTAGTTTGACCAAGTTTTTGTTGATGCCAGTTGATATGGCCGACCATAATGGGCCTCGTGACATTCCTATCTTGAAGGGGACCCTTCAAATGATGACTGTTGTAAGTGTTTTCTTCGCTTTACTTGACTTCGTTGTTGCGTTGCTATCTTTTTTTTTTTTTTTTTTTTTTTAAGTTCTTTATCGTTCTTTGCAGTGTATTCAGAGAATGCACCTGTCTATTACCCGTGCTGAAGAGCTTGAAAGGGTTGTGCTGGAGGCTGCAATGAACGTAGAGAGACTGACGGTAAGCTTGGAGTCAAAGAAGGAAGGACGCCGAATCACTGAGAGGGAAGCCTTTCGTTTGAACAAGATTATCGTTTCTGCTGAACAATCGAAGGAGGCTGCCATTGAGACACAGGCTCAACTCAAGGGGAAGGTGGCCGAACTGGAGGCCGTTATTGCTGTGATGGCTGCCGAAAGCGTCTCAAGGCTGGAGGCCAAGCACAAGGAGGAGGTTCTAGTGCTGCGAGACAAGCTCTTTGTGAAGGGTTGGACGAGTGCCTTAGCCACTGCGATGGTTCCTGAAGGCTCTTCGCTGTATCATGATGTCCCTATTCCTTCGAAATCCTTGGGTTTGAAGACTACTCCTACCCCTGCTGTTCTGCCAGACGATGTTTCCCCAGAAGATAATTCTGTAAGCAAGACCCAGAGCATGAATGTTGCCACTGAAACAGTGGACGTTGAAGGGGTTGAAACCCTAGAGACCGAAGCCACGGGAGATGTGGTTAAGGTGGCTCCTACTTCTCAGGAAGTTGGAGCTTCCTCTACTTTTCCTCCCGCAGATGGCCTGGACAAAATTGATGATGCTGCTCCTGAGTTGCCCACTGTTGATAGAAATTGATATTGAAAGGATTTGAACTTTTTGCTTTTCTGTTTTGGTGAAGACAATTTTTCCTTTTCTTCTTCTTTTTTTTTTTTTTGATGCTGGTTGTGAGGCCTTCTGTGCCTTTTGCTAGATGACATAGTTTTCTCTTTGAACTTGCAATTTGATGCTGTTTGGTTTTTATGTCTGAATGTATTCTATATTGCTTGCCCCTGGTTGAGCTCTGTTGGGACCTTTGGGCCGAATAGGTGCTCGGTCTGACTCTATACAGTCCTTAAATAGATGCTCTGTCTAATTTCTGTACTGCTTGCCCCCGGCCGAGCGCTGTTGGGGCCTTAGGGCCGGACTGATGCTCGGTGTGGCACTGAACTATTTGCCCCCAGCTGAGCACTGTTGGGACCTTGGGGCTGAACTAGTGATCGGCGTGGCTAACGGATATGTGGTATGGCTGTGCTTTGAGTTCATAAGTGGGTCTTACTTAGGTCTAGGTTGGTTTTGAAAGAAAACAATTGTTTGCCCCCACCTAGAGCTAAGTAAGATCAGTACTGAAGAGCTGTCCCTTATATAGAATTGCTTGAGTCTGTTTCAACTTTGATAGTACAAGTGCATTTGAATGAGAGAAATGTAAAGAGATATGTCTTACTCAGGTCTAGGTAGGTTTTTTGAAAAAAACAATTGTTTGCCCCCAGCTGGAGCTGAGTAAGGCTGATGCTAGAAGTTTGCTCTTGACGTAGCTCAGTTGAGTTTGTTCCAACTTTGCTTGTTTGAATCAATATTGAAGTGTTGTTGTGCTGATACGTAAGAAGTTCTGTAGGTACAAAGATGTGTGCTTAAGATATGTCAGTGTAGTTTCCACCAAACAATTCCACTTGGCTAAATAGAGGTATTTTACTTAAGATACATTAGTGCGGTTTCCACTAAGCAATTCCACTTGGCTAAATAGAGATGTTTACTTAAGATACATTAGTGCGGTTTCCACCAAGCAATTCCACTTGGCTAAATTCCAATTTAGTTGCCAAACATTTTTCCACCAAGCTATACCACTTAGCATGTTTGAGTGCTAACCAAATTTAAATTCCATTCAGTCGTTCTGAAACTGAGCCATTTGGGTTAAAACCAAAGTTAATTCTGTTTGATAAACATCAAAGCTAATTCCGTTTGGTAAAAGACCAAAGCTAATTCCGTTTGGTAAGAACCAAAGCTAATTCCGTTTGGTTAAGACCAAAGTTGATTCCGTTTGGTAAGAACCAAAGCTAATTCCATTTGATAAACATCAAAGCTAATTACAAGAATTGGATAAATCTGAGAGGAGTGGGAAAACATTTGCATTGGTCAACAAATAAGTGCCTTTACATCCTGATAGAGAAGTTAGGGAATGATTCTATTGGTAGTATTTCTTGAGGTTTGCTACGTTCCAGGGTCGAGGTATTGCTTTGCCATTCAGATCCTTTAAGTAGTAAGCTCCATTTCCAACTACAGCTGTGATTTTATAGGGACCTTCCCAGTTCAGCCCAAGTTTGCCCTCACCAAGCACCCGTTTGTGATCCATGACTTTCCTCAAAACCAATTCTCCTGGTATAAATTGCCTTGGGAAAACTTTTTGGTTGAAACTTCTGATGAGCTGCTGCTGATATGCTTCAAGTTTGATCAACACTGCCTCTCTTTGGCCCTCTGCCATATCCAGTGCTTGCGCGATAGCTTCCTCATTACTGGAGTTTTCAAATAATTCAGACCGAAAGGTTGGGAGACCTACTTCGAGTGGGATGATGGCCTCCATTCCATAGGTCAAAGAGTAAGGTGTTTCTCTTGTGGGGCGTTGTGCTGTAGTTCGGTAGGCCCATAATACAGGAGGTAACTCCTCAACCCATTTGCCTTTGGCATGTTCAAGCTGCTTTTTCACTTCGTTGATGATGGTTTTGTTCGATGCTTCTGCCTGACCATTGCTCTGCGGGTACCCTGGAGAAGAGTTCCTATACTCGATTCTGAGGTCGGCACAAAATTTTCTGAAGATCTTACCATCGAACTGTGTTCCGTTGTCCGCAATCAGTACCTGGGGAATGCCGAAACGCACTACCACATTTCTCAAAACAAATCGCTTTGTGTCTGCCTCTTTGATGTTTGCTAATGCCTCAACTTCAACCCACTTGGTGAAATAGTCGATTGCAGCAATGAAGAATCGCCTGTTCCCAGTGCCTCACGCCAATGGTCCAACAATATCCAGGCCCCATTGCGCAAAGGGCCGTAATTTGGTGGAGTGAGAGTTTGAAATTTGGTGATGAATGAGTAGAGCAAACCTCTGACATTTGTCGCACCTTTGTACGTACTGCTGTGCATCTTGCTGTATTCGTGGCCACCAGTACCCGTGAGTTAGGGCTCGGTGCGCCAGTGACCTCCCGCCAACGTGGCATCCACAAATCCCATCGTGAATTTCGTAGAGAACATTCTAGACGAGATTTGGATGCACACATAGGAGGTAGGGACCAAGGTAGGAACGTCTGTAAAGCTTCCCAAATGGTGAGATCCAGAATCAGGCTGATTTATGCCTGATCTTGTTGGCTTCCCTTCTGTCTTCGGGGAGTTTACCAGATTTCAGAAAGACCAATATTGGATCCATCCAGCTCGACTCTAAGTTGTTGCAGAGGACTGGAGATGCAATACTTAGTTCTGGTACGAACTCAACCCAAACTCTTCTGGCATCCTTTGTATCCACTGATGAGCCGAGGCATGCCAGAGCATCTGCGTGGCTATTTTTGTCCCGACTGATTCATTCCACTCGTATGGATTGAGATTTTCTGAGTAGGTCTCTGGCCTTGCCTGCGTACATAGCCATTCTTTCATCTCGAGTTTCATAGACCCCAGAAAGCTGGTTTACCACTAGTCGTGAGTCGCTGAAAACAAGAAGCTGTTCTGCACTGAAGTGTTCGGCACTACGCAAGCCAGCCAATAACGCTTCGTACTCGACCTCGTTGTTTGAAGCCTTCCAGCCTAGCCTGAGAGCCTGTTCCCAAATAAATCCTTCTGAAGAAATAAGAACTACTCCTACCCCCAAGCCTCGGTTATTGGACGAACCATCGACGTAGAGTTGCCAAATGTTTCCAATAAAGAGTTTTCATGCTTCCGAAGCGCTGGGTTTTCCTTGTTCGGTGGCACATGGCACTGCGATTCGATTACTCAAGTGGGGAGTAAACTTTGCGACAAAATCCGCCAAGACCTGGGCCTTGATTGCTGTCCTGGGTTGATACCGAATGTCAAACTCACCAAGTTCTACAGCCCACTTTGCTGTTCGGCCAGAGAAATTGGCTCAGCTGAATACAGATCTGAGGGGGAATTTGGTGAGAACGTTAATGGTATGCCCCTGGAAATAATGTTGCAACTTTCTTGAGGCGATAAGCAGCGCGTAAGCTAACTTTTCTAGTAGTAGATACCGTGTCTCGGCATCTAGTAAGGTCTTGCTAACATAATATACTGGTCTCTGTTCCTTGTCAACTTCTCGAATTAATACTGCGCTCACGGCGTGATCTGAGACTGCTAGATAGAGGTACAGCTCCTCTTCCAGTTCTGGAGAGGACAGTAGAGGTGGTGTACTGAGGTATCTTTTGAGACTCTACAGCGCTTCGGTACATTCGCTGCTCCATTCAAACGCTGCCTTTTTCCTCAAGAGCTGGAAGAAGGGCTTCATCCGATCTGAGGATTTGCTAATAAAACGATTCAGTGCGGCCGCCATTCTGGCTAGTTTCTTCGGTTCCTTAGACTTTGGTTGCACTTCGAGATCCTGTATTGCCCTGATCTGATCCGCATTCGCTTCAATTCCTCTGTGAGTGACCATATATCCCAAGAACTTCCCTGTTCCTACCCCGAAGGTGCATTTCGAGGCATTGAGGTGAAGCTGGTGGTTTTTTAGGATGCTAAAAACTTCTCTCAAGTCTGTGAGGTGGTTTGTAGCGAACTTGCTTTTTACTACCATATCGTCTATATAGGCTTCCATGGTTTTCCCCAGTTGGTCTTTGAACATCCGAGTGATCATTCGCTGGTAGGTCGCCCCGGCGTTCTTGAGGCCGAACGGCATTACTCTGTAGCAGTAAGTCCCTCTCGGAGTGATAAACGCTGTCTTTTCTTGATCTGGACCGAACAGTGGTATTTGATGATAACCGCTATAAGCGTCCAGAAAGCTCATGTGCTCATGCCCTGCTGTTGAGTCTACTAGTTGATCAATGCGAGGCAGCGGAAAGCTATCTTTAGGGCAGGCTTTGTTCAAGCAAGTGAAATCAACACAAACTCTCTATTTTCCATTCTTCTTCTTGACTACAACTATGTTAGACAGCCATTGAGGGTACTGAACTTCTCTGATTACTCTCGAGGCCAGGAGTTTTTCAACTTCGGCAATTACTGCTTTGGTGTGCTCAACTGAGGATCTCCGAATTTTCTGTACGATGGGCTGAGCTAAAGGATTGATGTTGAGCTTGTGGCAAGCAAATTCTGGGTCCAATCCTGGGGTATCATATGCTGACCACGCGAATACCTCTATATTTTCCCTTATCAGTTCCAGCAGCTGAAGTTTCTCATCAGCGCCTAGCGAGGTACCGGTAAGGAAGTACTTTTCCGGGTCGTCTTCTCTTATCAAAACTTTCTCCAAATCTTCTACCATGTTTTCCTCTGGAGTTCCCCCCACATCTTCCAAGACTGGCTGTCCAGCCACTTCTACCGTCTGTACCTGATTGCAGAGCTACTTTGCCTGTAATGATGCCATGAAGCAATGTTTGGATATAACTTGATCCCCTGAGATCTGCTCTACTCCGTGTTCCGTTGGGAAACGGATGAGCTAGTGATAGGTTGAAGGGACTGCTTCCATTCGATGAATCCACGGGCGGCCAAGTATGGCGTTATAAAGGGATGGTGTATTAATAACCAAGAACTCTATCTTGAGGGTTTTTGTTCCCGCTACGACTGGCAATACTATTCTGCCGAGCGGCCATTCCGGCTATGAATTGAAACCGACCAACGGGGCTGCCGCTGGGGTGAGATGCTGCTCGGAGAGGCCGAGCTTTCTGAACAAATCATAATACAGTATGTTTGCTGCATTGCCCTAATCTATTAGGACTCGTTTCACATCAAATCGTTTCCCAATCCCAACAGTTATAATCAATGCATCAGTATGTGGGTGCTGTATGCCTTCTAAATCTTTGCTAGTAAATAAAACAGTGCACAGGGGGGATTTAGGTACGGTACGCACCTTTTTCAATGCCGGTTCCACTGACATGATTCGCTGAATTTACGCAGCCTTAGCGATCTCTTCCTTCAGTGCCTCCTCAGATTCTTGAGCCGCTGTCCCATGGATCACATTTATTATCAGCCGGGGTGGATGCTCAATATTTGATTCTGGAGGTGGGTTCCCCAGCTCGGCCACTTCCTTAACCTGATCAATGTATTTCCTTAGGTGCCCAGCCGCCACCAGGTCTTCCAAGTGTTACTTCAGTGCCCTACAGTTCTGAGTCATGTGTCCCCTGTCTTGGTGGTAGGTGCATCTGAGCTTCTGATTGCGCCGAGCTGGATCTCCCAACATTTTTGGCGGCCAAACAAAGAAAGGCTCTCTCTTGATCTTTTCCAAGATTCGATAGATTGGCTCTTTGAACACAGTCACAACGGCTTCGTGGGATTTAGACTTATCTACCTCATTCACTACAATCCCTCGGTGTTCTCCTCGATCCGTTCTCTTCTTCTGCCGGGTTGCTTGTTCTGCTGACACTACCTCAATGGGGATCTGATCGTCTTCAAGACGAGCATACTGCTCAATCTTGGCGCGCAAGTCTTTTAAAGCTGTGGCCGGGCGCTTGGTAAGTGATTGTCTCAACTTACTTTCCGGGCGCAAACTATGTTTGAAGGACATGACGGCCATCTGCTCGCTGCACACATTTTCTTCCAGATCATTATACTCTTCCTAGTATCTCCTAGCATAACTGCGCAGCATTTCCTCATGCTCCTTCCTGAGGCTGAACAGTGTATCCGGCTCTTTTGGGATCTTAGTATTGGAGACGAACCTGGCCAGGAACTCTTCAGAGAGCTGCTTCCAGCCATGAATTGATCCAGCGGGAAGTCGATCGAACCATCGAAGTCCGGTTTCTCCCAAGCTGGATGGGAAGACTTTGCACATCAGTGCCTCATCTCGGCTCCAGAGGGACATCATTTGTCTAAAATGGCTGATATGTGTCAGAGGGTCCGATTTCCCATCGTACGAAGTGAACTTTGGTGGAGTGAACTTCTTTGGAGGTCTCATGGTCTCAATCTCCGGAGAGAATGGCGAAGAGATAAGCCTGTCCAGTGCTCGATGTTCTCTCTGGTGAACAGTACGGTCCAGATGATCTCGATGTTGCTCGTTCTGCCTATTGCCAATCAGCCAAGTGCGAAGGTCCTGAGGAGGGTATTCAGTTTGTTGACTATCCGTCTTCTACCTCTTGGCCCTCCTCCGGCGTGACCCACGGGTGTGGCTACTTGCCGCTTCACTCTGTGCTGGGATAGGTTGGCTTCATTGCCTGGAGTCATTCCTGGGGAATTTCTTCACTGGTAGTTCTCTGGACGAGCTCCGTCGTTGCAAACGAGAGGGCTCTGCTTCCGTCCTCTTTTCCGTTGGATCACCCAACACCTTCTTAAGTTGAGCTTTCAATTCCTGTATCTCCACTCCCATGGAATCTATAATTCGATCTCTATAATCCTTTTCCATAAGGAAATGATGAGAAGAACCTCCGGTGTAGGGCAGTTGATGCTCGACGGATTCAGGAATTCGATTATTGTTTCCAGTTTGCTCCTCTAGAACTGTCGGGAGTGCCAAACCTTTGTCCTTCGTCTTCTCCGTCTGTGGAGCATGTGCTGAAGGCGGAACGTCCTCAATCCCCATTGCCGGAACTGAATGCAGAGCTCAGAGATAAAAGTGATCCACGCTCACCGTACAATTGTGCATACCGGATTCTGCACTAGATGAAAGTGGATTGGAGCTCTGCACTTGGTTGGACTATCCAGGGACTAAGGTTCCTGCCACAAGAAGCACCGTTAGAGCTACCCGGCCGGGGTTGGCCGGATAACCCCTCTGGTGTGGGAATTAGCGATCGGAGAAGGAGTGTAAAATAGGGTTGAATTTGTATGTAAGTGTGGTTTAGCTTGGAATAGTTCAATTACCTTCAATGTGAAGTTCATATTGTATATATAGTGTTCCTTACTTGCTTCTCAAGGTGAGTTCATGGAGTGTAAATGCTGCTAGGTGTCATTTCAGCATTACTCCAGGTGGGGGACCACTTAGTAGTTGTCATTGATTGCATATTCTCATTGTAGGCATGCTGATAACAAACCACATTCCTTTGGCTCAACAACTTCCGTGATTCTAGGCGTGGGGGACCAGCTGAGGTGGCAACCTGCACATGCTTGCACTCACAGCTTCCACGTTTCCTTGTGAGGTTTCTCCAGCTCGGTACCCATGTACTTCAGTTCAGTACTGATGTGCCTCGGCTCGGCCTTTTTCAGATCATTCATGGAGATGGGCTGGACCATTATCTATTCGGCTCACAGGTTCCGTTCCGCAACTCGGCCCAGACCAGCACTACGGCTGGGCTAGCCTTTCCACTGCGAGTTGGGCCCAAGTGCTTGAGGACTTGGGTGGACTGTTGATCATGAAGTTGGGCTCAATTGGTTTGTCCATATACTCATCTAACCCACTTGGATTCGAACTTTGTCGGATTGGGCCGACCCAAGGCTTGGACCTGACCCATTTCACATTTAGCCCCTTCAATGCCCGCATGATGTTTTGCTCTACCATTTTTTCCTTTAATACATCAAACATTAATTGCATTCCTTGTTTATTCATGTTTTTCCCATGAGATATCTCTTGAAGTTGAGGATTTAAATATTACTAGCAGTTTTAGCAAGAGTTTCATACACTCAGTCACAGAACTTGAATAAATTGATTGTTAGTGTATTTTGTTGGTTGAACTTTGGAATTGATTGATCAAATGGTATACTTGTTTTCTTTTGGTGAATTTGTGCTTGTGATGATGGATCATTGTGAATAAGAACTAGTAGAAATTGCACGACATTTTTTTCATCTAACCATTCTTATTCAGTTTGCAACTTCCTATCCTTGGTCATCAATTGTTTTCCTTTCATTGCTTGCAGTCTGTGTGGATGGGGTGATTTGGTAGGAAATTATTAGAAATGAAAAGAAAGAGATTTTTTTCTTATGTTTAGTTTATAAATTTGATAAGAAATTATGAGAAAGAGGACTCTTAGTTTGTGTATTTGATTTCTCCCTAAAAGTGATGGATTTTGGTAAAAAACAAACTAATTGGTTGTATCCTTCTCTCACTTGTTGTACTTTCTTATCCATCAAAATATGATAGTGAGAAAATATAAGGGGTACTTACCAATTAGTCATATTAACTAAACTTATTTACTTACAGGTCCTAACTAATAAATTTAATACTATAAAAATAAGAGAGTGATAAATTTATCACTAAAAATTTATTCATAAAAACAAAGAGACTGATAAATTTATCACTATAAATTTATTCATAAAAATAAAAGACTGATAAATTTATCTTTATCACTTAATAAATTTATCAATAGGACTTAATGGGTAATAAGTCTCCAAAGTAGGACCTGTTGGGTAATAAGTCTCCAAAGTAGGACCTATTAGTAGTTTACCCAAAATATAATTTTTTATTTTCTTTTCACATTAAGATGAGAAATCATAATCAGTTCTTTTTTTCTTCATCGGTTATACCAATTGGGTTAAGTGTTTCGGCATTTATACATATATTTTTTTGCAACCGAAACACTTGTTACCAAAATTATTGAAAAAATATGAGGAACTAAAAAGTATTTGAATAAAAGTGGAATTTGTTAAAATATATTAGAAAAATTAGGCTTTTCTCCAATTTAAGAATTATGAAAAATTATTAAGAATTTTATTTCGAAAAGTAAGGTGTAATCTAGATTTAATTATTGTACAACTCACAAGTAAATATTGTACTTTTTTGAGTGTTTCAATTAGATGTATTGGGTCATTGTTAGTGAGAGCATCTAAAATTGTTAAGTTAAATCATTCATTTTATAAAATTTTATTCATGAAAAAATAATAAATCAATTAATACTCCTAATCAATTGCTAATGAGAGCATCTAAAATTCTTAATTTTTTTATTAAATTTAAATTTAATAAAAAAATACTAAAAAACTATCTGTAATTTATTTATCAAATCAATTGAGAGACATTTTTTTTTTCAAATTAAAATTTGAAGAAAAGGAAAATTTAAAATAAGATGAAAATTTTTAAAAATATTTTAATAAAAAATTAGCAAAAAAATCAGAATAATTCATATCAAATTAATTAATTTATTTATATTTAAATTTAAAATTAAATTAGTTAAAATTTGCTAAAAAATAAATAAAATAAAAAATAATAACGGTCATCATCATCCTTTTAATGGCGACGAACTCTGAAGCTCACGAGACTGCAATGCTGAACCATCCTGAAGTGATCATCGTCCCACTCACCCCTCTCTCTCTCTCTCTCTCTCCCTCTCTCAACTGTTTTGAAATCTTACGATTTCTACTAGCTAGATGTCAATTTGTTCCAATTCCGCCAAGATTTCGTGGCAGTCCACCTGAAATAGGCAAGACCAAGCACCATATCAAAGATTACTACTAGATAGGTAAATTGTTGAATGATTGAATTAAACCATCTTTTTGTCATTCCTTTTTATTTCTATCTATGTTGGTGCATGATTGTCTGTTTTTGCTTGATGTCAAGTAGAATAATATCATTCACCCAGAAAAATAGAACAGTACGAGTTTAATTTTTTTCATGTTTTTATGGATTTTATTTATATATTTTGAAGATAGCATTTTGGGTTAAATAGGTTCAAGTGGCTAGGTCAAATTTGCAAGGTAGGTGTGATTGTCTTCAATTCTCAACAAAATAAGGTAGAATTGACACAATTTAGGGCCAAACCAAACTAAGTGTTGTGTTTATCCTAATAAAGTGGAGCCGGCTACATGAATCTTTTTTTTAGATGGCGATTTTATTGCTCGTTTTTGTCCAATTGTTAATGAATCTTTCAACCACATGATGTAGTCTATTTGGTAGAACTTGGGTCTCTAAAACCCGATGTCATAGTTGGTTTGATTTTGAAGATGTTTGAAGATATTATTTTCATTTTGTTGGTCTTTCTTTCCAACACCAAATAATATATATACATATTCTATGTGGTTCGGTTTGTTTGGGATATGATGCTTTAAAGGCCTTTGAAAACAACAACATTGTGGCAAAGACACCACATCAATATTTTTTTTGGAAAATTATCTTGAAACGATGTGGTTTATCACACTAAATGGCAAATCAAATTTGCTACCCTCTTAAAAACATAGCAAAGTAATAACCTCAAGGGGTTGGCCTAGTGGCAAGGCTTTGGGTTTTGGGGGTCTTGTTAGGACTATGGGACACCAAAAATCAATCACACACAATAACACAAGAGATTTACGTCGTTCAGCAATTGCCTACGTCCACAGGAGAGATATCCACTATAGAATTATCCCGGAGGGAGATTACAATACTCATACCTCACAACTCTCTTCATAGCACTCTCACTCACAGATTATACCCTCTATGTTTGCTCTTCAGTGTATCACTCCCCTATACAACCCCTCCTTACTCATCTCAATTTATTACCAAGAGAAGAGGAGTGGGTGAAGGGACAACCATAAGTGGCCAAGGTGGTGCCACCCTCACTACCTTCTTTTAGTGAGTTGGTGTTGCTCCCACCATCATTCTTTAGCACATAGTGCCATCCACACCATGTGGAGTGTGGGCTGGAAGCTAACAATTCTCCCCTTCCACGCCTACATGGATAACTGACTTCTCACTTGAAGTCCATCCCGGTCAGATTCTTGCAAACTTCCAATTTGTCTCTGGTGACACCCTTGGTCATCATGTCAGAAAGATTCTTGTCTGTGTGAATCTTCACTAGCTTCATCAGCTGCTTTTCCATCACTTCTCGTATCCAATGATGCCGGACATCAATGTGTTTTGTATGTGAATGGTACATGGAATTATTGCTCAGATCAATTGCACTCTGACTATCATAATGTACCTTGTACTCTTCCTGCTGTAGACCCAATTCTTGGAGAAACCACTTTAATAACAATATTTCATTTCTAGCAACTGCGGCAGCAATGTACTCTGCCTCTGTTGTAGATAAAGCAACACACTTTTGTAGTTTAGACTGCCATGAGACAGCTCCCCCTGTAAAAGTGAACAAAAATCCTGATGAGACTTTCTACCATCAAGATCACCTGCCATATCGGCATCTGTAAAACCCTCCAAAATTGGTTCAGTTCCTCTGAAACATAAACACATCTTTGAAGTTCCCTTCAAGTACCGAAGAATCCATTTGACCACCTCCCAATGCTCCTTTCTTAGATTGGCGAGGAATCTACTCACAACGCCAATTGCGTGAGCTATATCTGGCCGGGTACACACCATTGCATACATCAAATTTCCTACTACGGAAGAATAAGGGATTGCCTCCATTTCTTTCCTTTCAGAGCTGGTTGTGGGACACGAACGCTTTGTCACATTGAAATGGTTGGCCAGTGGTGTGCTGACTGGCTTGGCATCTTTCATGTTAAACCTTTCAATCACCCGTTCAACATATTTCTTCTGTGACAGGCATATCTTCTTGGCTTTCCTGTCACGAACAATCTTCATGCCCAAAATCTGCTGTGCTGGGCCTAAATTCTTCATGTCAAAATATTGCGGCAAGTCCTTTTTCAACTTGTTGATCATAGTAGTATCCTGTTCGATGATTAGTATATCATCGACATACAACAATAGGATAATGAAGTTTCCGTCCAAAAAACCTTTGGAAATATACACACTGGTTTGCCACCGTTCTTGTGTACTTGTGATCCACCATAAATGAATCGAACTTCTTGTACCATTATTTCGGCGCTTGTTTCAGGTCATAGAGACTCTTCTTCAGTTTGCAGACTAGATTCTGTTTTCCTTTAACTTCAAATCCTTCTGGTTGCTCCATGTAGATCTCTTCCTCCATATCACCATGGAGAAAGGCAGTCTTGACATCCATTTGTTCTACTTCCAGATTCAAGCGAGCAGTTAAGCCTAGAGCTACTTGAATAGAAGTCATCTTCACAACTGGAGAGAAGATCTTAACAAAATCAATTCCTTTCTTCTGCCCAAAGCCTTTGACCACCAAATGAGCTTTATGCTACAATAGTTTACTGTTTCCATCTTTCTTCAATTTATACACCCATTTGTTCTTCAAGGCTCTTCTATCTCTTGGAAGTGGAACAAGCTTATAAGTGTGGTTCTTCTGCAAAGAACTCATCTCCTCTTTCATGGCTTGCATCTAATAGTCTTTCTCTGTATGACTCTTGGCTTCCGAAAAACTCTCGGGCTCCCCCTCATCAGTAATCAGAACATACTAAGAAGCGGGATATTTGGTTGATGGCATGGCAGCTCTTCCAGATCTCCACAACTGAGGCCCAGTTGCCTCTGGTTGAGGGGGTTGCTCCACCTGCTCAACACCTTCTTCATTCGGGTCTTCATCTCTTTCCTCCTAATTCTCAATTTCTAGCATAGGATCCTGCAACTCTGGCACTTCTTGTTATACATCATCACATCTAGCATTTTGTGATGGCTCGAGAGATGGAAACAAGTCTGAAGTGATGACATCTCTAGACTTTGCAAATTTCTTAAAATCTATTACTGTCTAGTCTTCTTGGAACACAACATCTCTACTCCTAAACATCTTCTTATTCAATAGGTCCCACACCTTGTACCCAAATCCTACATCTGAATAGCCCACAAATATGCATGGAGTGGACTTTTCATCAAACTTCTGTCTGTTTTCCTTAGAGATATGTGCAAAGGCCTTACACCCGAAGACTCTCAAGTGAGAATATAATACCTTTTTTCTGGACTAGACTTCCTTAGGTATCGCAAAATTTAACGGGACTGAAGGTGACCTGTTGATGAGATAACAGGCTGTACGGGTGGCTTCAGCCCAGAATGACTTTGGCAACTTTTTCATTTTGAGCATACATCTGACTCTTTCCATAATAGTGCGGTTCATCCTTTCTGCCACACCATTGTGTTATGGAGTGCCGGGAATTGTTGTCTTGTGCCGGATACCTCTGCTGGCACAGTATGCTGCAAAAGTATTGGAATTGTACTCGCCTCCATTGTCTGTGCGAAGACATTTCAACTTCTTCCCAGTCTCTCTTTCCACCATTGCATGGAACTCCTGAAAGTGTTGAAATACCTCATCCTTTGTCGTCAAGAAATACACCCACAACTTCCTTGATGCATCATCAATGAAAGTCAAAAAATACTTACGGCCGCCATGTGACTCCACGTCGATTGGGCCACAAACATCCGAGAATACCATATTGAGCACTTCTATTTTCCTCTTGCTCGTTGAACTAAATGATACTCGATGTTGCTTGCCATAAAGGCAATGATCACACAGCTTCAAGGCACTCCTTTTGGATAAAGGTATCCTGGATTGATTTGCTAACAGATGCAATCCCTTCTTACTCATGTGAGCCAGTCTTTTGTACCATAAGTCCGATGACTCCTTATCTTCTGCTGCATTAAGACTTTCTAGACAGATCTTCGTTTGAGTCTTATACAGTGTTGAAGACATCTCTCCTCTAGCAATTGTCAAAGCTCATCCTGTCAGCTTCCAATGGCCATTTTTGAATGTACTTGTATAGCCCTGTCAATCCAGGGCGCTTTCGAAAATAAGATTGAGGCGCAAATCTGGAACATGCCTCACATCTTTGAGAACCAGCTTGTTCCTGACATTAGTTTGAATGCTAATGTTGACAATACCCACAATCTTCGAATAGCTAGAATTCCCCATTCAAACAGTGCCAAAATCTCCAGCGTTGTACGAGCTGAAGAGTTCTCTGTGGGAAGTGGTGTGATAGGATGCAGCTGTGTCTATCACCTATTCTATGTAGCTGTGGTCAGCCACGTGAAGGCAATCCTCTTCTTCACCAACTGCAAGAAGTATTTCATCAGTTGTTGTGGCTGTTGTGTTCTTATCTCCTTTTGACTTACTACTTTGGCCTTTCTCTTTCCGGCTTAGGCAGTTTCTCTTTATGTGACCCTCCTGGCCATAGTGAAAGCAAGTGAAGCTAGAGTTACCTTGACTTTTGTTGTCTCTGGATTTACTCCTGTTATTTCAGCTGCCTCTACTCTTGCTTCTTTCTCTACCTCTTCCTTTATCTCTTTCTCTACCTCTATCTTCTGTGACAAGAGCATGTAACTGATTACCTCCCATGTCTTTCCTTCTTGTCTCTTCATTGTACATGGCATCTGTGACCATGCTCATGGTCAGCTTTCCTTCTGGTGTAGAGTTGCTGAGAGAGACCACCAACGTCTCCCAACTGTCTGGTAAAGAACTGAGCAGTAGTATGGCTTGCATTTCATCGTCTAAACGCATCTTGACGGTTGCAAGTTGATTCACTAGATTTTTGAATTCACTGGTGTGCTCGGCGACAGACATACCATTCTTCAACTTCAAATTGACAAGCCTTCTCATCACCAAGGCTTTGTTCCGAGCGGTCTTTGGCCGGTACATGTCGTCTAATATTGTCCATAGAGAATAGGCATCTGTCTTCTCAGTGACATGATGGTACACACCGTGGTCTATCCATTGTCTGATACAACCGATAGTCTTGCGATTTATCTTTATCCAGTCATCATCTTTCACTCCTTCAGGTTTAACCCCCTTTATAAAAATAGGGTCAAACAAGTCTTTATAAAACAGGACGTCTTCCATCCGTGACTTCCAAATTGCATAATTAGAATGAGTCAACTTGAACATAGATCCTGAAGTTGATGTGGATTCCTCTATCGTATTCTTTCTTTTTACAGAAAACTTTGAATGAAAAATTTGACTATACGGATGTGTCCGGAATACTCTAAATAGTTGAAAATCACTATTGGATCATCAAAAACGGACTCAAAATGGCTCAGATTAGGCCAAAATAGTTTGGACAATTCAGATCTGCAGGTGTACCTTAGCCACGCAGCAGCAGATAATTCTCTGCCTCCAAGGTGACTGGTCAACAGGGATGCTGACGTGGATAGCCACGTGGCGCTGGTTTGGCTGACGTGGCAGACACGTGTCAGTGAGGTGGCGCTTACGTGTCAGGCACGTGGTAATGAGTTGTCAATCACGTGCCAACCACGTGTCAGTGACGTGGCGATGACGTGTAGCCACGTAGACAATGACGTGGCGTGTGATGTCACAACATGCACACGCAGTCGTCTTCCTCCTTCAAAAGCGCGTGGGGTGCGTGGTGAGAGTGGACTAATGTGCCGGCTCGTCTAATCGGCACGTGAGGCGCGTGGTTAGGCGTGGGACTCACGCGCCTAATTCAGAAAGCGCATGAGGGTGCGTCCAGGGTCTTCTGGGCCTCTTCTTTGCAATTCTGGACTCCTCTCTGGGAGACCTTCCTCATGGTATGCTCAATAACGGATTTCGAGCAACTTGATTTCTAGGCAGCAGTTTTGAAAAACACTCTGTTTTTGTTTCGAAACGCGACCGACGAGGCTTTGATACCACTTGTTAGGACTAGTGGACACCAGAAATCAATCACACACAATAACACAAGATATTTACATGGTTCGGCAATTGCTTACATCCACGGGAGAGATATCCACTATAGAATTATCCCAAAGAGAGATTACAGTACTCACACCTCACAACTCTCTCTATAATACTCTCACTCACAGATTATACCCTTTGTGTTTGCTCTTCAGTGTATCACTCCCCTATATAACCCCTTCTTACTCATCTCAATTTATAACCAAGAGAAGATGAGTGGGTGAAGTGACAACCATAATTGGCTAAGGTGGTGCCACCCTCACTACCTTCCTTTAGTGAGTTAGTGTTGGCCCCACCACCATTCTTTAGCACATAGTGCCACCCACACCATGTGCAGTGTGGGCTGGAAGCTAACAGTGTGCTCTCTCCAAGGTTCAAGGATTGAAATCTCTTGGGTGCTAGCAATTCCTTGGGGCTATCAGACTGGGGAAAAAACCCTTGAATTAACCGTGGTGTACTTGCGAAAACTCCTTGTCGAGAGGCTATGCACCCCTGGGGATTAGTTGGGCTTTAAATAATATTTGGATATTTTTTAGCAAATAAATGTGATTTTAAATCATATTTTAAAGCCCCAGTTTGATAGCCCAGTTTGATTGTGTTTGATCAAAGTAGCACATGGCATATTTGGATGTTTTTAAAATCACAAATTGAAAAGTATGATCAAAGTAGCACATGGCATATTTGGATATTTTTTACCAAATAAATGTGATTTTAAATCATATTTCCCATTTGATTATACTTTTCATTCAATCTCAAATAAGTTATATTTATTTACCAAACTCATCTTGTTTTGAAAGATTTTATAATAAATTATTTGAAATTTTGTTTTGAAAATACAACTTCAAAGCTGAAGTCATATTATCAATATACTACTCAAAAACATTTTGCGTTTAAAAGGGCACGTGTAGGATTTTGTAGTTAGGGTGTATTCGTGGATCACATTTTAGGGCACAACTTCACATTCAACTCGTGACACGAAATTTTGGAAGCATGTTGATAAAAAATGGAAGTCTCAATATTAAAGTTCAACTTCAGGCACCTCAGATGTTGAAATCAACACTCATTCCCTTAGATTGTGTTTGAATCATGGATTTGGAAAGGAAAAGGAAAAAGATGGGTGAAATGTGGCTATATTTCATTCACATGTCAACCACCTTTTCTCTTTTTTTTTTTTTTTTTTTCAAATCCATAATCCAAACACAACCTTAAAAAATGTATCAATTGTTTTTTTGGGGATAACTTGAAAATTTATTTATACATTACTTTAAAATCTGTCACCACCGTCAAGATACTCTTGAGACTGCGATGCTGAACTTTCCCGATGAGATCATCGTCGAGGTACTCTTGAGGCTCCCTGTCAAATCTCTCTACCGATTCAGGTGCATTTCGAAACCATGGCTCTCTCTTATCTCCAACCATCATTTCATCAAAACCTACCTCAATCGTAACACCAACGAACCCGAACAACTCATTCTCATTTTGGATTTTTCTGATTTTTGTTCTGTGGATCTCAAATCATTCCAATTCTGTGACGATTTTGTGGCAGTCCACCTAAATTTCCCACCTGAGCAAAACCCTAATCGTTGCGTTGATATTTGGGGTTCATGTGATAGCTTGTAGTTGATGCTTGATATTTGTTTCTCTTGCATTTTGATGAACCCATCTACTAAACAATCTAGAAAATTGCCCAAATCATCTTTTTCTAAGCCTAAATTTCATTTGAATAGTTATGGGCTTGGTCATGACTCATCCAATAATGACTACAAAGTTGTGAGAATTTCTCATCATGACCAAGATGCTAATTGTGCTGATAACATGGTTAGTGTGTATACCCTAAGGATGAATTTGTGGAGAAGGATTGAGGATTCTCCTTATGACCATAAACTTCACAGACCTTCACGAGGGATTCTTGTTAGAGGGGCTCTCCATTGGTTAGCTCGTAAACGTGTGGGTTTGAATAAATCCACTGTAATTGTTTCATTTGATTTAGCAGATGAAAATTTTAAGATATGCCATCTCCACATTCTATTGATAACTTTATCCTAGTTGAAGAGCTTGGTGTTTTTGGAGGGTGCCTTTGTGTGCTTGTTCCTCACTGTGGTGTTTATAATGATGTTTGGGTGATGAAGGAGTATGGCATGAGGGATTCTTGGATCAAATTTACAATCAATTATAATAATTTTCGTTTCTAGAAACCATTGTGTTTATCAACGACAGGTGAATTTTTATTGGAGGTTATTCAAAAAAAAGTTGGTCCTTTTCAATCCACAAGAGAGAAAATCTAAGGAACTTGTGGTTCAAGGCAGTCCATATCTTTTTGAAGCAGGAACTTACATAGAGAGCCTTGTTTCACCCAATTTCAACAATATTAATGATCATGAGGGATCAAGGTTGGTACTGGATAGGTAACATGGATTGGGTTAATTTATTTTTTTCCCCATTCCATTTTAGTTCTATCTGTCTATGTTATTGCATCACTTTCTCTTTTTCCTTAATCTTATTAGAATGGTGTGAGTTTAATTTGTCATGTTGTTTGGAGAAAACAAATGTCCTTGATGTTAGTATGGAGTTTGTCTTTGATGATCATATACAAAGGTTTAAGGCCTTTCCAGTATTTCTTGGCAATGGTGATGTTTAGTGTTTAACCCCTCCAAGGAGGAGAGGCTAAACCCTCCAAATTGGGACTTCAAAACATGATTTTCACCACTGAAAATACTCTGAAAAACAGTATTTAAAAGCTTAGAAAAAGATAGTAAAAGGGTGGAAAACACAAAGGCAAAAGCCTCCAAAACAAAGTACAAAGAAGGGTGAACCACCCCTCAACCTTTATTGGCCTTAAACCACAAGTTTCAACCCAAAAAATACAGAGTTTATATAGCCCAAAAACAGTACAAAAAAGTTCTAAAATGAAGACAAAAAGTAGCTAAAACATGGCAATTTAAGCTAGTAAACAAGCCAAAGGAGGGGTGGCTAACCCCTCCATTTTTTGGACTTCAAAATCACTTTTTTAGTTTCTAAAAACCTCTGAAAATCAGTGGTAAAGAGCTCAAAAGAAGTTGATGAAAGAATGGGAAACGCAAGTGTAAAGGCTTAGGAAACAAGGTGTCAAGAAGGATGGCTAACCCTTTACCTTTAATAACCTTAAACCACAAGCTGTAGCCCATAAAAATAGGTTTTAAAGAGCTTAAAAACAACAAGAAAATATGGAAAACAAGTAGTGTAAAAATTGTACAAAGGCAAGAGAAAGTATACCTCTTGAAGAGGAATGAACCCTTAAGTAAAAAAATACTAATTTCACACTCTCAAGTGCTTCAAGAGCTCAAATTCAAACTCAAATCATCTCAGCAAGAAGTTCTCTAGGTTTGGTTTAGAGTGTTTGGGCATAGGCTATGCAAGTTGCAAAAGAGAAAGAGAATTGTAGAGAGAGAATTTTTTAAAATTATTTATTCACTCCTAATGTTTTCTAACCTTGAAAGATAAGAGGGAGGTCCTCTATATATAGAAATGTATGAGTTTTGGTTGAAAATATTTAAAAAAAGATAGCTGGAGCTTTGTGGAAACAACTGGAGAAAATATCTAGGTTTTACACTGGTGGCCGGCAGGCAAAAAATGATGGTTTGCCGTTCACAAATGGTGGCTGCCGGCAATAATGGCCGGCAGGCAAAAAATGGTGGCTTGCCGTCCACAAATGGTGGCTGCCGGCTATGCTTCATGTTCGACTTCAAATGGGCATATCTCCCTCATCCGGACTCAGTTTTAGGTCATTCTTTAGTCTAAATTGAAGCCCCAGAAGTCTACTTTCCAATGTTGGCAGCGTCACATCTAAATTCTAAGTGTTCAAAGAGATATGCCTATTTTAGTAAAGGTTGCTCAGTTCTCCCTCAAAGGTTTGATGCCTAACTTCTTCCCCAACTAGGTTTCTTCCCTCTCCTTCAATTTTCTTCAACTCCAAACCTCTAAATAAGATGTTTTAAATATTTTTCATTTATTTCCACTTTGTCCTTGCTCAGTTTACTGAAAAGTGCAACATTTAACGAAATGCGAGCCTCAAAATATCGTAGAAACATTTTCAAAAATATTTTGAAAGAGAGGGTTTTGAGGTCTAAAATAGTTTTGGTCAAAAAAAATTTGGTCCAAAATGGGGTGTAAGGTTGGGATTTAGAGCTCTTCTTGCTGAAGAAATCGAACATTTGCGTAGCACAAATTTCATCATCGAGTGATCAATCAATGGCACCTAAGCCTTAAGAGCGGTAAAAAATGGGGTGTCTACACCCTTGCGACTTGGACGTCATCACTTGCACATCCAATGATGAGTGCATATGCTTGTCAAGTGCTCGATATTTACAGATATTTGCACACCCACCATTAGTGATCGGCTAGCCGCCAATGTGTTTTACAGATATTTCGTGACAACTGTGCCAGCTGTTTATACAGATGCTTACATCTGCTCCCATGTGTATAGATGGATGTTTTTGAGGGAGTTGCGTGTTTGTGTATATATAGAGGACCTTCTCCCTTGGTTTTAAGGTTAGAAAAATTTTAGGAGCAAAAATATCCTCTCTCTCTCTCTCTCTCTCTACAATTCCCTCTCTCTCTCTTGCAACTTGGATAGCCTTTGCCCAAACACTCTAAACCAAACCTAGAGAGCTTCTTGCTGAGGTGATTTGAGCTTGAATTTGAACTCTTGAAGCACTTGAGAGTGTGCAATTGTTGGTTTATGACTTAAAGGTTCATTCCTCTTCAAGAGGTATACCTTATCTTGCTTTTGTACCATCTTTACACCACTTGTTTTCCATCTTTTCTACAGATTTTTTAGCTATTTAAAACCTTTATTTTTGGTCTGAAACTTGTGGATTAAGGCCATTAAAGGTTGAGGGGTGGTTCACCCTTCTTTACACCTTACTTTCATGGCCTTTACCCTTGTGTTTCCCACTCTTACACTTTCTTTTTTTTGAACTTTTAAACACTGATTTTCAGAGTTATTTTAGTGATCAAAATGTTTTTTTGAAGTCCAAAATTGGAGGGGTTAGCCTCCCCTCCTTGTGTCTTGCTTATTAGCCTAGCATACTCTATGTTTTGGCTTATTGTCCTAGCTGTTTTTGTCTTAATTCTAGTATGTTTTAGGACTTATTTAGCACTGTTTTAGAACTATTTTTAAGTATTTATTGTATTTGAGCCTTATATTGCATGTTTGTAGTGTAATTGTCCTCATGTGTTTGGTGTTTTAGGCCTTAGACGCCGTCTCATTTAAGTTGATTGCATTTATTTATGGCTTTCCATACTTGTGATCACCTTTAATCACATCTACAACCTCCATCCTTTCTTGGTTTTTTTCTTTTCTTTGAAAGTGGTTTCAAATTATTTGTTTGTTTAAGCATGAGATTGAGATGTCATGCTTAATGATTTAATCCCTTTGGGGGTTCATTACCAACGGTATGATGTCTCTTTCATGCCCAAAGAAACACTTGGTTTGAGCCCTCTTTCCATTAGATGACTTAAATTCACTTGTGGACTTAATTGATTAAAGAATTGAGAGGTAATTAAAATGGAGTAATAAAATTGGTGATTAAAAAAGTGCAAGATAATAATTTGTTTGGGTTCAATAGAATGTTAATTGAACCCTTGAATCTTGAGTTGTTTCAAACTCATTAGTGATGAAAACGGTTCAAGATTCATTGTCAATTACTTCCCTTGATCTTTCATGATAGGGAGGTGGTTTTGAGAGTCTTGTTTTATTGCATTCATTGAATTTTACCACTTGATTCATATGCCATCATGCAATAAAATTGTATCCATTAGTGGTTTGTGAATCAAACTTACTACTCCTTTGAGCTATTCAAATGATAAGAAGGGGTAAATTGTGCAAAAAAACCCTTGAGAATACACTGTCTCTGCTCCGTTTGCTCTCTATTGAAGTAGGGAAGCCTAGTCATCAGTGGACGGCAGGACCTCTGTCGACCACCAGTGCAAAATCTAGCAGTGTACTTTTGAAGCATAATAGAGTTGGTTTGGAGATGGAAATCAATGCAAATGTTCAACTGTGCAATAGAGGCATCGAGCAGCAGAAACAGTGGCTTTTTCAGATGGAAACCTCATTCATACATGAGCCCCCCATCGATCCTCGGGATCTATGTTGTAAATATATTAGTGTTGTGTTTAAAATAGTGGCTTTTTAATTAATTAGTTAGAATAACTAATTCGTCTCATGTTGTAATTATTTTAGTTAGCTAGATTATTTAATTAATTAGTTTATTCGGTTTGTAGTAATTAGTTAAGTAGTTTAGCTAAATTATTCATTTGTTGTTGTAATAGCTAGGAAATTAGTTAGCTAATTAGTTTATTCGGACCCTCCTGTGTAAGGGCGCAATGTTGTAATAATGTGTATGTTTTCCAACTCCACATCTTTCTCCATTTTATTTACTAGCTTGTGATGGTTAGTTTAGGGCATCATGTTTTGTTTAGCATTCCCATGTTTGCATCCACTTGTTTGCATGCACCGAGGCTTGGTTCATCATTCTAACTTGCATTATCATTTAAATACTTCTTTGAATACGTGCTTAGATCGCATGTTATCAAGTTGATTCATATGTCATATTAGTAGCCGAGCCTATTAGTTGTATATCACATGCGTTGCATTAGTCATATTGCCTAGTTCATATCATGCATCTCTCTAACTTTATAATCTTTTTAGCTTCAAGTATTAGGTAAGCTTTTGTTAGCTTTAGCATAATTGCATGAGTGTGATTGTTGTCATGCCTAGCATGCTTGCCATGAGGCTAATTGCTTAAGTGCTATAATTGCTTAAAATACCTGTGGATGAAGGCTAATTGCTTGAATTGGAATAATTTGAGTAATGTTTATATGCGATCACTTTTTCAAGTGGTATATATTCAAAACAATTTTCAAAACAAACATGAATTAAGTGTTCCAATTCTTACAAGTTAGTCTATACTTGTGTGTGTGCGCATCGCATAGTAATGTTAGCCTAATAAACCGAAACAAGAGCATATAATGTACATAAGATTCATATCATGATTAGTAGAGGTTGATCTTTGATTGGGCGAGTGGGGGTACTTAATTCATAACCTTCCCCTCTGGTATCTAAGTTCCCGAGCTGAGACAATCTTGGTGATGACGGACATGTAGCCTTTGGCACGAGTCATGGGTTTCCTAAATTTCTCCAAAAAATATTTAGGTGGCGACTCTATATCTGGCAAAACAATCCATTTTTGGCAATTTGATTCAAAATCAATTTTCTAAAAGATTTTCTGGATTTGGACTCTTTGGTGATTATCTATTTCACATTGCACTTGTGAGATCAGATTCAATACCGCGGGAGTCCGATACTGTAGGGCTTATTCGTCTTCCGAAAGGGGGCACGAAAAAACCGAGCTACACTTAGCCCTTGTGGTGTTCTGGCACTTTTGACACCTAAAAAGGATGGCTCTTGGCGTATATGTGTGGATAGCCGTGCAATCAACAAGATTACAATCAAGTACCGCTTTCTAATTCCAAGATTGGGTGATATGTTGGATTGCCTTGCGGATCAAAGGTGTTTTCTAAGATTGATCTTAGATGCGGGTATCATCAAATCCACATCAAGCCCCGATGATGAGTGGAAAATGGCCTTTAAAACGCCTCATGGCCTATTTGAGTGGCTTGTGATGCCATTTGGGCTTACCAATGCTCCGAGTACTTTTATAGAAGTAATGACACAAATGTTGCAACCACTTTTAGGGGTGTGTGTAGTGATCTACTTCGATGATATCTTGATCTATAGTCAAAGTTTGGAAGAGCATTTGTGCCACCTTCAGCAAGTCTTTGAACTTTTAAGGCGAGACAAGTTCTATAGCAACACTAAGAAGTGCACCTTTGCCATGGACCAAGTCATCTTCTTGGGATATGTTGTGTATTCTCATGGGGTGCTTATGGATGTAGAGAAGGTCAAAGAAAATGTGGAATGGCCCACTCCTTCTAGTATCCAAGAAGTACGGAGTTTTCATGGTTTGGCTACTTTCTATAAGCAATTTATCCAAAACTTTAGTAGCATCGCTGCCCCTTTGACCAACATTCTCAAGCTTAAAGTTTTTGAGTGGAGCAAGGAAGCCACCGATAGGTTCTATCTTTTGAAGAAGTTGCTTACCGAGGCTCCAATTTTGGCATAACCAGATTTTGACAAGACCTTTGAACTCAATTGTGATGCATCGGGATTAGGTATTGGAGGTGTCCTTAGCCAAGAAGAGCGGCCCATTGCTTTCTTTAGTGAAAATTCGAATGGGGCTAAGCTCAAGTATTCCACTTATAACTTGGAATTTTATGCCATTATCCAAGCCATCAAGCATTGGAGCTACTATCTTGCAGACAAGGAGTTTGTGCTCAACACCGATCATGAGGCTCTCAAGTACATTAATAGTCAATCCCATCTTAACAAGCGCCATGCCAAATAGGTGGCCTACTTGCAACAATTCACATTCTCTTTGCGCCACAAATCGGGGGTTCTCAATAAGGTGGCTGATGGGTTGAGTAGGCGAACGACTCTCTTGATTGAAATGAAAAATGAAGTTGTGGGTTTTGATGAATTTCGCATATTCTATGCAAGTGATCCTTACCTTCCCAAGATCTTTGATGCTTTGCAAAGGAGGGATAGGACGGCTTGTCCAAGTTACATGATAAGGGATGGATTCCTCTTCTATGGCCTTAAATTGTGTGCTCCTAGTTATTCCTTGAGGGCACATTTGTTGGTGGAGCATCATAAGATGGGGCATTTTGGTAAGGACAAGACCCTTAGGTTGCTTCAAGATGCTTATTATTGGCCGGGCATGACCAAGGATGTGCAAAGTCATGTGAAGCGTTGTCAAATTTGTCAAATAAGCAAGGAAACTGCCACTAATGAGGGGCTATATCTCCTTTTTCCGGTGTCAAATAGTCCTTGGAGGTGCATTTGTATGGACTTTGTGTTGGGCCTTCCTTATACTCAAAGGCAGAGTGATTCTATCATGGTAGTGGTGGACCGTTTCTCCAAGCTAGCACATTTCATACCTTGCAAGAAGACCATGGATGCTACAAACATTGCTAATCTCTTCTTCAAGGAAGTTTACAAGTTGCGTAGGGTGCCTACTTCTATTGTATCCGATAGAGATACTAAGTTCCTTGCTCACTTTTGAAGAACTTTGTGGCGGAAAATTGGCACGGACTTGAGTTTTATTACTACATTCCATCCGCAAACCGATGGTCAAACGGAGGTCATGAACCGTAGCCTTGGCAACTTGTTGTGGTGCCTTGTGGGGGATCACCCCAAGAGTTGGCATGGCTTCCTTCCTTCGGCTGAATTTGCTTACAATTCATCTATCAACCACACCATAAATACTTCTCCCTTTGAATTAGTTTATGGGACAAGGCCTTCAAGTGTGGTGGATTTGGTGCCTTTGCCACTCTCAAGGAGAGGAAGCGTTGAGGCGGAGGAAATGGCCACGTTTATGAAAAGCATTCATTCTCAAGTGAGGGCGCAAATTGAAAAGTCTAATGCAACATATAAGGCGGCTTGTGATGTGCATAGGCGAAGAGTGGTGTTTGAAGTAGGGGTGGTGTTTGAAGTTGGGGATCTTGTATGGGTGGTATTGAGTAAAGAGAGATATCCTCGTAGTACCTACGCTAAGTTGAGTGACAAGAAAGTGGGACCTTGTGAGGTGTTGCACAAGATTAACGACAATGCTTATAAAGTCAAGCTACCGTCTCATTTAGGCATCTCTAATACCTTTAACATGCAACACCTTGTATTGTACTTTCCGAATGCCTCTTCCATTGATGATACCTCTACCCTTGTAATATAGTTCCTTGAAAAGTTGTCATCTTGTACCTTGGGTTTGTGTCTTTCATTTCTAATATTGGTTGTATTTTGTTGTCTTCACTTGAAAACAAGTCTTTTCCTAAGAGGGGGAGTATGATGTAGTGTCATGTGCATAGCATGTGTTAGATAGTGTATCCTATAAATAGAGGATTACAACATCACTTGTAACTGACTTTGATATATTGAATTTGAATTGAATTGAGAATCTCTCTCTCTAATATCTCTCTCTAAGTTCCTCTCTCTCTAGTTCTTGATTGACCTATCATTAGTATAGCTTAAGAACTAGTTCATGGAGAAGAATTGAGGACTCTCCCTAGTTACTAGTTTCATTCGAATTTGAAAAGTCCAATTAGGTGTATTCTTTCCTCGATTTTGACCAATTACTAGAAAAAAATTACATATCATATCCCTTCTTTTTTTTTTTAAGAGAATGCTATCTAAAAAACAAATAGATAATGAATAGTAAAGAATGATTCCTTTTGAACAATAGATGTCTTTCACATCCAACTAGAATAATGAGTAACCTCTTGATTCAAAGTTGTAATAATCTGAATCGACTTGACTAAAAAGGTTGGCTAATTTTATTTATAATATAAAATAAAATATTCCCATTACCTACTGTTTTGGACTAATCAATATGATTTGAAATTCTTTTCACTCGCCAAGGATTTTTGTTAATGGGGCTCGTCATTGGTTTGCTAGTAGTTTTGTGGGTTCAAATAATTTGACCGTAATTGCTTCACTTGATTTAACATATGAAAATTTTGGAGATGTGCCATCTCCTGTTGATGAGTTTGTGTTATTTGAAGAGCTCAGTGTTCTTCGAGGGTGCCTTTGTATACTTGTTTCTCGCTGTGATGGTTGTAAAGAAGTTTGGGTGATGAAAGAGTATGGTGTGAAGGATTCTTGGACCAAATTTACAATCAATCATGGTTGTTTTCCTTTGTGCAAAGCGTTGTGTTTATCAAAGACTGGTGAATTTTTGTTGGGGATTTGTCAAAAAAAGTTAATCTTCTACAATCCACAAGAGAAAAAAATTAAGAGACTTGTGGTTCAAGCCTGTCCAAATAATTTTGTAGCAGGAACTTACGTGGAAAGCCTTGTTTCACCCAATTGCAGCAATATGATCATGAGGCAATAACAAGCATCAATATTAGTACTGTATAGGTATCATGGATCAACTTAAATATTTTTCATTATACTTTTATCTATCTGTGTTGCTCCATTGTTGTCTTTTTTTCCTTGACGTTATTAAGACGGTGTAAATTTAATTTGTTATGTTGTATGGAGTGTGTTTATATATTTTGATTATACATCTTTGGCTTAAGTGGCTGGGGTCAAATTTTGCAAGATTGGTGTGCTCGTCTTTAATCCTCACAGAGAGAGGTTTAAGGCCTTTCTTTCCAGTTTATTTTTGGTTATGCTTTAGGTTGATATTATTGGTAACCTATCACGCCCGTTTTGTTGTTTGTTTTTGGTCAACTGCAAATGAATCTGGCAAACATTATAGAGTTGGTTAGATTTTGAAGATGATTGATGCAGTCATCTTCATTTTGTCAATCTTCCTTTCCATCTCACATTTATCATTCCAACTCCAAATAATATATATATATATATATGTACATATATATTTATATTTCCCTTATGATTCTGTTGGTTAGGATGTGACGCTTTAAAGGCCTTTGAAAACAAAGTGACAAAGAAATTGCATGAATATTTCAAGAAAAAAGTTACTACTTTTTTGGTTACTGGAATTTTTTGAGAACTACAGATTGCACATGGCTAATTCAATATAACATGCTGCTACAAGTGAAGATCCGAGATCTGGGCTATTTTTAGAAGGCCTTGAGGATATTGATGATCCATTCTCGAGGGAAAAGTATATCATCAAGATGATTGATTGATGGAAGAGGTTTTGGGTGTAGAGCTTTCATTGATATTTATAGTTCTATGATATTGAGTGTTAGGCAATCTTCACTGTATTTAAAAGATATTAATTCTATTGTGTACAAAACAACAATTAGAATTAAAGAAATAAAGTAAAGAAGAGAATATGTTTGATTACAAAAATCAAACTCGAAATAAAACTAAATAAATAAATAACAGATTTTATTTTGTTACAAAAACAAAATTAAAATCTGATTAAATAAACAAATTAAAAAACAGAATAAAATTAAACAACTTACTTGGTTAATTTCTTTGAATGATTTTTCTGATCAAGTCCAGTGTTTAACACTATGTCCTTAAAACCAGTTAAATCCTCTCCACGGTGCTTTTAGAATTTGGACGTCTATCTCCCAGGATGAAATGATCTTACCACAAACAATAGCAGCACTACAAATTGTTTGCCTTACGAACACACTAAGTGTTTACACTCTTTCTTTCAGAATAAAAATGCAGCAAAATGCAGAGAGAATTATAGAGAGGATGGAGTACGAAAATTGGAGTGAAAAATCCAAATGGGAGGCTGGTCTATATATAGATGTATTGGTGGCTTTTGGTTTTGAATTGAACAGGTATGAAACCTGTTGGTTTTGAATTTGAACCTGTTAATTCAAACAGATAGCAAAATGGGAAGGGCCCTGTTTGGGTGTGCGAAAATACCAAACAAGTTTATTTCGGGAAGGGCCTTGTTTGGATGAACATTAAATCCAAACTAATTTAATTCTGTTTGAAAACGGGAAGGGCCCTGTTTGGATGAACAAAAAATCCAAACCAGTTTATTTGAATTAAATTCAAATGTTTTTGGCCCAAAAAGATTAGTATTGGGCCGAACAAGCCTAGCCCAGCCCGGCGTGCGTGTGTGGTGATTTTTGGGTCCAATGGGTCTAGCCCATTTTGCCCATAACCTCTCCCTCTAAAACACTTGGGTACCCCTTGGGGTACACCCCAAGTACCAAACCCATGCCTTATAAACCCTCTCAAAACCTCCCATCAAATCAATATGGGACAAGCCTTATTCAACCTTAAAGGAATTTCCACCAAAACTCCATTTCCATGAAGCTTACTTTGGCTTCAATTTCCCATTCACTCGGTAATGGTTTTGAACAACCAAATATACCACGTGAATCACAACGCGGCATAGAACGCGTTACCACTTTGACCCGTGTAAATCGATGCACGGGGCCCACCTAAAAATTAGACCAAACTTAGAGAAAAAAAAAAACCTGGTTTTACCCAGAATTTTATAACCATTTCCAACATTGAGTTCTGTCACACTGTTCTGATGGTGAATATAGATAGTAGCTTTGGTTGATTATGGCATGCTTTTGTATTTCTGTTCATGTTATGGACTGTCAAATAGCCGAGAGATTTTTTATTTTGCATTTTCACTAGTGCCATTGATATCTATAGTTCTTCATGTGTCCGTCTGTCATTGTACATATATTTGGAAACCACACCAACAGGTGAACTCATATTGTTTTGGGGCAATGCCAGTTGGTGGAGATGTCCCCAATTTTCTGAATCACAGAAGTGCAATACTTTAGTTATTCAGGAATTGGAGTTAAAACAGAGTCAGTTTTTCTGTTTGTGATTCTGTGAATTCTTACATATTCTTCCGCTTTCAAAAGGAGTAACAACACAAAATCCAGGTTTACAGTCTGAGCATGATGCCTCAAGCAGTTCTCACCAGTCAAACATTATAAACTGTTTTTTCTGTTATCTTTTGGTTGCCTAGAAAATAAAGAAGAGGAAAATGTTTAGTAAAGATTATTTATTCACTAAAAGTAAATTATACAGAAAGAAGAGTGTTGATGGAAGTGGTTGCGGGCGATAGGAGATAGTTGATGGTTGTTGGAGGTGGGAGCACTCATTGGCAGTGTTTGCTAGTGATGGTGGCCGTAGATAGGGGAAGCCAAAGATGGTGATGGGCCAGGTGTGGTGGCCGAAGGCGTGGGAAGGAAGAAGTGATGAAATTTGTTCTCAAAACAAGTAAAAATAATTTTTAAACTAGAATTTTATAAATTTTATAAATTGTTTATAGTTTTTTTTTTTAAAAAAAACAAAAATAAACATCAAATGAGTTTTTATTTCTAGCAATAATTTTTTTAAAGCATATAAATGGAAAATTATAGTCATAAATATTACTGGAAGATCTGACTTGTTTCTTTATAAAGTAACAATGATGTTAGAATGATAGTTTTCTTTTCTCATAATTTGTTTATCGCTTTATATATTAATAATTTTATTGGTTTAATCCACTATGTTGTGTTGACAAATAAAATGTAATAAGAAAATATGGTCTATTTTAAATAAAATGTGGTAAGAAAATATATCTAAACTAACATATTAAATGGTAGAAATATATGGTTTTCACCATTAGGGGGATTTATAGTTCTATAAGACTATTTGCTTCATGCCATTTTTAATCACCAAACAAATTATGTGAATCTCATTGAATTGTTAATCAAATCAGGTCACCATTAAAGGTAAACAAATATACTCTGAATGTTTGAAATTATCTTTTTTAGTGCCTTATTTATTTATTTTTCTTTTTCAATGACTTTTTATTTATTTATAAAAAAAAATATTCAAAAATCATTTCATTTTATGTTCTACTTAACTAGAAAAAATATATCAAAAAAAAAAAATTTGTCTTTACTAATTTTTTTTTGGAATATGAAAAATAAAAATAAAATAAAATAAAATAAAGAAAAAAAAAGGGACTTTAGTTTGGGCTGGCTTCTCTCTCGTCAATAATCGGACTATAGATATGTTGTTAGGTCTATTAAATTCATTTTTGGGTTCTGTTTTAATAATTCGAACAGTTCATATTTTAATATTCATCAAGTATATTATCCTTGCAAAAAATTAAGTCAATGGGATAACGATAACTATATGTTCAAATTAGTTTTGTATTAAAAAAATGAACAGTAAAAAAAAATTCATACAAAATTAATCCAAACACTTATCGTTATCCAATCAACTTGATTCACGAATTCTAAAAATATGAATAATTCAGAGTATTAAAACATGACCCAAAAATAGGCCAAATAGACCTTACAACGTATCTCTTGTCCGATTAAGGGTATGAGAGAAGTCCATTCCACTTTTAGGGGTTGTTTGATATGATGGATATAAGTGCACTTATTCAGAGCATCCTTAGCAAATCCCTTATAAGGGGTTGATTCTTCAAAAATCCTTCTTCACCAGATCCCTTATACAACCTCTTAAATTTATGATTGCTACAGTCACTCCCTATTTGTAAGGAGTCAGTGTAGCTCTCTTATAACTGACAGTGGTCGTCCACTCAGATGTCCCAAATTAGGGGTGGGCACGGGTTGGTTGTAGTCACGAAACCTCTAATTCGCCATCCGACTGCCAGATTGGCGGATTAGAGAAAATCAATCCGCATTCATCCGCCAATTCGATGAATGTGGATTGGGATGAATCTGGATTGAGCAGATTGGTGGATGAATGCAAATCGGTTTTGCCATTTAAAATTTTATAAATTTTTAACATAATTCAACTTGTGCACTTTATCAAAAAAATATATATATATATTATAGTCAATGACTTAAAAAAAGTATTACAATCACTGCATGCCTCATCCAAAGAAAAAAAAAATTGAAACTATAGAATATTAAAATCACTGTATTCTTCATCCACATATTATAATTACAGCATGCCTCATCCACATAAAGTATTACAATTTGTGGTTCTTAAAATATAAAAACAATTCAAACAACCAAAACCATGAACAAAGCAGTAATAGATATTGTATGTCTCTATATTGTTACATTTATATCTGTTTTTGAAAATAAAAAATAACTAGCATATATCATATTTTTTACTTATTATTTTTAGAGTTAGATTTAAAAATAAAAAAATATAGATAAATAATACATTAATTTTTTTCAATTCAAAAAATATATTCAAGTTGAAAACTCTTTTTCAACAAAATATATTCAACAAAATATTTAAACTATTTGTCCATTGAAAATATAATTAGAATAACTAAATAAATTGAAAATATAAAATTTTATAAATTACTAGAGGTGCTTGCAGTTTGGCAGTTCGGTTGTGGCCAAAGGAACCTCAAATCCGTCATCTGTCCAAAACTAGGCGGATTAGAAAAAATCAATCTTCAACCATCCGCTCGTTATCATGCATCCGTCTGTAGACACCCCATTTTTGACCATCCTCAAGACTTGGACGTCACCGCTTGAACACTTGGTGATCATTCATGTTCGTGTTCGTTTTGAGTTCCCAGAGGTCTCGGCTACGTGCCTTGCCTCAGGATCTCTCAACTCGCCTGTTTTGTGTTTGGTTTTGCACCAAACACTTGTGTTTTTGCTTCTGAGGGTAGAGAGTAGCTTGTTAGCTATCCCTGACACCCACCGGCCGTGGCTTGAGGCCACCGGCCGTGTATTCTTGCTACCGGCCATTGGTGAGATATACCATTGGCCGGTCGGCATCTTGTGTGGTCGGCCGGCCATCTGTTTGGCCGATGGCCTCCTTCTCTGGCCAATACCACCTTCTTATTTTTTTTAGGCATAGTGCATGCCAGCTGTGCCAGCTGCAATGCACGGACCCTGCCCCCCATGCACGGGTGTGGCTGTTTTAAACCTTTGACCCTTTTGACCCAACTTCTTGCACCCTTTGCTCAAGCTTCTTGAGGAAGCTTGACCCTTTATCTTAGCTTCCTCAAGAAGCTTGCACCCTTAGCTTAGCTTCCCTTGGAAGCCTTGACCCTTTTAGGATAGCTTCTCTTGGAAGCTTAGCCTTTTCCTTTGCCTATATAAGAAGACCTTCCTCCTCCTATGTGTTGGTTCAATAAAACCAAAGAAAAATACATATATATATATATGATATACACTTTCTCTCTCTATATCTCCCTCTCTCTCTTCATTGTGTGTGTGTTTAAGGGCCAGAAGGGTGATTTCTTCTTAGTTTTGCATTAAGACACACACTACTACACCATACTTTGACTTTGGGAGGCATTGAGGGTTTGTTCTTCAGGTTTTGGACTAGATTTGATCAGAAGAAGGGGGCTGAACTTGCTGTTCTTCAAGGGTAACACTTTTGCTTTATATTCCCCAATCTTGCACTAGTCTTTAACCTATCTTGCTTACTGTTTTAGACTTTGTGTATAACTGAAAAAAGTCTTATATTTTCATGCTTAAGATACTTCATTAAGGTTGTTTTGGTATTGGGGGTCAACCTCCCCCTCTTAGGCCTTGTTTGGCCCTTTTGGTGCTCTCTTTGTTAAGCTTTGGTTACTGTTGTGTGTTGACCTTCTCACCACTGAAATCTAGTGGATTTTCAGTGGCGAAGAAGGAGTTTTGAAGTCTTTTATACGGGAGGGACACCCCTCTCTCTTTGTCTCTCTTTTGTGCATGTTTTTGGCTTATAAGGGTAGCATGTATGCCTAGCTTTGTTTGGCTTCATTTCAGAGGTTATTTGGTGTTTATTTAGCATGTTTTACCTCTATCCCATGTTGGTTTGTTGACCCCTTGCATGCATAATACACTTGCCTTGTATTCTCCTATTTTGTTTAAGAAATGCATCTTGCCATTAGACCATCATGCTTGCATATTTTTGCCTAGCTTTGTGAAGTTTTTTAGTCATATTTTTGCCATGCTTGAGGTCTGTTGGGTGTTGACTTGGTCATGCATTTCATGCTTTATATAGCCCCTTTGCGTTCTAGCATGTTGGCATCGGGTGTGTGAGTCATGAGCATGCTTGAGTTGGCCTATTTCAGTGATTCAGAATCCCTTATGATGTCATTTCAGTCCATGTTTTGTGCTTACATGCTTGCATTTGTTCCCCTTTTAATGCCTTGGTGAGATATGGTCTTATGCTCCATGTTTAGGCCTTAGTGTATGCCTTTTGTTTAAGTCGTTCGGGATGTCATTCATGTGGGTTTCAGGGTGTATTTTGTTACATTAAAACTCTGTTTTTGGTTTCTTAGCCCATGCCATGTGTGGTCATGATAGTTGTAGTAGAATGCTCCTTGTTTATGCCTTAGTCTTAGGCTCATTGGTATGCATGTTTACATGAGCATTTGGCCCCTTTTGCACCACCTTTGGCCACTGTTTTAGAGTGTGGCTGAGGCCTCCCATTTCAGTCTAAGTCCATTCTTGTACATAGTTGTACGTTTGACTTGTTGCCTCTCATTGCATGCTTGCATAATAGATCGCATTGCATTTGGCATGTTTTGCATCTTAGCCTCATGTTGCATTCTTGAGCCATGTTTGTATACATGCATTGCATTACTTGGTTTGGGGTGTCAAACCAAGCATGGGGATGAGGGGCGTTCGTACTCAAAGTGACGTAACGCGCCTCAATCCTCGGTCGCCAGTGCCCTTGACCTCAAACATGATAGGGCATAAGGCATTCATCTCTTTTGTTGCATGCATTTCTACATTGAATGGAAAACTTGGCCTCTTAGGCCATCATGCATCAAAATACATAATTGATGGTCCGAGGGTCGAGGGTCATGCTCCCTTGAGTCCATTGCATAATAGGGATTGTGGCCATGCTCACATTTACTTGAAAATTCCATGCCATACACTGTTTGCTCTCTGCTGCTGTCAATTGCAGGATTCTGCAGGAAGCAATGGCCGGCCGGCCACTTACAGTGCCGACCGACCATCAGTGTTTGGCCGGTGGTCCAACATTTAGCCGATAAGCCCATTCCCATGGCCGGTGGAGTTTAATTGTGGCCGATGGCACTCCAAAGCACTCAAGAGGAAGTCCAAAGCAGTTCTGAAAACTTTCATGATTTTCAGAGGAGCAAGGCAGTGTAAACAGAGGCAACAGTGCTATGGCAACAAATTTCCAAGCGGGGCGAGTCAAGCATGCATCATCCCCGCATTCCGAGGCAAGGCTGCGGCCACCTTCTTTCCACATTTAATGTGTTAATTAATTAGAAGTTCTGTAATAATTAATTTAGCAGTATTCATTTTGTTGTGTAATATTTATTCGGACCCTCCGAGCGAGGGCAATTGTGTAATAAGTGTGTGTGAGTGTGTGTATGTCTTCGAACCCCCACTTCTTTCTCCCTTTTACTTACCTGCTTTCAATGGTTAGTATTAGGGCATATTTAACTTAACATACCTTACGCTATGCATGTGTGCATCCATACACTTGTCTTGCATGCACCGGGCTCGGCGCATCATACTAACTGCATTGTATTTCAATTCCAAGTTGAATACGTGCTAGTTGTAGCAACATCATATGCCATCTTAGAATAGCCGAGCCTTTCATAGTTGCGTCTTGCATGTGTTGCATTAGTCATCTTAAAATGAACTAGGATCATGCATATGATTATCAACTAGTTTCTATTTTGGCTTGGAGAACTCGGTAAGCATTTATGTTTTAGCATCCTTGCATGAGTGTGAGTGTTGCCATGATAGCATGCTTACCATGAGGCTATGTGCTTATGTGATATAACTGCCTGGATGTTTGTGGGTGAAGGTTGAGTTACTTAAATTGGAGCAATGCATTGAATGCGAGTTTTAAGCCTACTTGAGAGCGGCAAAACTATATTTTCTAAAAGCCCACTTGAGGGTGGCAAAATTCATGTCTTAGCCTACTTGCGGGTAGCACCATCAAACCATTTTCAAATAAACAAACATGAAATGTTTTTGTTCCAATTTACGCGACTTAGTCTATACTTGTTTGCTGTGCGCATCACGTAGTGAATCTAGGCTAATAACCAGAATAAGAACGCATAATGTTTTCAAAACAAGATATCACGGTTAGTAGAGGCCGATCTTCGGATCGGGCGAGAGGGGGTGCTCATAGCTGACCTTCCCCAATCGTACCCAAGTTCCCGAGCCAAGGCAACTTTGGTGATGACGGACACGTGGCCTTAGGCAAACAAGTCAGGGTTTCCTAAATTCCCCCATTAAAAAATATTTAGGTGGCGACTCTGTATCTGGCAAAGCAGTCCATGTTTGGCACTTCTTTTCTAAAAATCTGTTTTCTCAAAAACGATTTGCCGGATTTGGACTCTTTGGTTCAGATTAAGAACCGTGACAGAATGAGTCCAAACTGTAGCACGGAGGCCCTCACGCAGGGCGCGTCTACAGTTTCTGGCGACTCTGTTGGGGAGTTTAGAGAACTTGACTCGAACTCGTGATATCTTGTTTTGACTACACTTATGTGTTTTTTTGCATTGCATGTGCCTAGGACACCGTGTTGGCCATCTGCTATTCCTGAGCGGTTTGCCGGAGGCTTGACTTTGTCAAAGCATGCCATAAAGGTCGACGATTCTTGGCTCTGCCGATGTAGAACACAAACCCCGGTTTTACCGGGGCACCCTTTTGACCATTTGACCTAGTGCATGTTCGGAATCCATAGTGACCATTCCAAACTAGGACAGGTTGCTTACCCGATATAAGTTGTTTGAAACCGCTGCATGCATAGTGAAACCCTAGCTCCTGACAAAATAGGACAGGGAAACCCTACCCCAACATAGGGGTGTTTTGGCTCTCTTTTACTTGCTATGTTCTTTTAGAGTGTATCTCTACAGGGAATATGCATATCAGTTTGCAAGTTTGGGCCTCAGGCCTGCGAACACCAGTGTTTTGAGGATCAGTTATTTGTGGGTATCAGATTCAGACTTGGGGGCAATGATTTAGGAAACAGTGATCAGTGATTGAGGAACAGTGTATTCAGCTTATCAACAATGTATTGTGATACCTAACTGTGTGTTGCGTGTTTATTTTACGCTGTTATGCTGTCCATTTATCTGGTTGTTTCATTTCCTTATTATCGCTTTATTTATCTTTTTGCTAGGTAGTTTAGCGCGATTGCTTCTAACCCAGTAGATATTCCCTAAGCACTCTGGACAAGAGGTCGTCGACCTCATCGATCTGAGGATCTAGTAGACGGACAACCAGTGTCTCTTTCACTATCCCCGGTTACTAGACAGAGAGCAGTTGGGCAGAAGATATCAGTTCAACAGACAGTTCAGAGAGCTTCATCCACCCCGCCTAGATATAGTAGGAATCAGAGTCCTGCTTCTCCCGTAGAGAGGGAACATATACCGACAATACAGCTAGATCAGAACAGTATGGCAAGTTTAGAGGAGATGGTGCGCCAGCTTCAGGAGAGCATGAAAACTATGCGACAAAGACGTCCGGCAGCGAGTTTACCAAACAACGAGCTCTGATTGTGACGGAGCAGCGAGTTAATCACAAGGCTACAGCAAGCCGGGGCATTTGCTTCACATCAAGCTCCTCCCCCACCAAGGGTTCCGATACCCAAGGAGACACCAAACGTCCAAAATATCCAAGGGGATACAGACGTTCCAATAGGGCCGGCTCCGCCCCCGATCCAACCCCAGATCCTACCCCAATTATCCAAAACGCCCACCAATCTACCAGACTCCCCCTTTGAGTTCAAGACAGATCCCACGGCATTGAAATTGAGCAAGCTTGAAAAGTTGTTCAAGAGATCCCAAGGAGTCAAGACCATCCCCGACATTGAAGATGGATATACCGACGCAGCTGTGACACTGCCGAATAGATTCAAGATGCCGCATATCGACCGATTTGATGGATCCGGGGACCCCATGGTGCACCTGAGGTTGTTTTCAGATATTTTAAGGCCAATGGGCCTTACTAGACTGCAGAAGCTGTCTCTGTTCGGTCGGACCCTGTCGGGTGTGGCGCCCATCTGGTACGCCAAATTAGAAGACGATGTCAAGAGAAACTGGGACGAGATGGCTGAGGCCTTCATTGCACAATATTCATATAACACACAAATCGAGATTACGACTCGTGATCTTGAGACGACGAGACAAGAGGCTAAGGAGAGCTTCTCAGAATTTGTGACCCGTTGGAGGGCCAAGGCCTCGATGATGACCCTAAGGCCCACAGATAAAGATCAGATTAGGATGATTGTGCGCAATCTCCAACCCAAATTGATGCAGAAAACGATCATACTCCCCTTTCCTACCTTTTCAGATTTGCATGAGATGGGGGTACAGATTGAGGATGCCTTGAAGCAAGGCTTGATCGATAATGACAAAAAGCAACCCCGAAGAACTTTCAACCGCAACACCAATGCAGGCCCGAGCGACGCTACAACTACAAGAGCCTCTGAAGTGAGCATGGTCACCACCAACCCCCCTCCAAGAACCATGGCAGCCATGCCATTCTCCGGTGTGTCCGGAAGCAATACACAAACAGCCAAATACCTGCCCAAAAACCAAAGAGCCTTCACTCCATTATATATGCCCCTGTCCAAAGCTCTGGGGGTAGATTTCAGAGGAGAATAAGATTGTTGAGCCAGAATCCGAGGAATCTGGGATTTTTATTGAAAAGGTATCTGATCAAGTGACTACATTTAAATCGATGGGCGGGATGGGCCAAATGTGGAATTACCGACAGAGATAGAGCTGTATGTGATCCAAGGGGATAGATTTGGACAGAGGGCAGACGATTTGACAGTTGTGGAAGAGGACCTTGCCAACCTCCAGTTTTTCAGGGACCAAGATCTAAGGGACGCAGCAGTTAGTTGGTTTGATTATGAGGAATCAACAGAGGCTACCGGGTGGTTGGATGATCAACCGGATGTTATGGAAGAATGCCAACCAGAACAGGGCCCGGCAGGGGCAAGAATAACAGTGGTGGCCGAAAGGGCCGGAAATTAGGATACATCGCCGAAGAGCGTCGATGTCTAGAATTTCGCTCAAGCTTGGAGCATTTTGAATACAGGGATTGTTAAACAAACAGCTGTACTAACGCAGTTGGAATAGGAAAGATTTGGGGAGTCTGAGAGAATTAGAAAAGCTAAAGCCCATGTAGGGACTGAAACCGCTGTGTACACAGAAACAGAGAATGCTGTGAGCATACGGATGGAGGGTACTGCAAGTATGAGAATAGTCATACCGGAGCCGGATAGGTGTCTGTCGGCTGCCGATGGAATGTGGTGGGAGGACGATGATCTATGTCTTGCCCACACAGATGAGGATTGGGGGAGTAACCAACCAGATGATACCTAGTACATTGGTGAAGTCGACCATATGACTAGGAGGGGATGATATTTCAAGCCTCCGCATCTAGATCAACCAGAGGCATCTGGGAAAGATAAGGAGATGGAGAAACAAAAAGAGAAGCAACTCGAAGAAGAAGCTGTACTAAAGCAGCTAAAAAAGATACAAGCAGACATCTCCATCTGGGGCCTGCTTATGGCATCGCGGGTGTATCGACAAGCTGTCTTATCGGCCATGGACAAGGCCAAGCTCTCAGTAGAAACCACACCAGAGCAGCTGGTGGGATTAGTTTTTCCGGGAGGAGCTACCCCGATGTTAACTTTCTCCGACAAGGAATTACCCCTCTACATCTCTGTGGAATGTAGCGAAAATGGATACCCGTGTACTTGTCGACACAGGGTCCGCCATCAATGTGTGCCTGGTAAGATCCGCATATGCGATCGGTTTAAAGACCGCGGACTTTGTACCAACAACCCAGGTGATTCGGGCATATGAGAACATGAGTAGAGAAGTGATGGGAACAGTAAAAGTTCAGACCAAGGTTGGGCCGGGACAGCATGAGATAGAGTTCCATGTCTTAGAGGTTCCTGCAACTTTCAACCTGCTTTTGGGATGACTGTGGCTACATCAGGTGAAGGTAGTGTCATCCACCTTGCATTAGATGGTGAAATACCCCCATGGGAAGGAAGTAGCCATTGTTTTTGGGAATTCGTCGATCCATCCACACCAGAAGTATCTACGCCAGTTTTGGAAATTGAGCACGGTATGGAAGATGTGTTCATGTTAGGTTTTACCTTGGCCGAGGCTCGGGTAGTTCAGAACATCATGGCGGCTAATGAGGGGGTGTATGTCAGTGCTCAAGCAGTATACCTCATGAACAAACTCCAACACATCCCCGGGATGAGATTGGGAAAGAGCGGCCGGAAGGGCGTTGCAACGTTGGCCGAAGTGCCACACAACCCACACACCTTTGGCTTGGGTTATCTGCCCACCAAAGAGGATTGGGTAAGGAAAGGTAAGGAGATGGCTGGGAGAGCCAGAGCGAAACAGATGAGGAAGCCTTTTGAGTTGATGCATCGGCCCATCTTGGGTACCCTAAACGGACACTTCATCCGGGAAGAGGAGGACTTTCTATTTTGTGGCTTCCCAGAGCCGTGGCTGAATGCAGAGAGGAAGCGCATGCCAGGTTTTGAGTTCTTTTTCGACCTGCAGTTATTTGGGGATGATGTTGTTGAGGAGCAGACAGACCCATTAGTGGAGGTTGAGCAGAGCAAGGAGATGGAGGCTGAGGATGTCGAGATTAAAATGGGGGTAGCACTGGCATCTCTACTTTCAGATCCTCCGATCGAACAGAAGTGCTTAGGTGATAACTTCTCGGTGTCCATGATCGGGAATGAAATGGCTGCGGGCCTACCAGCAAATATTTTGGATACATCTATCGCACCCTCCCTCATTTGGCAATACGAAGAAGGATTTTTTTCAAGTAGCATTGGGTCAGGTAGTGAGCCGGAATCTGATTCCACCGAGTCTTGTGAGTCGGAATTAGGTTCCAGCTCAACTGAGTTTGAGTCTGATATTCCTGGGGGTAGGGGTGTGTGCGGTGCGGGTCGGTGCGGTTTGAGAGAAAAATAGAAACCGTATGGCGAGTGGCGGATTGATAAAAGTGTCACTAGAATTTGCCATTTTTCTTGTCCAAAACCGGCAGTTCGATTGGCAAATAATGACGGATTTGTCTTGGCGGTTTGGGCGGATTGGCGGTTTATAAAAAATATAATTCAAATTATAAAACTTAAATCAAAGAGTAAAAAAAAGACGAGAGATACCGTAATGTTAAGCATCTTGTGAAGCTTTCTTCTAACGCAACAAGTATAGCAACAACATGATAATATCAACGACTATGCCATTAGTTCATTACAAGCATCTGTGGAAGCTACCATGATCAAATACAATACTTAAAATTAATATCATTCAGGGTTTACAATATATTGAAAATGTTTACTGTTAAAAAGTATTTAGATTGAAAAGTGAGCTGATGCAAGTTTGCAACATGGCCAGGAAAAAAAAAAAAAAGATTGAAAAGTGAATTGGAATCCAACTTTATTTTGGATTACTGACACCTTGAATTCCCCTCAAGCAGTAATGTAATACTATATTCTAAGGTATAGAACAACAAGCAAACTTAAGTAAAAAAGAATTTTTAGAATCTTATAAAACATGATTTAATAACGGTGCGGGTCGGTGCGGTTTGAAAGAAAAATAGAAACCGGCGGATTGATAAAAGTGTCACTAGAATTTGTCATTTTTCTTACCAAAAACCCGCGGTTCAATTGGCAAATAATAACGAATTTGCCTTAGCGGTGCGGCTCGATGTGGTTTTGGCGGTTTTGGCGGTATTATGCACACCCCTACCTGGGGGTGATAACCCGGATGCCACAGTCCTGTCCAGGTCGTCTTTTTGTTTCTCTTTTGAGTATGTTGTAACAAAAGAATCGGACGGTTTGGAAGTACTTAATGAGAATGATGTGGATGTGGTTTCTGAATACTTTTCTGTGCCTTTGATTTATTGCTTGAATCAGGACTTTCAAAATTTTGACAAAAACGACGAGGAAGAAATTCCTCCAGTTTTGCAATGATTAATTGATCAAGAGCAGGAGAGATTTTGTTAAACCTTTAATGGATGAAATCACTACTGTGAATATTAGTACTAAAGAGGACCCGCGGCTGGTCAAAATCAGGTCCACGTTGTCTTCAGAGGAACGCGAGCATTTAGTCGTTTTATTAAAAGATTTTAAAGATGTTTTCGCGTGGTTCTACGAAGACATGCCTGGGATCGATCTTGAGATTGTACAGTACCGGATCCCTCTTGACCCCGAGGTCCGACCTGTCAAACAGAAACTCAAAAGGATCCGCCCTGACTGGGCCATCAAGATTAAGGAAGAGGTCACCAAACAAATCGACACAGGCTTCCTGCTAGTATCCGAATACCCGACTTGGTTGGCCAACATTGTTCCGGTACCAAAGAAAGATGGCAGGATCCGGGTGTGCGTGGATTTTAGGGATTTGAACAGAGCTAGTCCAAAGGACGACTTTCCCTTGCCGCATTTTGATAAGTTGGTGGATTTCACAACGGGGCATGCTTTGCTTTCGTTTATGGATGGCTTCTCAGGCTACAATCAAATAGTGATGGCACCTGAAGACCGGGAAAAAACTGCCTTCACCACCCCGTGGGGGACCTACTGTTATAGAGTGATGCCGTTTGGGTTAAAGAATGTGGGAGCTACATATCAATAGGCCGCGATCACGATATTGCATGACATGATCCACAAAGAGGTTAAGGTGTACATGGATGACATGATTGTCAAGTCCAAAGAAAGAGAGGGCCACTATATTGCCTTGCAAAAGTTCTTCCAAAGGATCAGAGAATTTCGGTTGCGGCTGAATCCTCAGAAGTGCACGTTGATTATTCTGAGGGAAAAAATCTTTGGGGTTTCTGATTACACAGAGAGGTATCGAAGTCGACCCTTCCAAAATCAAGGCCATCTTAGAAATGCCACCACCAATGACTGAAAAGGAGGTGCGAGGCTTTCTGGGTAAAGTGCAATTCATAAGGCGGTTTATCTCAAAATTAACCTTGACTTGTGAACCCCTTTTTGGTCTCCTGAAGAAAGGAAAGAAATTCCAATGGGACGGCCAATGCCAAGCTGCTTTTGAACAGATCAAGGAGTATTTACAAAACCCGCCCGTGTTGTCACGGCCAGAGCCAGGGAGACCGTTGATTTTGTATCTTTCAGTAGCTGAGACTACAATGGGTTGTATGCTTGCGCAAGAATCAGAGGACAAGGTGGAGAGGGCCATCTACTATTTGAGCAAGAAGATGCTAGAGTATGAGACTCGCTACACTCCATTGGAAAAGGCTTGCTTAGCCTTGGTATGGGCTACTAGGAAGCTGCGGCACTACCTGTTAGCTCACTCTGTAATGTTGGTTTCACGACTGGATCCCATCAAATATCTTTTCGAGAAACCGGCACTTACAGGTAGGCTAGCTCGTTGGTTGCTGTTGCTTTCCGAATTCGATCTGAAATATGTAACACGCAAGTCAGTCAAGGGAAGAGCAGTAGCAGAATTCTTAGCTGATCATCCAGTGGAATGGGGTGAAGCAGTTGAGTACTTATTCCCAAATGAGACCATTTTGCATATCAAAGATGAAACTTGGACGATGTACTTTGACGGAGCGTCAAACCAGTACGGATATGGGATAGGAATGTTGCTGATAGCACCCGACAATTCCCGTATCCCTCTAGCATTCAAACTCTGGTTCAAAGTCTCGAACAACGAAGCAGAATATGAGGCATGCATTACTGGTCTAGAAGCAGCCCTCGAACTAAGGGCAAAACGGTTGGACGTCATTGGGGACTCGAACCTTGTTGTGTCTCAAGCAAAAGGAGACTGGAAAGTCAAAGAGGAAAAGATGATAATGTATCACCAGACCTTGGATCTGTTAATTCCTCGGTTTGAGAAGTTAAACTTTACTCATTTGTTAAGAGAAAATAGCAGGTTCGCAGATTCACTAGCAACTCTATCTTCCATGATAGACATCCCGTTTGGAGTTCGGACGCATCCAGTCATTATCAACCAAAAATTTGTGCCGGCTTATGAGTCGATTGCCGTGATAGATGAGGTTCAAGATGAGAACCCCTGGTATTACGATATTTGGAACTTTTTGGAGAAAGAGGCGTATCCACCAGGGGCGAATGCCAATGATAAAAGGGCAATCAGAAGAATGGTCATTTAGTTCATCATCTGCGGGGGTAAACTATATAAGAGAGGTCACTTGGGAATGCATAAGCTGTGTATAGAAGCTGGAGAATCGAAGCGCCTAATGGGGGCCATCCATGGAGGAGAATGTGGTGCACATATGAATGGGGTAATGTTGGCTCGGAAGATCCTCAGACAGGGTTACTATTGGTCCACTATGGAGGAAGATTGCATCGGTTTTGTTTGGCGATACCACAAATGTCAGATCCATGCAAACCGAATGAACATCCCGCCGTCGAAACTATACAACATGACTTCGCCATGGCCATTTTCAGTTTGGGGAATCGATGTGATCGAGGCTGTCACTTCGAAGGGGTCGAATGGGCATGAGTTCATCTTGGTTGCGATAGATTATTTTACAAAGTGGGTCGAGGCCCAATCTTATGCAGTGTTAAAGGCTTCACACGTCACAAAGTTCATCAGAAACAACATCATCTGTCGTTATGGAGTCCAAAATGAGATCATTTCAGATAACAGTTCCCACTTCAAGAAGGAAGTGATTGACTTGTTGGAGAAATACAATGTGGCTTTTCATAAGTCATCCACCTACCGGCCGCAAACCAATGGAGCGGTTGAGGCCGCCAACAAGAACATCAAACACATACTGCAGAAGATAGTGGAAACCTACGGGACTGGCCAGATAAGCTACCATTTGCTTTGTGGGGTTACCGGACTTCAATCAGAACTTCTACTAGGGCGACTCCGTATTCATTGGTTTATGGGATGGAGGTCGTTCTACCTATTGAAATTGAGGTTCCGTCTTTGCGAGTATTGGCCGAGTGTTAGATAGCCGAAGCAGATTGGCAGCAGAGTAGATTTGAAGAACTCATGCTCTTTGACGAGCGCAGATTGAAAGCACTGTACCATGTTCAAGGTTATCAACGCAGAATCGCCAGGGCTTTTAACAAGAAAGTTAAGTCCAGGAATCTGAATGAAGGAGATTTGGTGCTCAAGGACAACTGAGCTCCCATCCAAGACCCAAGGGGCAAGTTCAGACCTAATTGGACCGGTCCCTACATCATCAAAGCTATATGGTCAGGTGGAGCTATGGTTCTGATGGACCTAGATGGCCTAGAGTTCTCCCAACCGATCAATATGGACAAGTTGAAGAAATATTACTCCTGAGAGGCTCGCTAGGCCGAAAACTCGAAAGGGTGACCTAGGCAAAAGTTAGAGCACAAAAAAATTTGAAAATAATAAAAACTGAGCTCGCAAGGTTGAAAACCCACAAAGGGCGGCCTTGGCAAAAGTTAGAGCGCAAAAGGAGAGTGAAAATACTCGAGTGAACCCAAGCCTGAACTACGTAAGGCTTGATTCCCATCTTTGGGATACGTAGGCAACTTCATCCTGAAGTTCAGCCATAAACTTTTCCCCGATCAACTTTGTCCATTTGATCATCTCGGTCATCTTTGAGTTCGGTTGTGATCTCTGGTGCAGTGTTTTTCAGACTAGGGGCAACTTTCCGTTGCTATGAAGTGCTGCGACGCTACTCAAACTAGGGGCAACTTTCCAGTTGCGGGAATCTAATGTTGTGCATCTCAGTGACAAGTCTCAAGCATGTCCAGTTCTAATCCATATCGAAAATAGTTTTGAAAAGTTTTGATAAAAGTTGACATTGTTCAAATTAATCTTTTTACAATTAAGACCATTTTTGGACCAAAGCGGAAAATTTTCAGTACCCACAACCTTTAATTTCATTGATTTCAATACAAAGTTCTCCTGCTCTTGCATACAAATTAAAGTTACTTTTTATTACATTCATAAAGAAAACTTGAAAGTACTAATAAAGCAATAAATCCGGGGCATAGTTAAGTCAGGTGTTCCTGCCCCCCCTCCCAGAGCTGGTTGAAGCCTCTGATGCCAAACTAGGCCCAATCTGTGCCTCCTCATTAAGCCAATCTATGCACTCATCAGACAAAGTGTAACTGAAAGTGGGAGCGGGGGCCAGGAGCTCTCTAGTCCTCTATGTTGTTGTATACCGGGCAAGCTGTGCGCCTCGGATCAAGAATGCAGCCGGGTATTCTATCCTCTCTGGTGGACAAGTCTGATCATGACCAAACTGGCGCTGGAATCAGAACGGGAAGTAGAACACACAGTAAGTCAAGCCAATCAGCTGAATCCGAGGTTGGCGGGTCATGCTATAGCCCATTGCCTGTAGATTGAGCCAAGGGCACCGCCAAGCAATGCGGTTTGCGGACAAGCTACACATCTAGTCAAACCACCAACCCTCATTAAGGGCATCGACTAGGCGTTGCCTGAAGAAGTAACCACGAGCTGAGTAAGCTGGGCAAGAGTCCACAACCTGCAACTTGTCCATCAACCACACCTGGGAATGGATGAAAAATGAGAGAATAAAGAATAGAAAGATGTACGATGAGAGAAAAAGTAAGAAGAGGGTTTTGTGAGAAAAACCGAGCTTGAGGGCCGAGTGATGTGAGCAATACACATGTGAGATTAGGTAGGAAACATTACCTGCAGCAATAGTGGACTTCTCGCAAATTTGGTCGTTTCGCGGCGATGGAAAACGTCCAAGCCCATCAACGTCTTAGCTAGAGTCATGATGATGCAACTCTTACCCTCCTTCAAACCTTGGGCAACCTCGATCAACTGGACACTAGATCCTCCAGAGCCTGAGGCAAGTAAGAAATGAGATAGCATGCACAAACAAAGTGCGTGTTGCCGAAAGCCTTGCCAATGACGGTCACCACGGTCACCAACACTAGAAAAACAGCAAATCAAACTCAGAATATCCAGCATTCCGTCATAAATCAAAGATCGAGCATCGGATATTGAGAGCCTACACATTTGTCCTAAGGCTTGGGCATAGCCAAAACGAAGTCGGGGCAAGATCTCTTTATTGCGCTCAGACTTCATTAAAGCTTGGAAATCTTCGAAGGTAGGACATACCTCTTGCCCGCCAAAGCTAAAAACATGCGTCACCGGATTCCAAAACCTTGCCGTAGCATGGAGAAACGGAAGGTGCAGCGGAGTACGACTCAGAGTGAATAGTGCGTTTATGCTGAACCCCCGGAAATTCAGCTTTTCCAAGCCGTCCAAGTTGGCAATCCAAGCTGAGAGATTCTGGGCAAGAAACTCTTCCATTTGGAGCAAATCAGTGTTGAATTAAGAAAAACTACGAAGCTGAGGCCTTTGTAGAAGATAAGGTTGAATGGAGGACAGATGTCAGCATTCTGCTGGTTCTTGTAATTTATGGCCGGCCGGCCAAATATGGTGCCAACCGACCATTACTTTTGGCCGATGGAAATTTCTCATGGCCGGTGGCCTTTCCCTATGGCCGATGGCCTTCTCCCCCCCTGTTCCATGAGTTGTTTATGAGTTGAACATGCTGAGGGATTGTGGTTGGAACCTCTACCGATGCCCTCCGGTGATCGATTCTTGCAGGATCACCCTTTTTTTGCTTATCGAGTTGTTGTACATTTGCTTATCGAGTTGTATTTCACTCTCTTTAAGTCTTTGATTTGCTTATCGAGTTGTACTCGCACTTGGTTGACTTATCGAGTTTCTTTGTTTTGCTTATCGAGTTGTAAGTTGGTTCACTACTTGATTATTACGATGCGAGCGCTCAATTTTGAAACAAAGTTCAATTTCATTCACATTGTTATACCACGCGATGCGATGCATAGAAAGTACAAATGTAACACCATTTTCGAAATAGTTGTTTCATTTTCATCATGTGTTTTGCAAAAATACACAGTTTTGAGAAAAAAATAATAACCTGCCTGAGGCAATGCGTTGTGCTTAAACTACCAGTAAAAAGGAAAGTAAAGCAAAAAAAGAGCAGGGCAGCAGAATATCAGGATTGATACCAGTAGCCCTCCCCCCCCCTTTTTGCGGGCGATGCACCTCTCGCGCCCTTGTTCGGGTCAACGGTGTGGTTTGGCACCTTCATTACTCAAGACGGTGCAAGGAAGTGCACTTTTTTAGAACATTAGTAGGCCTTCGAGTTGACCTCAGGCCGTGTCCTTTTGAGCGATGCTCCATACGTGCAAGGAACACCCCTTCCCATATCCTTTTTGTATCTTGTGAACTCTACCAAATCGCTTCAATTATACTATATTGCAGTGCTTTGCATTTCAACATCATGAATAACTTGTCTTTACTATGCTTCAAGTTTCTATACACATTGGATGCGTTGTCGCGTCATGCTTTACTTATATGTGTTCAAGTTTCTATACACACTGCGTGCATACGTGCATTGCTTTACTTATTTGTGTTCAAGTTTCCTTTTATACACATTGTATGCGTTGTCGCGTCATACTTTACTTATATGTGTTCAAGTTTCTATACACATTGCGTGCATACGTGCATTGCTTTACTTATATGTGTTCAAGTTTCCTTTTATACACATTGCATGCGTTGTCGCGTCATACTTTACTTATATGTGTTCAGGTTTCTATACACATTGCGTGCATACGTGCATTGCTTTACTTATATGTGTTTAAGTTTCTATACACATTGCGCGCATACGTGCATTGCTTTACTTATATGTGTTCAAGTTCCTATACACATTGCATGCGTTGTCGCGTCGTGCTTTACTTATATGTGTTCAAGTTCCTATACACATTGCATGCGTTGTCGCGTCATGCTTTATTTATATGTGTTCAAGTTTCTATACACATTGCGTGCATACGTGCATTGCTTTGCTTATATGTGTTCAAGTTTATACACATTGTATGCGTTGTCGCGTATACTTTACTTACACGTGTCTACATTGCGCACGTTGTTCCGTGTTCTTTACTTACATGTGTTTGCGTCTTCATAGCATTGTTATGTTTGTTTCAAATCGCATTGTTATGCGTTCTAATCGGTTTGTGTCGTCACGCACTTTCAATTGCATCAGTATGCATGTTGCTAACAATACTGTACCTATTAAGTTTTCTTTCTTTTTCAAGCACGATATTGTATGTACGGTTTATTTGAAGCTGGCACGACCAGACGAACCGCACAGGTATTATATTCTCCGCGTGAAACGTAGCGAGAATTACATGATTCTCTTACATCCTCTCTGCATTGTAGTGTGGTTTGGTGTGTGCTAGCTTAAAACTGTTGCATTGTTATGTTTCGTTACAACTTTCTTTGCATGATCATAAGTTATGCTAGGCTTCTTACATTGTCAGTTGCATTTCGCCCCTGCTTTCAGCTGCAACTTGTATGTTTTGTCTAAGTCTTCGGCCTTGTCAAAAATGGGTCGTCTCTGGGCTTTGACAATCACTCCCGTCATTGTTATGACTTTCGAGTTCTGTCAAAGAAGGGCAACTGTAGACACCCCATTTTTGACCGTCCTCAAGACTTGGACGTCACCGCTTGAACACTCGGTGATCATCCATGTTCGTGTTCGTTTTGAGTTCCCGGAGGTCTCGGCTACGCACCTTGCCTCAGGATCTCTCAACTCGGCTGTTTTGTGTTTGGTTTTGCACCAAACACTTGTGTTTTTGCTTCTGAGGGTAGAGAGTAGCTTGTTAGCTACCTCTGACACCCACCAACCCTAGCTTGAGGCCACCGGCCGTGTATTCTTGCTACCGGCCATTGGTAAAATATACCATTGGCCGGTCGGCATCTTGTGTGGTCGGCCGGCCATCTGTTTGGCCGATGGCCTCCTTTTTTGGCCGATACCACCTTCTTATTTTTTTTTAGGCATAGTGCATGCCAGTTGTGCCAGCTGGAATGCACGAACCTTGCCCCCCATGCACGGGTGTGGCTGTTTTAAACCTTTGACCCTTTTGACCCAACTTCTTGCACCCTTTGCTCAAGCTTCTTGAGGAAGCTTGATCCTTTGTCTTAGCTTCCTCAAGAAGCTTGCACCCTTAGCTTAGCTTCCCTTGGAAGCCTTGACCCTTTTAGGATAGCTTCTCTTGGAAGCTTAGCCTTTTCCTTTGCCTATATAAGGAGACCTTCCTCCTCCTTTGTGTTGGTTCAGCAAAACCAGAGCAAAATACATATATATATTTGATATACACTTTCTCTCTCTATATCTCCATCTCTCTTTTCATTGTGTGTGTGTTTAAGAGCCACAAGGGTGATTTCTTCTTAGTTTTGCACTAAGACACACACTACTACACCATACTTCGACTTTGGGAAGCATTGAGGGTTTGTTCTTGAGGTTTTGGACTGGTTTTGATCAGAAGAAGAGGGCACTTGCTGTTCTTCAAGGGTTCTTCAAGGATAACACTTTTGCTTTATATTCCCCAATCTTGCACTAGTCTTTAACCTATCTTGCTTACTGTTTTAGACTTTGTGTATAACTGAAAAAAGTCTTATATTTGCATGCTTAAGATACGTCATTAAGATTGTTTTGGTGTTGGGGGTCAACCTCCCCCTCTTAGGCCTTGTTTGGCCCTTTTGGTGCTCTCTTTGTTAAGCTTTGGTTACTGTTGTGTGTTGACCTTCTCACCACTGAAATCCAGTGGATTTTCAGTGGTGAAGAAGGAGTTTTGAAGTCTTGTATAGGGGAGGGACAACTCTCTCTCTTTGTCTCTCTTTTGTGCATGTTTTTGGCTCATAAGGGTAGCATGTATGCCTAGCTTTGTTTGGCTTCATTTCAGAGGTTATTTGGTGTTTATTTAGCATGTTTTACCTCTTTCCCATGTTGGTTTGTTGACCCCTTGCATGCATAATACACTAGCCTTGTATTCTCTCATTTTGTTTAAGAAATGCATCTTGCCATTAGACCATCATGCTTGCATATTTTTGCCTAGCTTTGTGAAGTTTTTTAGTCATATTTTGCCATGCTTAAGGTCTGTTGGGTGTTGATTTGGTCATGCATTTCATGCTTTATATAGCCCCTTTGCGTTCTAGAATGTTGGCATCGGGTGTGTGAGTCATGAGCATGCTTGAGTTGGCCTATTTCAGTGATTCAGAATCCCTTATGATGTCATTTCAGTCCATGTTTTGTGCTTACATGCTTGCATTTGTTCCCCTTTTAATGCCTTGGTGAGATGTGGTCTTATGTTCCATGTTTAGGCCTTAGTGTATGCCTTTTGTTTAAGTCATTTGGGATGCCATTCATATGGGTTTCGGGGTGTATTTTGCTGCATTAAAACTCTGTTTTTGGTTTCTTAACCCATGCCATGTGTGGTCATGATATTTGTACTAGAATGCTCCTTGTTTATGCCTTAGTCTTAGGCTCATCGGTATGCATATTTACATGAGCATTTGGCCCCTTTTGCACCACCTTTGGCCACTGTTTTAGAGTGTGGTTGAGGCCTCCCATTTCAGTCTAAGTCCATTCTTGTACATAGTTGTATGTTTGACTTGTTGCCTCTCGTTGCATACTTGCATAATAGATCGCATTGCACTTGGCATGTTTTGCATCTTAGCCTCATGTTGCATTCTTGAGCCATGTTTGTATACATGCATTGCATTACTTGGTTTGGGGTGTCAAACCAAGCATGGGGATGAGGGGCGTTCGTACTCAAAGTGATGTAACGCGCCTCAATCCTCGGTCGCCAGTGCCCTTGACCTCAAACATGATAAGGCATAAGGCACTCATCTCTTTTGTTGCATGCATTTCTACATTGAATGGAAAACTTGGCCTCTTAGGCCATCATGCATCAAAATGCATAATTGATGGCCCGAGGGTCATGCTCCCTTGAGTCCATTGCATGATAGGGAGTGTGGCCATGCTCACATTCACTTGAAAATTCCATGCCATACACTGTTTGCCCTCTACTGCTGTCAACTGCAGGATTCTGCAGGAAGCAATGGCCGGCCAGCCACTTACAGTGCCGACCGACCATCAGTGTTTGGCCGGTGGTCTAACATTTAGCCGATAAGCCCATTCCTATAGCCGGTGGAGTTTAATTGTGGTCGATGGCACTCCAAAGCACTCAAGAGGAAGTCCAGCGATTAAAAACTTTCATGATTTTCGGAGGAGCAAGCGATGTAAACAGACCTTGATGCTATGGCGGTAATTTCCGAGCGGAGCGAGTCAAGCATGCATCATCCCCACATTTCGACGCAAGGCTACGGCCACCTTCTTTCCACATTTAATGTGTTAATTAATTAGAAGTTCTGTAATAATTAATTTAGCAGTATTCATTTTGTTGTGTAATATTTATTTGGACCCTCCGAGCGAGGGCAATTGTGTAATAAGTGTGTGTGAGTGTGTGTATATCTTCCAACCCCCACTTCTTTCTCCCTTTTACTTACCTGCTTTCAATGGTTAGTATTAGGGCATATTTAACTTAACATACCTTACGCTATGCATGTGTGCATCCATACACTTGTCTTGCATGCACCGGGCTCGGCGCATCATACTAACTGCATTGTATTTCAATTCCAAGTTGAATACGTGCTAGTTGTAGCAACATCATATGCCATCTTAGAATAGCCGAGCCTTTCATAGTTGCATCTTGCATGTGTTGCATTAGTCATCTTAAAATGAACTAGGATCATGCATATGATTATCAACTAGTTTCTATTTTGGCTTGGAGTACTCGGTAAGCATTTATGTTTTAGCATCCTTGCATGAGTGTGAGTGTTGCCATGATAGCATGCTTACCATAAGGCTATGTGCTTATGTGATATAACTGCCTGAATGCCTGTGGGTGAAGGTTGAGTTACTTAAATTGGAACAATACATTGAATGCGAGTTTTAAGCTCACTTGAGAGCGGCAAAACCATATTTTCTAAAAGCCCACTTGAGGGTGGCAAAATTCATGTCTTAGCCTACTTGCGAGTAGCACCATCAAACCATTTTCTAACAAACAAACATGAAATGTTTTTGTTCCAATTTAGGCGACTTAGTCTATACTTGTTTGCTGTGCGCATCACATAGTAAATCTAGGCTAATAACCGGAATAAGAATGCATAATGTTTTCAAAATAAGATATCACGGTTAGTAGAGGCCGATCTTCGAATCGGGCGAGAAGGGGTGCTCATAGCTGACATTTCCCAATCGTACCCAAGTTCCCGAGCCAAGGCAACTTTGGTAATGACGGACACGTGGCCTTAGGCAAACGAGTCAGGGTTTCCTAAATTCCCCCATTAAAAAATATTTAAGTGGCGACTCTGTATCTGGTAAAGCAGTACATGTTTGGTACTTCTTTTCAAAAAATTTGTTTTCTGAAAAACGATTTGCCGAATTTGGACTCTTTGGTTCAAATTAAGAACCGTGACAAAATGAGTCCGAACTGTAGCACAGAGGCCCTCACGCAGAGCGCGTCTACACCGTCCAAAATGCGACGGATTGGTTCAGTTCGGTGAGTTTAGACGGATCGGTATATCCGCTACTCACCTCTATCCCAAATGAAGTGATCTGGGCAAAACTTGCTTCGCCAATTATCCACCAAAACATCCAGCCGGTCGACCTCCCGAACGTCCAACCCTAGCTTCTACTGTTTTCTTTTGTAATTATTTGACTTTATAGCAAGATATATGGAGTTGCCTTTGAACCTCCATTTTTTACTTTATTTAGGTTGTTTAATTATTTTATTATTAAAAAATATTCAACTTGAAAAACAATTAAAAAAATTATTTTAATAGAATAGAAAAAGAATAAAGAGTTTGTTGGGAAAGGTAGATGAAAAAATAATTTCTCAAATAAAAAATACATTTTTTAATAATATTTTAAGATAAAATTTAGATAAGCTAGTAAAGATGCTTTTAGATAAATACACTTATTTAAATCATAAATTGAGGAGGATAGTGCAATAACCCTAATTTAAGAAAAATGATTTTTTTCCCGAATTTCCTTCCCTCGAATCGCCCGAAATGCCCAAAACGACTTTGTTTTGGACATTATTATTATTATTATTATTTTCTTCTTCTTCTTTCATTTTTTCTCTGAACCAGAGAGGGAGAGGGAGAGAAAGAGAGAGAGAGAGAGAGAGAGAAGAGCTCGTCGGCCCAGTCGTCAGTCGTCGGCCCAGCCGAGCCTCAGACCGCTGCCTCCGAGCTCGCAGCTCCACCGATCGTGCCTCCGCCGCAACGCCCCCGCCCCCCGCCTCCGCCTCCAGCCCTAATAATTGGGCCCCCTCCCCTCCCCCTCCTCCTCCTCCCCCTCCTCCTCCTCCCTCTCCCTCTCCCCTCCCCCTCTTCCTTCGTCTTCGTCTAGTTCTGCTGAAAAAAAAAAAAAAAATTTTAAAACCACGAAACGACGTCGTTTCGTGGTTCAGGGATTAGGGGCACCCGGATTCGAGGTGCGAATCAGTTCTCCTAATTTAAATGCATATACAAGATTGAACAAGGGAAACAGACTATCGCGTCTTTCAACACCTCTGAAGCTCTCACGAGACGACAATGGCGAACCTTTCCGAAGAGATTATCATCGAAATACTGTCGCGACTCACCATCACCACTCTCTGCCGATTCAGGTCTGTTTCGAAACCATGGTTCTCTTTAATCTCCAACCCTCACTTCATCAAAGCCCACCTCAATCGCAACACCATCGAACACGACCGACTCATTCTCCTCTCTCGATTTCTATTTCGTCCCTCTCAAATCGTCCCAATTCAGCCACGATTCATTGGCTGCTCTGCATCTAAAATTCCCACCAAATCAATACCATAATCATGGTCGCTGGTCTTTGCGTGGTTCGTGTAATGGCTTGTTACTGATGCTCCATAACGGTCGCTCGCTCTTGCTTTTTGGTTAACCCATCTACTAGACAGTCTAGAAAAATACCCAATTCACCTTTTTCAAAAAAGTTTACATTTTGTTATAAATTTTATTGTGATAGTTATGGACTTGGCTATGATTCATCAAATGATGACTACAAAGTTGTGAGAATTTCTCATTATTTCTGTATATCTGATTGTACTGATAGTAATATAGTAAGTGTGTATGCAAAAAGTACCAATTCATGGAGAAGGATTGAGGATTATTCTTATTCGGGTAACCCTTTTATATTCAAATACCCATCAGGTATTTTTGTTAGTGGCTCTCTCCATTGGTTAACTAAGTATTCAAATAATTCGGATGTTATTGCTACATTTCATTTGGCAGATGAAAATTTCTAGATTATGCCATTGCCAACTCTGGTACAGAGCATCCTTACAACAAGAAACAATGGCCACAAGGAGCAAAAAACTCCACCTCATATAGTTTGAGGAACTAAGAAAGATAGGCCCTTGCAAAATTTTAGCTTACAGCAGTATGTTGGGATATCATGCACTAGCCTTGTTCTTCTGTAGTTTGGAAAAGTTTTTAAAGTAACCATATCCTGACCAACTGAATCGTGTATATATATAATTAATTTGGTGTTAGAAAGAAAATTATGAGATGGAAAGAAAGATTGACAAAATGAAGATGATAAACTCAATCATCTTCAAAATCTAACCAACTACACCATGTGGTTGACAGATTCACTTGCAGTTGGCCAAAAACGAAAAAAAAAAATGGACATGGTGAAAAATGATTCATGTAGCTAACCACACTAGATTGAGATTTGGGACACAACACTTAGTTTGGTTTGGCCTTGAATTGTGTTAATTCTACCTTATTTTGTTTATCTAGCTCTCTCTATCTGACAATTGAAGCAAGCACACCAACCATGGGAATTTGACCCTAGCCACTTGAATCCATTTAAGCCAAAATTCTATGTTAAAAATATAAACTTACACTGTTCTACTTAACATCAATAAAAAAGAGACAACAATGCAGCAAAATAGACATAGAAGTAAAATGGAATGACAAAAGATGGTTTAGTTCAATCATACATGTTGCCTAACCGGTAGGAATCTTTTATGAGATGCTGGGCACTGGCTGCATAGGCTCTTGATCATATTGTTGCAATTGGGTGAAACAAGGCTCTCAACATAAGTTCCGACACCAAAATGATTTAGCCTGCCTCGAACCACTAGTTCCTTAGATTTCTTCTCTTGCGGATTGTAGAAGATTAGCTTATTTGCATGCATATCCAACAAAAATTCGCTAGTGGTTGATAAACACAACGGCCTCCAAAAGAAAAATCACTAAAATCGATTGTAATTTTAGTCCAAAAATCCTTCACACCGTAATCTTTCATCACCCAAACATCTTTACGATCATCATCATGAGAAACAAGCAGATATAGGCACCCTCGAACAACACAAAGCTCGGGATATAGGTTCAATTCATCATCAAAAGAACAAGGAGATGGCAAATGCCGAAAATTTTCGTCTCGTAAATCAAGTAAAGCAATTATATCCGCCTTATTTGAATGCATGCAACTACTCACTAACCAGTGGAGAGCCCCGCTAATTAGAATCCCCAGTGAAGACCCGTAAGCAAATAAGGACAATCCTTAATCCTTCTCCATGAATTGGTTCTTAGATTATACACAGTGACTATATTATCAACAATATTGCAATCATATTCACAATGAGAAATCCTCACAACTTTGTAATCATAATCAAACCCATAACTATCTAAACAATATTTATACTCAATTGAAAAAGGAGATTTAGGTAATTTTCTAGATTGTCTAGTAGATGGGTTCACCAAAAAGTAAGAGTTATAGCGATTGAGCATCAATAACAAGCCATCACAAGAACCAGAAATCTCCCTACAATTAGGGTTTTGGTTTGGGGTAGAATTTGAGGCGAACGGCCATGAAATCGTCGCGGAATTGGAATGATTTGAAATCCACGGATTGGAAACTGCAGGATCTAGAAACGAGAATGAATCGCTCGTGTTCGTTTTCGTTGTTGGTGTTGCAAGTGAGTTTGAGGTGGGTTTTGATGAAATGACGATCGGAGAAGAGACAGAGCCATGGCTTCGAAATGCACCTAGAGAGGTGATTGGGAGTCTCGAGAGTATGTCGAGGATGATCTCTTCTGGAAGGTTCGGCATTGCCATTTGGGAAGCTTCAACTGATGGCGGTGCGTTTCGAAGCCAATCACCTCTCTAGGTGCGTTTCGAAGCCATGGCTCTATCTCTTCTCCGATCGTCATTTCATCAAAACCCACCTCAAACTCACTCGCAATACCAACAACGAAAACGAACACGAGCACGAGCGATTCATTCTCGTTTCTAGATCCTGCATTTTCCAATCCGTGGATTTCAAATCATTCCAATTCCGCGACGATTTAAGTGATTAGCCTCAAATTTTTTTTACCAAAAACTAATTGAAATTTAGATTTGCAGTTTTTTTTATTTGATGAGAGTTAATGATTGCTATTAAGATGATTGATATTATCATTCTTCATTTTGTCAGTCTTTCCTTCCATCTCATATATTTCTTTCTAACACCAAATAATATAGGGGAAATATCACCAATGGTATTTTCAAAAAATTATTACAAATCAATGGTAAATCTTATAAATGTCAAAAATTTTAACTTTTTTATGATTTTGTAATTTTTTTTCCCCAAAGAATCACTGTTTCATATTTCTTCCAATAATATATATGTCCTATATGATTCTGTTGGTCAGGATGTGATGCTTTAAATGCTTTTGAAAACAATAACGATGTGACAAAGGCACTGCATCAATATTTTCAGGGAAAGTTTCCTGAAGGTTATTAAAAAAAAATTAAAAATGAATTTTTTTTGTTGGTTCTTGAATTTAATAAAAACTACGGATGCCCGTAGGCTCATGGTTGAGTTGAGACATGTTTTATATATTTTTTTTTTTGCAGAGTTGTGAATGTTTATACACATATTTTTTGTTTGTTTGTTTCTTGAATAAAAATTCATTATGACATTTTGTCATGATTTCATTTGCACTTTCATATATTCTTCCAGTTATACATTTGTTGAAACAAACTGACCATAGGGATACATGTAAGTAACTAAGCATAATTAAAAAATATATATATCTGCAACTTACCCGAATCATTTTGAAGTTCCTTTTTCATTTGTTTACTGAATGAAAGTGTTTCTTTTGTTCCTATTAGGTCCCTCCAAACACAGATGGAAGCATGCGAAGCCAAGAATAAAGCGGATTTGTCAAAGGCAAAGAGATATAGGTTGGATGAGTGAGCCATCCAGTTCCAAGAGTGATCGTTTCATCCTGTAGAATAGCATGGACAGACAGCCACCAGGCTATTTGAGATCCTCAATGGAAGTAGGTATTTACCAAGATGCATGTGGAAAGGATGATGGCTTAGTTGAATAGGCTTGAGTGACTTTTATATTTTTGTTAGGTTGATGTTACTCCATGTTATTTGGTGGTGTTGGACCATTTTAATATCTTATATTTATTTATTGATTTATCTTTTTCATAAATGGAGTTTCATTACTTTGGTAACCTTTCATTACTTTGGTAACCTCTTGGTCATAAATGAAGGTTAAATAGAATTCATGAACTTGGTTAATCGTCATTATTTTGGTGTAACCATTTTCTTGTTTAATGGTCATTATTTTTGGTGTAACTGTTAGGTCCTAATGGCCTATAAATAGTCTACTCTTTTCTATCTATATAGATCAACTATTTTTTATACAAGAGAGATTACTAGCAAAGAAGGGTGTTTTATTGGTGGAGCTTTGGGTTCACCATCTTGTGCAGAGTTGGCCTGAACCATACGACAAGTGGTCGGGCTATTGTATCCTGGAGGGGACAAGTCATAGTGTTGTGACTGCTGCATCGGTATTTGGATTCTTCCTACCGCAGTGGGCTTGATCTCCTTAAAATTGTTGGTGAAAATACCAGAAACTAAACTATATTATTGATAAATGATGCAAAGAAAATGAGATACAAATAGATTAGGCTAAGGCACGGATATCCATTAACCAAGGCCTTGGCGAGAGATAGGGTTTGGAATACATCGAGGGAGATGGGTTTGAAGCCTATAAAATCATAAACCATGTATGAGGATACCCAACCTAGGGACCAGAGATCCTGTAACTAGGTTCAATGGGAAGAACGAATCATATGGTGGTTGTAAAAAATGCACTCTTTAATATTTTGTTATCCATCCCTATGATGTAAGTGCATTTGTCCTGTAATGTTGGAGGGTTGAGTTTTATACTCTTAATGAAATTCTGTAGCTCTTGTTGAGTGGGGTGTGTAAATTACAGGAACATCCTTGACAGATTTCACCTATGTGAGCATGAAAGTGGGGCCGCTTTATATGAGAACAAGGCTTATTCTCAAATATACTCATGAAAACTGGGATAAGCACAAGGCCGTAATGTGCTAGCTATTAAAGCTCATGTCAACACCTGGATTATTATGTGTGAGCAGTGATTCTTTATTTCCCCTAAGCAGTCATAGTTCAAGTCTGAGACCACTACTGACTCTGGAGTAGAGGTTGTTGTTTCACTAATGAAGGTTCAATGCAGAGCACACCTTCATGATGCATATTAGTCTATCTTTGTTTGGTAATCTCTTTTGTCTTTGTTGATATTAAAATGAGTGGGGGATTGTTGGACCATTTTAATATCTTATATTTATTTATTGATTTATCTTTTTCATAAATAGGGTTTCATTACTTTGGTAACCTTTCATTACTTTGGTAACCTCTTGGTCATAAATGAAGGTTAAATAGAATTCATGAACTTGGTTAATCGTCATTATTTTGGTGTAACCATTTTCTTGTTTAATGGTCATTATTTTTGGTGTAACTGTTAGGTCCTAATGGCCTATAAATAGTCTACTCTTTTCTATCTATATAGATCAACTATTTTTTATACAAGAGAGATTACTAGCAAAGAAGGGTGTTTTATTGGTGGAGCTTTGGGTTCACCATCTTGTGCAGAGTTGGCCTGAACCATACGACAAGTAGTCGGGCTGTTGTATCCTGGAGGGGACAAGTCATAGTGTTGTGACTGCTGCATCGGTATTTGGATTCTTCCTACCGCAATGGGCATGATCTCCTTAAAGAAAACGAGATATCCGTGCCTCAGCCTAATCTATTTGTATCTCATTTTCTTTGCATCATTTATCAATAATATAGTTTAGTTTCTGGTATTTTCACTAACAGGTGGTGTGAGTAATGTGAATTTGTTAACATTAGTGTCATTTTGATATTTATGTGATATTGTGCAAGTTTTTTCTCCACCTTGAATTGGGGTCTGTATGTCGTCTTTTTCTTTCTTTTTATTCTGGTGAATTTTTTTTCAGGCTATGAAGAGGAACATTTTGGCTTATGCCATAATATTGTCAGTACTGTAGTCTCATTATATTGAGTCCCTATCCTCTAATGCAAATTTGTAATCAGTGGAGTTCGCCATAGTAGGTAGGGGTGGTTTGGGATTGATCTAAATAAGTGTACTTTTTTGACTTTTTATGAAATATGGGTTAAATATAAGTTGGGTTTGAAGTGATGTGGTAGAGAAGTGATATGATTTAAATAAGATGATGTGACTTAAATAGGATAGTGATTTTTTAACTTTTTGATTTTTTTAGGTTATGACAAATAAAGCCTTACTCTAATTGTGAAATAAGGCAGGAAACAAAATTGGGAAATTTAAGCAAACTCCAAAAACTATTTACAAATTTATGAGATAGTTTATAATTTTACTTTTTAATATTTGTAAAGTTTATCAGTAACTTAATATATTTTACACAATATTTGGTTACATACATGTAACTATTTGTGTAAAATATTTTATAAATTTTTTGACATCCTGCTCGGAAAAATTCACCAAAAAGATGGAAATACATGGGAGAAATTCATTTTACTTTTAAGGCATGGCTCCCTCTAGTCTTAGAACGAACTGGAGGGTGCTATTGGGCTCGTAGGAGTCAATTACAGATTTCGTTTTGATAACTCAAACGGTTTGATATGTAGAACTCGTTGAATACTATATGTCTGTAAAAAATCACATTGATCAGATATCAATAGCTACATGATCAAATCAGTTTTGCATATAAAAAAAAAATGAACAACGAAAAAATAAACGGTTGACAAAAACTGATCCGATGAGATAGGTATCGATATTCGATCAACGTAATTTTTTATAGACATATAATATTCGACGAGTTTTACACATTAAACGGTTCAGATTATCGAAACGGAACCTGTAGTGGACCCTTCGTGCCCAATTGCTTACTTTTATGATAACTAAAAATTGGGTAAATTACACTTACACCTTTTAATATTTGGGTTTAATATATACCATCTCTTGATATTTGAAAAATTACATTGACTTTCCAGTCATTGTAATCATTTAAACGGAATTAACGTTAGTATAAAAAAATCGAAAATGAGCGGTAGCTCAAAATTCAAAGCCCGAATTTGGCTCGAAAATGAAAAGAGAGAGAGAAGGAGAAAAGAGGAAGAGAGGGAGAGGGAGAGGGAAAGAAAGAGAGAAGACGATCGTCGTCCAACCGCCGATCTACTGATCGTCGCCCAACCCAGCCCCGCCGCAGCCTCCGACCACCGTCACCCCGCCTCCGCCTCCTCCTCTCCCGAATATTATGCCCCCTCCAGTCCTCCTCCTCCTTTCTTTTTTCTTCTTCCTGGTTTTCGTTCTTCTTCTGCAAATAAGAAAAAGAAAAGAAAAAAAAAAAAAAAAAGAAGGGGGTCAAAGCGATGTCGTTTTGACCCCTCGAGCCACATTCGAGCCACAACTTTCGAGCTACGAATCGGAACCCAAAAAACATTAAGTTCATACACTATCTTTTTCTTGTTTTGCTTTATTTTTTATATATATATATTTTTTTTCTATCCTTTATTTTATCTTTTTTTTTTAATATAATTTTTTTTTTAAACTAAAAATTATTACCTTATAGGGGTTTATAAAATAAGATTATTAATAGAAAAATTTCTATCATATCAGGTGAGATGTAATCAGATCAGTAGCAAATGACATAGTACACACACAGAATGCGATGATGGCGAAGCTTCCAGAAGAGATCATAATCGACATACTCTTGAGACTCCCAGTCACCTCTCTCTGCCGATTCAGGTGTGTTTCGAAGCCATGGCTCTCTCTAATCTCCGACACTTATTTCATCAGAACCCACCTCAATCGCAACACCAACAACCAAAAACATCCACACGACCGACTCATTATCGTTTCACATCCTACCGATTTCCACGCCGTGGATCTGAAATCGTTCCAATCCCGCCACGATTTCGAGGCTTTGCACCTCAAATTCCCACCAGAGCAAAAGCCAAGTGATTGTATGGAGATTTGGGGTTCCTGTGATGGGTTGTTATTGATGCTCGATGACTTTTCCAATTGCTTTTTAGTGAACCCATCTACTAGACAATCTAGAAAATTACCTAAATCCCCATTTTCAATCAACTCTTCTGAATATTGTTGTTTAGATAGTTTTGGTTTTGGTTATGACTCATCCAATGATCATTACAAAGTCGTGAGGATTTCTCATCATGACTATAACTATAGGGTTGCTTGTGCTGATAATATAGTTAGTGTATATAGCTTAAGCACCGATTCGTGGAGAAGGATTGAGGACTCTCCGTTTGACCATTCATGTTACGAACCTTCACCGGGAAGTCTTCTTGGTGGGGCTCTTCACTGGGTTGCTAGGACTGTTCTCGGTTCGAATAAATCGACCGTAATTGCTTCTCTTGATTTAGCAGATGAAAGTTTTCATAATGTGCCGTGTCCAGGTTCTGTTGATGACTCTACTTTAGCTAAACAACTACTTGTTGTTGCTGGAGGCTCCCTTTGTTTGTTCCTCGTCCTGGTTATTCGAATGATGTTTGGGTGATGAAAGAGTATTGTGTCGGGGATTCTTGGACCAAATTTACTATCAATTATGTTAATTTTACTTGGTTGAAACCATTGCATTTACTATCAAGCACTGGTGAATTTTTGTTTGACACATGTGCAGCTGAGTTTGTCTTCTGGGATCCACTAGAGAAAAAATCTAAGGAACTAGTGATTCAAGGCTGTCCAGATTATTATGATGCAGAAACTTACGTGGAGACCCTTGTTTCTCCCAATTCCAGCAATACGATCAAGAGGTAATGCAGCCAATGCCAAGCATCACATAAAAGATTACTACTGGATAGGCAACATGTATGATTGAACTAAACCGTCTTTTGTCATTCCATTTTATTTCTATCTGTCTATGTTGCTGCATGGTTGTCTCTTTTTTTCTTGATGCTAACTAGAACAGTGTGAGTTTAATTTGCCATCTTGTTTAGAGTTTGTTTATATATTTTGATCATTGAATTTTGGCGTAACTGGGTTAGAGTGGCTGGGGTTAAATTCTCAACTTAGGTGTGCTTGTCATCAATGCTCACAGACAAAGAGAAACCACATAAACAAAATAAGGTAGAGGATGATCGAGGTTATGTTTAGTTTGATTGTGTGTTCCATTTCACATGGCATAGTTGGTTAGATTTTGAAGATGATTGAGGTTATCATCTTCATTTTATCGATCTTTCTTTCCATCTCATAAATTTTTTTACAACACCAAATAATATACATGTCCTATATGGTTCTGTTGGTCAGGATATGATGCTTTATAGGCTTTGGAAAACAATAACAATGTGACAAAGACATTACATCAATATTTTCAGGGAAAGTTTCCCAGAGGTGGTTTAAGAAATGGCTGATTTTTTTTGTTGGTCCTTGAATTTGTTGAGAACTACTGATGCACAAGGCTAGTAGTTGAGACAATGTTTTATATTTTTTATTGAAGGTTGTGAATGTTTTTACACATCTGTTCTTTTGTTTCTTGAATAAAAATTCATTCTTACATTTTGCCATGATTTTATTTACTCTTTCAGTTATACATATGTTGAAATAAACTGATCACAGGGATACATGTAAGTAACTAAGCATACTCAACAAAAATTTGTGCAACTTACTCGAATCATTGTGATTCATTTTGTTTCCTGAATGAAAGTGTTTCTTTATTGAACAATGTTCCCATTAGGTCCCTCCAAGCACAGACGGAAGCATGCGAAGCCAAGACTAAAGCAGATTTGTCAAAGGCAAAGAGAAGCAAGCCATCCAGTTCCAAGATTGATTGTTGCATCCTGTAGAATAGCATGGACCCAGGCTATTAGACATCCTCAATGGAAGTAGGTTTTTGTCAAGATGCCTATGGAAAGGATGATGGCTTAAAAGTTAAATAGGCTTGAGTGACTTCTATATTTTTGTTGGGTTGATGTTACTCCATGTTATTTGAGGGTGTCAGTAATGTGAATTTGTTAACATTAGTGTCATTTTGATTGCAAGTCTCCACCTTGGATTGGTGTCTGTATGTCTTCTTTTTCCTTTCTTTTTTTTAAAATGAACTCTTTTTTTATTTTGGTTGAATTTTTTTTCAGGCTGTGAAGTATAAAAGGCCACTTTTTGGCTTATGCCAGTGTCCGTACTGTGGTCTCATTATAGAGTCCCTGTCCTCTGTGGTGTGCAAATTTGTAAGCAGTGGAGCTGGCCTAGTAGTTAAAGTAAGGCAGGAAACAAAATTCAACCAGTACAATAAAAAATAAAAATAAAATAAAATGAAAACGATCAACTGGACAATGATATTGTTTGGTGTAATTTATTGTAAGATAAAAGTTAATAATTAAAAGGTAAAAATTAAAAGTATCTCTTAAAAATTAGATGCTCCTAGGCAAGGTTCTGAAAAGCGGTTGCGATCGCCGCAACGGTGACGGTGACGCGGTTGTGGTTGCGGGGTGTAAAGGCCGCAGCATAACGGTTGCGGTTACTGGAACTGTGAATTTTTTTATTTTTTGCACAATTTGTAAAAAATTTACCGATACACATATTTTTTTTTTTATATAATCATATTTATTGGGTTTTAAAATAAATTTTGATAAATTTTCATAATTTTTAAGTATGATCTAATATATTTCATATTTTTAAATCACTAGAAAATGAATTTTTTTACATTTTATTTCAATAATTAATGACTTTTTATGTTATAAATCCATATCACACTTGTGGTAAAATTTTCTTTTATTGAACTTAGATGTATAAAATTATTTTTAATTATTATACTTGTGGAAGCATATGTACATTTTAACTCAAATAGTTTTAAAAAAGTATACATCCATAATAGAAGAACTTGACAAAGTACATAAAATCATAGCATAAATCACAAATAACAGAGAGTACATTTTACATAATGTTACTACTAAAATTACATAATGTCACCACCAAAATGAGTGACGTGGTGCATCTTGAGATTCAGATTGTTGAACTTGATTGTTGCTGCTACCTTCACCCCACCAAAATGAATGACGTGGTGCATCTTGGGAATCAGATTGTTGAGCTTAATTCCTACTACCTTCATCCCATCTAGTAGGAAATATATAAGTAAATGTGCTCATCATGTCATCCCTTTCTGTTTCGTGCATTGGGAGAGAAAATGGATATCTTGGCTGAAAATGATCAACATGCTCTTCTTGAGTTTGTTGATAATTTGGCAAACCGTATCCTAAAGGACCATGTTGTTGAGGGGGCCAAGGATAATTTTGTTGAGGTGGGTAAGGATAGCTCTGGCTATCACTACTATATGATGGGTAAGGGTGATATGGATAACTATGACTACTATCAGATGAATCAAGCTGTTGTTCTCTACTTCTTATTCTTCTTTCATCCCTACGTGTATCACTACCATGAAACCTCCTAGGTAGTTGGGGTAAAGGTGCAACAGGTTCTCCAATATCATAATGTTCCCAACATCACATAATCCAAATCCTCCAATAAAATCTTCACTTCCTGCACCAAAACCAGTACCATCACCGCCATCACCACCATTGTCGCCGCCACCACCACCACCGTCACCGTGAGAAGTGCCTTCACCATCACCATCATCACCTCCTCCATCAAATGGTGTTAAACCACCACTATTATCACTTTGAGTTGGAGTAGGAGTTGAGCTTTGAGAAGTGCGTCGAGCTTGATATCTATGGGTGCCACCACCATCGTTTCCATCGCTGCCATCGCCATTGTTGTCGTCGCCACCGCCACCACCATCATCTGAGACCAAATTTAGCCATTCAGAATTATCCACACCATCTAGTAAAGGATTTTCCCTTTCTTCTATCTATGGATTTATTGGATCATCTTCTTCAAATATGTAATCCAAGTTAATAGGATTAAAACTCCTATCAATCTCCTCTTGACTGTTTCTTTTAACATGTCTCAATTTTAATCTCATGTTGTAGGTGATAAAGACTAATCTTTGAATTTTCTTATATTTCAATATATTCCTCATCTTCGTATGGATGAGACTAAAAGTACTCCAATTACGTTCACAGTGAGATGATGTGGTGGTTTGACTTAATACTTTCACAGCTATGTTTTGAAGTCAAGAGCACAACTGTCATGAATAATCCACCACTCAGCTGCACGAAATTACATTACACTAGACATAAGTCAAAATATGATAAAAAATTATTTAAGTATTTATATATTGTAAATTTGTAATTTTGAAAATAAAATCTAGATTTGATTGTTTCCATGCTCTTTGTACTAAAGGAGTGCCAAAAGTTTCATGTTTATCTCAAAACAGCAACAACTACAATTTGGACAATCATTGCAAGTAACATTTGTAAAAGTAGATTATTACTATTAAAATTTAAATAATTGTTACATACTTGATTTCTTGCTTTCACTTGAGCATCCATATTAGGCTCCAGTCTGGTAATGACTTTTTTAAGTCCATCCATCACTTCTCTTATTATTTCATTGGATGAGGTAACACCATATTGGAATTGAAGATTTAAAAAATATCCTTCAAAAATAAGAAGACAATTAATAATTGTAAATAAATATACATTTTATAATTGAAATCGTAACACTTACCAACTGCATGCAAATCTTGATGTAATTGAAAAGACCATCGAGTATCAATAATTTTCCAATAGTCGGTGTAGTAGCGACAATCTCTTTTAGTTGCCAACTTTGCTCTATCTATAGCTTCATATATGAAACCCATTGTTGGCTTCTCATCCCCATCAACCAACCTCAATACTTTGACTAGGGGCTCATGAACTTTACAAAGCTCTGTTGCTTTCTGCCAAAACTCCTTTCCCAAAATAATTTTTTTTACATTGTAAGGATTCCCAGTCTTTCCCTTCCCCCATCTAGAATTCTTCCACTCATCACTATTAAATATAGCTCTCAATTGTTGTTTATATTTAACAATACTCTCAATGGCAATAAAATTTGTAGCAAATCGAGTGATGGCAGGTCGAATCAATTCTCTATCTCCAGCGAATTTTCTCATTTAATCCAACACCCATCCACTATTATAAATGAAATTGGTAATGGTTTTACCATCTTCAATCACTTTTGCTACACTTTTCTTATTGGCTATGTCTTTTAGCATGAGATCGATACAATGTGCTGAACAAGCTATCCAATATAAATGTTTCCTTTTTCTCATTAACATTTTACTAGCAGCTTTCAATGCAGGTTCATTATCAGTTACCACTTGAACAACGTATTGTTCTCCAATTTCATCAACAACTTTATCTAACAACCCAAAATAATATTCAGTAGTCCTACTAATAATATTAGAGGCATCAATTGATTTGTGAAATATAGTACCTCTATTGCAGTACACTAAGAAATTGATGATGTGTTGTCGAGTTAGACTGCTCCAACCATCATACATTATGGATACACCTCTCTCTGCCCAAATTCCCTTAAATGATGCTATCCATTCTGTCATTTCATTATGCTCCATGCCCAAATATACTTCAGAAACTTCATAAGCACTAGGACCCTTTACTCCTGGCCCTACTTCAGCAGCAACATCAAGCATGGGATGTGTATACTCTGAATCAACTGCATTGAATGGAATACAATTATAGAGTATAAACTTGGACACTGCCCGTCCCAATCTCTCTTTTAACTTTTGTAAATTCATTGTAGAGATTTTCCGTTGCTTTGTACTCTTGCTCTTTTGGAGTTCTACATCCATTGCTCTCAACCTTGTTTCAGGAGCATTGGGCTTAATCCAATTACGTCCACTCCCACCAGTTTCACGCACGGATTGTGATCGACGAAAAACATTAGCAATACCTGACCCTTTTGGAAATCTTTGACCACTACCCCCTGCACCAGAACTACCACCTGCATCGTATTGTGATCCATGACCTGCAACACCTCGTCTAAATTGTTGCCTTTCCTCCCATTGTTGTTGTGAACGAATACTTATTTGTCTAGCCCTAGTCATCTCTGGATCAGAGTCAGAGTCATCATCTCGAAGATCTACAAAATCTCCCCCTTCATCCTCATCATAAAGATCATCTCCCCTAATATGTGCTTCCAATTCAGCTTTTCTCTTTTGTTTGTCTGCTTTACTCATTTTCTTATTTTGTAAATATTTCATCATTTCTTGCATTACGTTTCTACTAACATTAGGACAAGAACGCACTTGCCCCATTTGATGTGTTAAATGTTGTTTGAAACGCGTAGTCCTACTTTTAATGTGATGTTCACAAAATTTGCAAATAATATGATGCCTAGTGCCTTCAACTTGAGTTCCAAATTTTCAACCAATATCATCACTTGGGGGTTCGTCATTGGTACCCTTTTGTCGTGGCATTTTTTAATTTGAATTCTGCATTACAAAAACATAAAAATAAAAAAAATTCAACCCCTATTTATTGTCACAACATATTACAATAACAAATTTCGTCATTAAAAAAAAAAATTTGTTGTTACAACACATTACAATAACAAAATAAAAAATATTTATAATTAAATGTTAAATGAAATGATTATAAAAAAAATTCAACCACTATTTATACATTTGGATTTTACATGCTAATATAATTAGGAATAAAGACATTTTTCATGGCATTGTTTGAGCTATTGTTTTATTTTTATTTTCTAGAAAGATAATTTTTTTACAAAAAAAAATTTGTGCCATCAAAATTGTTGTCACAACACATTACAATAACAAAATTAAAAAAAATATATTTCAAATTAAATACTAAATAAAATAGTTATAAAAAAATGCAACCACTATTTATACATTTCGATTTTATATGCTAATGTAATCATATAAAAATTAAAAAGTTAATTATAAAGAATTTTTTTTTAGGTATTGATTTTTTTTTTAAAAAAAAGATATTTTTAAAATAAAATTGTGCCTTTAACAGTGTTGTAATAACAAAATAAAAAATATTTATAATTAAATATTAAATGAAATTATTATAAATAAATAAATAAATGCAACCACTATTTACACATTTGGAGTTTACATGCTAATATAATCATATAAAAATTTAAAAATAAATTATAAAGAATTTTTTTTGAGGTATTGATTTTTTTTTCTTTTAAAAAGATATTTAAAAAAAAATAGTGACTTCAACATTGTTGTCACAACACATTACAATAACAAAAAAAGAAATTATAATTAAATATTAAATGAAATGATTATAAAAAAAAAATGCAACCACTATTTATACATTTGAAATTTACATGCTAATATAATCATATAAAAATTAAAAAATAAATAATAAATAATTTTTTTTCAGGTATTGATTTTTTTTTCTTTTAAAAAGATATTTTTAAAAAAAATAGTGACTTCAACATTGTTGTCACAACACATTACAATAACAAAATAAAAAATATTTATAATTAAATATTAAATGAAATGATTATAAAAAAAATACAACCACTATTTATACATTTGGAGTTTACATGCTAATATAATCATATAAAAATTAAAAAATAAAATATAAATAATTTTTTTTGAGGTATTGATTTTTTTTTCTTTTAAAAAGATATTTAAAAAAAAAAAATTGGTGACTTCAACATTGTTGTCACAATACATCACAATAACAAAATAAAAAATATTTATAATTAAATATTAAATGAAATGATTATAAAAAAAATGCAACCACTATTTATACATTTGAAGTTTACATGCTAATATAATCATATAAAAATTAAAAAATAAATTATAAATAATTTTTTTTGAGGTATTGATTTTTTTTCTTTTAAAAAGATATTTAAAAAAAAATTAGTGACTTCAACATTGTTGTCACAACACATTACAATAACAAAATAAAAAATATGTATAATTAAATATTAAATGAAATGATTATAAAAAAAATGCAACCTGTGAGGATGTATTTTCTGAGTACCAACACGTGGCCGAGGTGACACCGAAGTGTCAGCCGAGGTGCCACGTGACTTGACAGTTACGCCGAGGTGATCTCGGGATTGCCGAGATTATCTCCGAAGATATCGGAATCCGAGAAGATCGGATAAGGAACAGGAGTCCTAGAAAGAAGAAAGAGTACAAGATGGATAAAGGTAAAACTCTTAGGGAGTCTATCCTTATCTCTTGAAGAGTCCAAAGTAGATCTGGAATTGGAGTCCATAGAAGTAAGACTTCTAGTGGGATTTGGAGAAAGTTAAGCTATAAAAGAAGGGCACCCCCGGCGGGTCTAAAATGCATAATTTGCGTCTTGAGCGATAATTTTAGCACTTGTTATCTTTGAGAGATCTTGACTTGATCGTCGAGTACCCCGGATGGAAGAACCACGCGGAGCCTTTTCTTTTTCGCGAGTTCTGAGGAGCCGTCTACTCACTGTGTTCTCAATTTGGATTACTAAGGAGGGCAGTGTGATCGGAACATCACTCACACAATTTGGCGCCGTCTGTGGGAAAGAAAGAAGAGTAGATGGCCAGTAACACGCAGAAGGAAAAGATTGGGGACGACGCTCCGGCTGGGAGTGGAAGACCCGTCGACTCTAACGCTGAAGGAGGAGACCACAACGAAGAAACTCGTGATCAGAATCACGCAGAGAAAGCCGTCGGACAAGATGGTGATACATCAAAGAAGGCGGACAGGGGCAAATACTATAACGAAGACGACCTCCAGACCTGGAAAGACAGATGTCTGAGGAGGGATGAAGAAGTAAAGGAGATGGCAAACAAGTTGGCAGACCTTCAATCGGTCGTCAACTTCATGATGCAGAATAATGTCATGCAGCCGCCATACCCATTGCAGACACACCAATACCGGCGACAAGCGCCCAAAGAAGGGACGGAGAGAAGTCCCGGCCCCTCGGACACGGGAGTGGAAGACACTCTCACCGACCCTCCAGAAGTCGAGAAGAGCCGAGAAGAAGAAGAGTCCCGAAGGACATATCGCGAAGAAGCGGACCCCAAAGAACATCGGCATGTTCGAGTAGTATTGTGTTTCGATCGTCTGCGAAGGATCGAAAAGGGCCACCATGAGGCCGAGAGTAGCGAAAAGGTGAAGTCCAATGACGGTAGGTGCAGAAGAAGTAAAGAGGACTTGAGAGATTACCTCAAGAGAAAGCGAGAAGAATGCGAGCGAAGTGACCTCCCGGTTAAGCCGAGGACTCCATTCTCGGCGGAATTAAACAGATTAAATCGCGCGAAAAGATTCAAGATATCCGATGTTCGGATATATGATGGTAAGTCGGACCCTAACTTCCATGTTGGATTATTTTTGAATTCGATGGCATTATCTGATGGGAACGAGCATTGCTCGCAAAGTGTTCCCTTCATCCTTCGGGAGATTGCATCGATTGGTTCCACAAGTTACCGAAGCGGCGTGAAGAGCTAGGAAGGCCTGGCCGAGATGTATGTGGCCAGGTTCATAACAAAGAAACTGCAGCCATTGAGGGTGGATGAATTGATGGCTCTGAAGATCGGCAAAGATGAGAGCCTCAGAGCCTATGCAAAGCGGTACTACGAGGTGTTCAATCGAATACTGAATGCAACCAGAGGTGGCGGTCGTCTCTTTCAAGAACGGCTGAAGGATGGCCCATCCTTGCAGAAGTCCTTGGCAAAACCTGCCAAAGAGTATGGAAGAGCTCATGGCAAGAATCGAGAAGTATGCGAGAGCCGAGGAAGATCCGTCGGGGGATAAGGAGACGAAGCCAAAAAAGGGCAACGCCTCGCCGAAGCGAGGCCGAGGTAACAATGGACAGAACAAACAGGAGACAGAGTTGACGGCTAAGCAAGCAGTGACGACGGTGTTCCGAATTCCGGTCCAAAAAGTCCTTGATCAAATTCAAATCACCTACTTGAGTGGCAAAACACCAAGAGAATTTATGGGGAGAAACCTTGGTAGGCGTTGTGCCTACCACAATGAGCAGGGGCACCCAACTCAGGGTTGCAAAGCCCTTAAAGCCCACTTAGAAGATTTGGTGAGGCAAGGCCATCTGAGAGACCTTGTGGATAAGGCCAAAACAAGGGAAGAACAGGCACGATTGCCTCAAGCACCAGCAGCCCCTCCTCCCCCAGCGCAACAACCACAGGCAGGTGGACCTCGGGTGGTTAATGTGATCCACTCAAAGGTGAATGAAAACGACATACGGGGGGAGACACAAAGGGTAAAACACCTGCAGCACGTCAACCAGGTAGGAATGAAAAAACCTCGGCTTGAAGATTGCCAAGGACCGATGATAACCTTCACAGAAGCCGACCTTGATATGGTTCAGCACCCGCACAATGATGCCCTGGTAGTATCCCTCCAGGTTGGGGAGTGCCAGGTGAAACGCATCCTGGTTGATCAAGGAAGCTCCTGCGACATCATGTATGTCAGATGCTACAAGGAGTTAGGCCTTCACCCTGATGACATGGAGCAGTCAAACGGCCCGATGGTCGGCTTCAATGGAACGCCGACATGGCCTTTAAGCGCAACAAGCTTGGAGGTACAGGCTGGTACGAAGAAGATCAAGACAGAATTCATTGTGATTAACACGCCCTCGCCTTACAACATCATCTTGAAGAGGCCGTGGTTGCATGCAATAGGGCGATTCCTCAACATTGCATCAATCGCTACGATTCCCAACGAACATGGGATTGAGGAAGTCGAGGTGATCGATTCTGAGTGAAAAATTGCTCCATGGCGAGAATGAAGTTAACTCTGCGATTAATCAGAAAACTCAGAAGTTGAAGAAGAGGACATGAAGGTCCTAGATGATGTCAGCAAGGAGCCGACCGAGAAAAGTGAAGAAGCATTAAAGAAAATCTTCGTCCAAGAGGGCGATGAGGAACGCTTCTTTCTTCTCGGTACAGGATTAGCCGAAGAAGAAGAAAGGTAGTTGGAAGCCTTCCTGAGAAAAAATATTGAGGTGTTCGCCTGGACACCTTATGAAATGCCTGGCATTGACCCCGAGGTCACATGCCACAGACTCAACGTTGACAGGTCAGCCAAACCTGTAATATACAACGAAAAGACCGACGTTGATGCTGCGTCGGCGATGAGGAAGAGGTAGACAGACTTCTGGAGGCCAGGGCCATCAGGGAAGCCAATTATCCGACATGGTTATCAAATACCATGGTAGTAAAGAAGAAGAATGGCAAGTGGAGGGTCTGCGTAGACTTCACAAATTTGAACAAAGCTTGTCCGAAAGACAGCTCCCCTCTGACAAAGATCGACCAGATGATGGACGCCACATCTGGACATGGAAGGATGAGCTTCTTGGATGCATATAGGGGGTATCACCAGATAGCCATGTACCCCCTAGATGAAGAAGACGGCGTTCATCACTCAAAGGTTTGTATCTTATTCTGAGTCATGCCTTTTGGGTTGAAGAACGCAGAGCAACTTACCAAAGGTTGGTGACCAAGATGTTCAAACACTTGATTGGCCGAATCTGAGAAGTCTACATTGATGATATGGTCGTGAAGACCAAGGAACCAAAGGATCATCTTGTTGACCTAGAAGAGGTCTTTGACATACTCAAAACATATCGGCTCCGACTAAACGTATCGAAATGCGCGTTTGGAGTCAGATCCAGTAAGTTTTTGGGATACCTGGTGACTAGAAAGGGCATTGAAGCCAGCCCAGATCAGATCAAGGCCATTTTGGAATTACAGAGTCCGACATCGGCTAAACAGGTTCAAATGCTTACTGGAAGGGCCGCAGCCCTAAACAGATTCATAAGCTGAAGTTCGGACAAATGTAAACCTTTTTTCAATCTGGTGAAAAAGGCCACGGATTTTCTATGGACAGAGGAATGTGAGGCCGCTTTGGCCGACCTTAAGAAGTACCTTACCTCGGCCCCAGTCCTCTCAACACCTCAACCTGGGGAGGAACTGTTTCTATACTTAGCCGTTTCAAAGCACGCAGTGAGCGCTGTGATAATCCGAGAAGAGAAGGGAGAGCAGAAGGCTGTTTACTATGTAAGTAAAACCATGGCTGAGGCAGAAACAAGGTATCTACCACTGGAGAAATTGATGCTGGCCTTGGTAATGGCCTCAAAGAAGTTAAACCACTATTTTCAGGCTTACAAGATAGTGGTTTTAACGGAGCACCCACTAAAATCCTTGTTGCAACAAGGAGACTTAACCGGAAGAATAGCGAGATGGGCCGTAGTTTTGGGCCAATATGACCTGGAGTTCAGGCCGAGAATAGCAATTAAGGGCCAAGTTTTGGCCGACTTCGTGGCCGAGTTCTCGCCAGAATACATCGAACATCGGGCTCGTTGGCCGAGATGAGCAACGTCCAAACAAGGAAGGAGAAGCCCAGCCAAAGCCTAACGAACCAAGGAAGGAGAAACTCAGACCCTGCAGCATTTACATCGGCGACTCCTTTCAACTTTTTGTTGATGGGAGCTCAAATCGGCAGGGGGCAGGAGCAGGAGTAGTGGTAATTTCCCCTGATGGAGAGATATTGGAGCAGTCTATTCGACTGGGGTTCAAAGCCTCGAACAATGAGGCGGAATATGAAGCATTGATTCTTTGGGTGAAGGTAGCGATGGCAAGATGAGGTAATAGTTTTTTGTGACTCACAACTTATAGTGAATCAAACTACAGGAGAGTTTGCTACCCGAGATGAAAGGATGTCGGCATACGCAAAAGAAGTCATCAGGCTGGCAGACATGTTTCAAACCTGCCGACTTCTTCAGGTTAGCCGAGAAGATAACAACCACGCCGACGCGTTGGCCAATCTAGCAAGCTCATTGCAAATCGGAAAGACGAGGACAATAATAATCGATTACCTATCAGGCCCGAGCATAGAGTCACCACACACAATGCAAGAAGCATTATGTGTGGACATGGGACCAAGCTGGATGGATGCAATTGTCGCATTCCTGAAGGAGGAAAAATTGCCAGAAGATCGAAAGGAAGCACACAAGGTCAGACTGAAGTCAGCAAGATTCAGCCTGACAGCAGAAGGACATCTCTACAGAAGATCCTTCACTGAACCTCTTTTAAGGTGTGTACACCCTCTTCAGGTCGAAGACTTTTTGTATGAAATTCATGAAGGAGTTTGTGGAAGCCACGCAGGGGGGAGATCGTTAGCTCATAGGGCCATTACCCAGGGGTATTGGTGGCCCTATATGCAAAAAGATGCAGAAGCCTATGTGAAGAAGTGTGAACAATGCCAGAGGTTTGCACCATTGATACATCAGCCACTTGACTGAACCCTGTTTCTAGCCCTTGGCCATTTGCCCAATGGGGCATGGATCTCGTTGGACAATTGCCCCAAGCAACTGGGCAGCGGAAGTACCTACTGGTAGCAACAGACTACTTCACAAAATAGATAAAAGCAGAGCCCCTTGCCAAAATCCGAGATGTGGATGTGAAGAACTTCATCTGGAAAAACATCATCACTAGATTTGGGATTCCAAGAGCAATCGTTGCCGACAACGGAACACAGCTTGACAGCAAACTCATCAAGAATTTTTGCGCAAAGTTCAAGATAAAGAATTATTTTTCAACACCAAGCTTTCCCCAAAGTAATGGACAAGCCGAAGCATCAAACAAAGTCATTCTGGATGGAATAAAGAAGAGGCAGCGACGACAAAGGAAAGTGGGTAGACGAATTGCCCAACGTGCTCTGGGCATATCGCACTACGCCGAGAAGATCAACAGGGGAATCCCCCTTTGCCATGGCTTATGGCACAGAAGTAGTCATTTTATTGGAGATCGGCATCGAGGATCGAACACGAGGAGTTGAGCGGGTCTAATGATGTGCTCTTAGCGAGATCTGGACCTCTTGGAAGAACGAAGAGAAAGGCGCAATCCGACTTGCGACATACCGACAACGACTTGCCAAAGCTTACAACAAGAAGGTCAATCCAAGGGATTTTCAAGTCAACGACCTAGTCTTGAGGAAAGTCGTCGGCAATAAGAAGGATCCCAGAGAGGGCAAGCTTGGCCCAAACTGGGAAGGTCCCTACAGAATCACTTCGGTGTTAGGAAATGGGGCATATCGGCTCGAAGATAATGAGGGCAAAGCATTGCCTAGACCATGGAACACTTGTAATTTCAAGTTTTTCTATCATTAGATGTTCTTTGATTTTTTGCCGATATGATCAATAAAATCTTAGCAGAATTTTACCGAACTTATACAACTTTGCATAATGTTGCTTCTTGAATAATGAGAACCCAAGAAGAACTTAGGTTCACATTGGGGGCAGAGAGAAGACATTAGTAATGCTTAGCCGAAATTAAGCCGAGATTATGTTTAAACACGGTTAATCTGAGATAAATTCCTTATCTTTACTTGTTGAAATTTATAGCAATTTACAAGTTAAAGTTAAGCTGAGATGAATTCCTTATCTTTACTTATTGAAATTTGTAGCAATTTACAAGTTAAAGTTAAGTTGAGATAAATTCCTTATCTTTACTTGTTGAAATTTGTAGCAATTTACAAGTGAAAGTTAAGCCGAGATAAATTCCTTATCTTTACTTGTTGAAATTTGTAGCAATTTACAAGTTAAAGTTAAGCTGAGATAAATTCCTTATCTTTACTTGTTGAAATTTGTAGCAATTTACAAGTAAAAGTTAATCCGAGATAAATTCCTTATCTTTACTTGTTGAAATTTGTAGCAATTTACAAGTTAAAGTTAAGCCAAGATGAATTCTTTATCTTTACTTGTTGAAATTTGTAGCAATTTACAAGTTAAAGTTAAGCCGATATGATTGTTTATCTTCACTTGTTGAAATTTGTAGCAATTTACAAGATGAAGATTAATTGAGTTTATATGCTTTATACTTGTTGAAGTTTATAGCAAGTTTACAGGTGAAGTCCTAGCCGAGGTAAATCTTCAGGTAAACATGCCCGAGGTACGTAACCCCGAGAAGATTGTGCGAGGGAAGAATTATATGAATCATGCGAAATATTCTAAGTATACAGAAGCAATGAAGAATTAAAGACTGAAGCATAAAGATAAAAACAGTTGTATATGAAGAAGGCACAACAGCCTAGCTGAAGTGAATTGTCCTTAAACAACAAAAAGGCACATCGGCCACGAAACAAAGTTTACATTGTTCAGAAAACAAAAGAAAGTGCAAAAGATAAAGCAAAAATGAAAACTAAGTTTCTTCAGCCTCAGGAGCGGTTTGAGTCTGGACCTCGGAAGTCTCTGGAAGAACAACCTCGGCGTCTTTTTGCACGTCAACCCCGGCCTCCTTATCTGCCGCAATCTCGGCGTCTATCTCGGCTAGGGTTTTCTCAACACTTCCCTCAGCCAGAAGAAGGTTGGATGATGACTGGACTGGTTGAGTTTCCTCGGGTACCTCCTCAACCTCATCACCCTCTTCGTCTTGGGTTAAGTTGATAACCTGCTCAGTTGGAGGAAGGGACTTGGTCTCCGTGGCACCCTTGGATTTCCTCACCAAGGCTTCATCATTGTCTTCATCTTCATCTTCGGCTGAAGACTCAGACTCAGCTTCTTCTTCGGCTTGGCTTGGAGGAGGAGGCGGAAAAGGCAAAGGGATAGCATCGGCCTTGCGCCATGGCGAATTGTCTGGAATGTTAAGCTTTTTGGCCAGGGACATCGGCCAAGGAAAATCCTTGTTGCATGCGACTGAAGCTTGTAATCTTCAGTGACGTCGGCAATACCCTGGTTGTAGGCCTTTTCATCTGCAGCCTTGATTTCGGCTTCTTTGGTGGCCAGGGCATCTTGCAGTTCCTTTTAAACAAAGGCGCCTTTTCCTCGGCCTCCTTCTTACGTGGCGGCGTTTTTAATGGCTTGACAACCTCGGCCCTTTCATCGACCTCTTCTTGAGCACGAGTTCTTGACCTCAGCTTACTCCTCTAGAGTCTTCATTTTATTTTTAAGACTTTTGTTCTGTTTCTGGAGAGCAGCAAACTCCTTCTCCATCTCGGACAATTTCTCCTTTGGTTCAAATGCTTGCATGGAGAAGGTGTGGGCATGTTGAATGGCCTGAAAGTTCACAAGACAGAGGTTATCACAAAATATTGCAAAACTTTACAAGTATAAAGAAAAGTGGCGGTAAGGAAAATTATCAAACTCAAAGACTTACTTGGACAGAGCGCTGCAGCATGAGGGCGTAGTTCTCATATTCGTTCATCTTGGCATTACGCTCAAGATCACCCTCGAGGAGAACTGCAGTACTGAGTGCCACGCCGATGTTGATGTCGGCGACGCTTTCGTTGGCGTAGACGGGCCGGTTTTCAAGTGTAATTTTGGGCTCCCAGGGAACTTTGGGAACCCTGGACCCCGAAGTCGTTGCAGACGATGACCTCGCCTTTTTGGCTGAGTCGACCTCGATGGCTGGGCCTCAGCAGATCTTTTGGCGGATGTAGAAGTGGTCTTCACAGTTGAAGTTAGTTGGGAGATGGGCAAAGCATCTTCAACCTCGGCCTCAGTAGCTTTGGCCATTGGCTGGGCCTTTTTGACTCTTTTTGGTTTTAGTGGAGGCACCGTTTGAGACGGTACAGCATCCACATCGGCTGGAAGGTCGGCGAGAAGATCTAGAACAACGGGCTTCGGGCGCACCATCTCGGCTGTTTTGACAAGTCGTCGCCGACGTTTTCTTTCTGTTACTGGGATCAGGTATTGGGCTGAAGTGGATGGAGGATCGGCTGGGTCAGAAGTGGAACCTTGATCTGTCCGGGATGTAGATGTGGTTTGAGTTGTGGCTGTGGATGGGCTCTTTTTCTTCGCTCTTGGAACGTCAAGCAGAGTTGACTTATAGGTGGGGATGAAATTTAACAGTAGTGGGGCTTTACGTTTGTGGATGGGAAGATCTAGAAGCTTCTTCAGGTCTGAACCTGGGAAGTAGGTTTCGCGGAAGCCTTTGGGTGGTTGATGGAGGTCTGCAAGACAAACAAATTGACATTAGAAACGAGATAAGTATGGAAGACTTAAAGAGAAAACAAGTAAGCAGTGACACAAGGCTCTTACCCTTGCCCTCTTTAACTGTTCGAGGCAGAGGAAAAATATGGACATCTTCATCGGGGCCGAACTCCCAATTACCCGAAGCAATGAGATAATCATCTCCAGCCCCCTTGTTGGAATCTGGGAGATCGGCTATAATATTGAATTGAGTGGACCTCGGCTTAAGGTAGTATACGAAGCCCTTCTCCTTCAGGTTAAGGGGGCACATTGTATAACAGTATTGAAGGTCGGCCAGGGTGATCCTAACCTTCTCTCGCCGAGCTAAGGCTATGACACCATTAATCACCCTATAGGAGTTGATGGTAAGCTGCATGGGGTTCAGTTTGTAGAAGTGGAGTACTTCGCGAAAAAGGGGATTAAGTGGGAGCCGAAGTCCACACTCAACAAAAGCTATAATAGGGAAAGGCATGGTATTTTCTGTAGGCATGATGGAGTCGTCATCACCGGCTAGCCTAAGGTGAACATCGGTGGGAACAGAGAATTCTTGCCTAAAGTATTCTAGTTTGGTTTGGGTGTTAACCCTATTTCTCCACATACCCATGGTTTTGGTATACAAGTACTAGGCTACAGAAACAGTTTACTTTCGAAGGGTTATTGGGACCTCGGCTTAAACCTAAGTGTATATTGGTGAAGTTGGTTTTAGTTTTTCCTAAGGATTGATGGATCTATAAGCAAATCCCAAACCTAGATCTACGAAAAACGAGTATGAAGGGCAGAAAATCTGGAAAACAGAAAAGCAATAGCGAAGCTTCAGATTCAAGAACACAAAGGGTGGAAGACCAAGAACAAGAGGTGCAACAGTGCGAGTGTGCATAACATGTGCAAGAATCAAGAAATAAAGACGTATTCAGATGAATGATTCACAAATTAAATACTAGAGCAGAACAACAATGGCAAGAAATTTCAGGGATAAATCAAGAACTAGAGGGGAAAAGCCAGTTGCTTACCAGAATAGGTGAAGGCCGAAGTGAGCTACGCCGAGGTCAGATGGCGGACGCTACAGTGGCGAAAGCTTCACAGAAATGGTAGATGCAAGACAGTAACAGAGTCGAGAGCTTTGAGCAATGGCGGATACGAAGAAGAGAATGCTTTAGAGAGAGAAGGTGTAGAGTATTCAAAAGGCAAAAGTGAATCGAAGAAGAGAGAGGCAAATGTTTTGTCCAAAAAGTGAAACGGCGGCAAAAGCAAAGCATTAAATGCGCCTAGGTTAACGCATCGTCAAGCAGTGACGAGAAAAAAAACGCCAACAGCGTAGCGCCGACCGCAGACCAATAAGGGAAAAAGCAGCGTCGATTAAAGCGGTTGAAAAATGGTGCATGATGACTCATCGCGCGAAATAAGATTGATCTGAATTCTTGTTCTTAGAAGAAGACATATCGGCTGAAATAAATGATCTCGGCTAGAAAGTTCTTAAGCGACGTCACGAAAAAGTTGAATATAGGTTCCATCACCTCGTAATGCGAGGTAATAGAACCTAGGGGCGATTAATGGGGATGTATTTTACGAGTACCAACACGTGGCGAGGTGACACGAAGTGTCGTAGAGGTGCCACGCGTGACAGCCGATTCGTCGAGGTGATCTCGGGGTTGCCGAGGTTATCTCCAAAGATATCGGAATCCGAGAAGATCGGATAAGGAACAAGAGTCCTAGAAAGAAGAAAGACTACAAGATGGATAAAGGTAAAACTCTTAGGGAGTCTATCCTTATCTCTTGAAGAGTCCAAAGTAGATCCGGAATTGGAGTCCATAGAAGTAAGACTTCTAGTGGGATTGGGAGAAAGTTAAGCTATAAAAGAAGGGCACCCCGTGGTCTAAAATGCATAATTTGCAGTCTTGAGCAGTAATTTTAGCACTTGTTATCTTTGAGAGATACTGACTTGATCGTCAGAGTACCCCCGGGTGGAAGAACTACCGCCGGAGCCTTTTCTTTCTGTGCAGGTTACAGGGAGCCGTCTACTCTGCCTGTGTTCTACAGCTGGATTACTAAGGAGGGCAGTGTGATCGGAATATCACTCACACACAACCACTATTTATACATTTGGAGTTTACATGCTAACGTGATCATATAAAAATTTAAAACTAAATTATGAAGAAAAAAATTCATACATAGTTGTTTTTTGGGCTTCAATCACTTTGGTATTTGTTATCTTTTTGAATAACCTGCAAGAAAAAAAAATTCAATAAAAACTGACATATATAAAATGTATTCATATAATTAAATGTGTTCTGATTTTTAGATATTATAAAAAAGAAAAATCAATCACTAATTATTATATATAAAATACTAAAAATAAGTGCATAGCTCTATATATATTTAAATTAAAATTATTAAATATATCACATAAATTTTATAGATTTTACAAAATTTAAAGCCTATGACCATTGCATGAAAAAAATAAAAATAAAATAAAATAAAATGAACTTTGCCAGTTGTAGACCACAAGGAAAGCAAATGCATCTTCCCAAGGTGAAGTCAACGATATACACGGTTTGATAAAGAAAGGGGCAGTCAACAATTGCTTATCTTCTCCCACGAAGCTAAGCTACTGAGCAAACAAAATTTGATAAAGAGAGGCAACAGATCAAATTTTGAACTTACTTCGTCTTCCACACAAAAGGGCAGTCACTGGTTTCGACAGCCTTGAAGATTCAACACAGGTTCATCTCTTCCATCTTCCCTCTTCCCTCTTCTCTCTTCTCTCTCTTTATTTCTCACTCATCCGTATTTCAGATCAGATCTGAAAATTTGTGGAATCTCACTTCAATTCAAAGTGGTTCATGGGTTGTAAAGACAACCGACAAAAGCTCCATTATAATAAAGGTGCATAACGTGCCTTTTCTTTTGTTTTTTTTTTTTTGAAAATTTGTGGATGTCCGGTACAATATGAAATCTATCTTCAGCATTTTTCTTTTGTTTTTTTTTTTTTTTTTGTGAAAAGAATCAGCTAAAGAGGCCCTGTAACGTACGTATGCTTGACCATTACATCATTACATCACCGTTCTGGCTACAATAGTAACGGCCGATACACCTGTGAATTTCAATCACACCGCAAAATCGGGGGTAACGTGTAGTGTTTACAGTCGAAACCGTTACGTAATGGCCGAAACCGTTACGTAACACCGCATTTTTAAACTTGCTCCTAGGCCATGTTTGTTTGGCTCCATAGGTGGGAGAATTAGACTACCAATCCTGTGGGTCCTACATAGTCCATGTTTGGCTAACAAAAACAGAAGGGGACTAATAGTCCCATGGGACTATGAATACCCTCACATAGGGGGATTAGCTTGGCTAGATTTTGGGTGGAATTAGGAAAATGTGAGGGGATTGAGTCTATTTTATATAAAAAAAATTATTTTTTTAATTTTATTTTCTTTTACTAAGTGCACTTGTTTACTTTAATATTTGTTTTAATTTTATTTAATATAGAAATTATTTATTTATTTATTTATTTTATATAAAAATAATTTAACAATCTCATCACTAATTATCTCTCACATCATCATTAAAACAAACACACTTTTACTTAATCCCCTTACTAATAATCCTCACATTAACAATCCATTCACTAACAATCATTTCACTAATAATCTCATCCAACCTAATCCACCAAACAAACGTGGCCTTATGGTTTAAAAGCTCTTGACGATTTACTAAAAAAAATTCTTAAAAAAAAAATTGCAATTCAGTGGGAGGTGGGGGGAAAATAAAATAGGGGAAATAACCTGAAGTTAGGAAAAAAGTAATTATCAAAAGGTGGAAATCATTATAAATATTAATAATTAAAATTATAAATTTTTGGGTAAATTATAAACACACTTCTTGAGGCTTACTTAAATTACAAATTACCCCATGTGGTTCTAGAAATTACATTATGTCACCTAAGATTTCTAATTTCATAACAAATAGGTCATTTTATTAATAAATTATCAAGTTAATTAACAGTTTTTAATAATGTTAAAATTTTATTTCAATTAATAATTCAGATAATTTTATTATTGTATAGGTGAATAGTTAGAAATTTTACTTTTTTCAATTAATTCTGTTAAATAAAAAATTCTAACAAGTAGCTATTTGTAATTTTCCAAACTACAGGGGACAATTCGTATTTTAAACAAATCTCAAGGGGTGTATTTATAATTTATCCTAAAATTTTTATTAATTTGTAATTAACTTGCACTGATACCACTAGCAGTGTAATTGTCTCAATAAAATATTCTACACAATACTTGTATGGGTGTGACTAATATGTGGTCATAGATAGGGTTGCAAACAAGTCAAGCCGAATAAAATTTTAGTATGTTTGAACTTGTTTTATTAAGATTTTAATGAGTTTGAACTCAAGTTCAAGCTCAATAAAAATTTAACAAACCAAACTCGAGTAGAGTTGACTTAAGCTCGACCCGAGCTCGAACTTGTTTACGAGCCTTAATGAGTTAAAAAATTTATAAATTCATACTTCTGTATGAGACTAAGATTATAATTAAAATTTTAATTATACAATTATATAATATATATATATATATAAACATGCTAAAAAAAAGTTAATGTTTTACCAAAATAATAACATCTACCACCACTATTATATAAATGTATTTTCTATAGTTAACTATTATTTATATTTATATTTTTTACATATATAAATAACATATTTATCTTATTTTTTGTGTATAGTTTTACATTATTTACTATATAAATAATAAATATTAAATGAGCCAACTAATAAGCCGAGTTTTTTTATGTTTAAGCTTGTTTATTAAAAATGTAACGAGCTCGAGCTCAAATGCAAAAAAAATAAAATAAAATAAAATAAAATAAAAAATAACAAATCAAGTTCGAACACGAACTCTTACCGAGCCGAGTTCAAGCCTATTCACGAACGATTCTATTCATTTTGTTGTCCTAGGTGTAGGTTCTACACATATGTAAGTATCATGTAAAATATTTGATAATTTTTTTGGAATTCCTATATCATTGCTTGGGGAAAACTCACCAAAAAGATAGAAATCTATTGGAGGGATTCATTTCATTTTGAAGGTAACTAAAAATTAGTAATTAGATAATGAAGTTTGCTTTGATTATCATATCTCAGATTCACATATAAATAAAGCATAAAATGACATACTTGTTGTAAGAGGAGCTAATTTGAGCCCACTAAATTAATTAGGTCCAATAGTCCAAGGATGGTGAGCCCGAATTTATCGCAAGTCCAAGATTAGTGGGCCCGGATTTATCGCCATCAAACGGGCCGAATCGCTCTAAGCCTCAAAAAGGTTCGGATCCACGAACTTAGAGGCTTACTTGGACCCGGACTCGAAAGGGTATTGAGCAAGCCTAAAGATCCGAGGCACTCAAACTCAATAGGGTTCGGATCCACGAACCTAGAGATCCAAAGCACTTGGCTTCGAACGGATTCAGACGCAATCTAGAAGTCGCTCCATTAATGAGTCCCAAAACACTTGCGGGCTCGGAGCTTTCCGGGATCTACGCACCAGAACCATAGGCGTAATGGAGTTCGAACAAAGAACCCGATTCCTTGGACGGTGAGTAAAGATAAATTCACTCTTCGATTAAACTAGCCTATACCCGGGTCGAGGTGGCATGATCTGGGGGGTCCCTGAGACTCGGCAATATTTGCAACAGGGCATTCTCTTGAACTACCCATGACCCTTATGTGGCAGGACGTCCTCTGAGACTACCCCTGACCCTTTGGGATGATTGGGGATCATTGGTTAGGTATGGCTAAGAAGAAGGGTTCGCCAAGAGGTTGATCTCCTCTTCGGGGTTTTTCTCATCTTCGGAGAGGTCACCTCCTCGGACAAGGTGGTTAGAGAGAATATTCCCCATGTGCCTTGCACATGGGCTCCATCCTACATCATGAGGTGCTTATAAATAGCACCCACCCATAACTTTACAAGGGATGGATTTTGGAGAAACAATTTTTGGGAAAGACCTAATTTCCCTTCTCCGTTATCAACCTTGAAAGTGAAAGTGAGAGATCCATAGGAGAGCCTTGCCATTATTCTCTCTCTAGCTACTTTGCCTTCTTCTTCACCTAATCTCTTATCTCCATCATCTCCTTTCTATTGTGTTCTTAGTTGAGACTATTGAAGAATCTAATAAGCCTCTCACAATTTCTAAAGGAATTCGAGTCTTCTTCAAAGATCTTCGAATATTCCAACGACGTTCCTGAACCCTCTCATACACTTGTTACTTCCCTAATGGTCTAGTTTTATCGAATTTATTGCATATGGAGGTTTTATGTCAAATTTATTTACACTTCACAAATTTGATGCCGTCAACCATATATGTTAATTCAACAAATGGTAGATTGACAAAAGAAGGTTTTATTATTATCCAAATTTTTACAGAAAGTGAGAGCAGTGATATTTTAGATAATATAGGGGTGTCAATATTATTTGAATGGAACAGAGGGGTGTAGTGTAATTTAGCCAAATAAATAAATAAGATAAAAAAACTAGAAAAATAAAACAGTTAGGCAATCGGAGGACGATAAAGGATAATTATATTTCTGTAAACGAGATACTCTTTGTGCATACTAAATAATTTTTTTAATTATAATTTTATCAACTTGTCTCTGACTTTGAGCTTGGTTCCTTCCTCTTCCATTCGGTTTTGACGAACCCATTCTTCCCACACAAATCATGAGGATTGATTCCATTTTCTATGATGATTTGGCTCCTAAAATAAAATTATCAAAATAATCTTATCTTTTTCATTCAAAACCTTAATTTCTAAGCCCCAGTCTCTCACCATTGAGACAGAGCAGTTGTCTATGTAACTGTTTTGAGGACAGTGAGAAGGTCAAAAATTCAGGATTCGAGTTGATGACACAAAGACTACAGCCCTTCATTGTAGCTTACTAACTCCTAAATCCTATCGTATAACAATATCCCACCATTCTCTTGGTGGTGCCAACCTCCTTCACTCTTTCTCCGTCACCATCTTTCCCAACTCCTTTTTTGGCATCATCCTCCTTAACTCTTTCTCTAACGCTGCAAGACTTTATATTCATGATAAATATGAAGGTCGTGATGCCTAGGATTTAAAAAGAAATGATAGATACCGAAAGTAGACATTGAAAAATTAATAAATTGATAACGATAGCCAATAGAATGGTGACGACGGTACAAATATTTCAACAGAGGAGGTTATGGCTAGCCGACGGTGAATAAAAAAGATAAGAATTAAAAGGTTAGGATTAAATTGATTCCATTTCCTACGATGGCTCAGCTTTTAAAATAAAATTATTAAAATAATTTTATATATTTCATTTAAAACCTTAATTTTAAAGCCCTAATCTCTCACCTTTCGGACAAAATAGTTGTTTATATAACTGTTCTAAGAACAATAACAAGATCAGAAATTTGGGGTTTTAGTTGATGAAGCGACGAGTACGATCCGTCTCTATAATTTAATTTAGTAACCCTTAAATCCTATCGTGCATAGCAAAAATTAAAAAAATATCCCACCATTTCCTTGGCCATGCCGACCTCTTCCACCCTTTCTCTGTCACCATATTTTCCCACTCTTTTTTTGGCGTCTTCCACCTTGATTCCTTCTCTGACCCTTTAAGATTTTATATTCATGATAGATGAAGGAATATAGATATTAGACGTCATGTTGTCTAGGATTTTTTTTTTTTTTTTAAAAACAATAGTAGATGGCAAAAGTAGACATTGTTGATAATCACTGATGGTACAAATCTTTGAAGGGAGAGGCGGTGGTGACTGGAATCCGGATCCTCGGTGCCCCTTTCCTGCCGCACAATCCTGTAGGCCCCCAAAACGACATCGTTTTTGGGGGTTTTTTGTTTTTTTTTTTTTCTTTTCTTCTTCTTCTAGCCAAATTTAGAGAGAGAGAGTTGGGTCTGCATTTATCTGTTGATGTTGCACATATACATAAAGATTTTGTTGATCAACATCAATAAGGAAATTTTGTTGATCAACATCACAGATCCAGATCGCTGCTGGGTTCAGAGCAATTTCAATTTTAAAAAAAAAAAATAGAACAGAAATCAGAGGGGGAAGAAGAGAGAGGAGAAGAAGGAAGGAAGGAAAATGGATTTGATCTGAGCAAGAAAACCAGAAGGGAGAAAAAAAGATAAAAGATTTGAAATTGTTAAATCTGGGTTTGATCCGAGCAAGAAAACCAGAAGGGAGCAGAAACAGAACAGAAATCTGGGTTTTCTTCATCTTCATTTTGGTGCAAACTTTCCCAAAAAAAAAAAAACTTGTTGTTGTAAGGTTGTTAGAGACAGAAAAATTAAAAATCAACACAAATTTAGAGAGAGAAAACAAACATCACGACAGGAGCTTTTACCTTCCCTCTTTCAGAGAAGATGGTCGAAGAGAGGTTCCTCCTCCGAGATCATCCTAAAAAGGGCAGTCTCTTTTTTTGAAAAAAATTATTTTATTCATTTTCTATTTTTTCTTTACTGTCTTTTGATTTTGAGTCACAATTCTCACCAATCTCTCTTAACCATCATCAACCCCCACCTTGTTTCACTTGCATTTTTATTCGGTAGGATGTAGGATTTGGAGGGCAGCGGATCTGCGGCGGAGGATGATGGTTTGGAGGCTTGCTTGGCTGTTTCCAAAGATTCGGTGAGCATTTGGACGAAGGTTGTTGGGTAGGGGTTGGATTCAGATCTAGAGAGAGGGGATTTTGGGGTGAGAGGAAGGGTTTGAGAGTGGAGGACTCCATTGCTGTTGGTGCTGCTGGTATTGGGGGAGTTTGTGGGAGATGGGTATCTCGATCAATGGCTCGTCGCTGGTTTTTCTCTCTGGTTTTCTCTCTCTAAATTTGGCAAGAAAAAGAATAAAAGAAAAAAAAACAAAAGACCCCCCAAAACGACGTCGTTTTTGGGGGCTACAGGGTTGTGTGGCAGGAAAGGGGCACCGAGGATAAGGATTCGTGGTGACTGGTGAACAATAAATGAAAAATATTAAGAATTAAAAGGTTAGGATTAAATTAAGATTTAAATAAAGATAGAACTCGGTACTTGCCAAGTATAATGAAGTTTGACAGAGATAGATTGCGATGATGGCGAAGCTTCCAGAAACGACATACTCTTAAGACTCCCAGTCACCTTCTTCTGCCGCTTCAGGTGCGTTTCGAAGCCATGGCTCTCTCTTATCTGCGACCCTTATTTCATCAAAACCCACCTCAATCGCAATCGCAATCGCAACACCAACAACCAAAAAAACCAGCACAACCGACTCATTCTCGTTTCAGAACCTTGCGATTTCCATTCCGTGGATCTCAAATCGTTCCAATTCCGCGACGATTTCAAGGCTTTGCATCTCAAATTCCCACCAGAGCAAAACCCAAATCATTGCATGGAGAGTTGGGGTTCGTGTGATGGGTTGTTATTGATGCTCGATAATTTTTTCAATTGTTTTTTGGTGAACCCATCTACTAGACAATCTAGAAGATTACCCAAATCCCCATTTTCAATCAAGTCTGAAAATTGTTTAGATAGTTATGGGTTTAGTTATGATTCATCCAATGATGACTACAAAGTTGTGAGCATTTATCATCATGACAATGAGGATGAGGTTGATTGTGCTGATAATATAGTTAGTGTGTATAACTAAAGCACCGATCCATGGAGAAGGATCGAGGACTCTCCTTTTGATCATTCACGTGACGAACCTTCACCAGGGATTCTTCTTGGTGGGGCTCTTCACTGGGTTGCAAGGAGTATTGTGGGTTCGAATAAAGTGTGTGTAATCGCTTCACTTGATTTAGCAGACGAAAGTTTTCATTATGTGCCTTGTCCAGGTTCTGTTGACGACTGTATTGTAGTTCAACAACTTAGTGTTGTTGGAGGGTGCCTTTGTGTCATGGTTCCTCGCCATTTAGGTTGTAATGATCTTTGGGTGATGAGAGAGTACGGTGTTGGTGATTCTTGGACCAAATTTACCATCAATTATGCTAATTTCACTTGGTTGAAACCATTGTCTTTATCAAGCACTAGTGAATTTTTGTTTTAGACAAGTGGAAATAAGTTTGTCCTATGCAATCTGCTAGAGAAAAAAATCTACGGAACTAGTGGTTCAAGGCATTCCAGATTATTATGATGCAGAAACTTACATAGAGACCTTTGTTTCTCCTAATTCTAGCAAATATGATCAACAGGCAATGCAGCCAATGCCAAGCATTTGCATAAAAGATTACTACTGGATAGGTAACATGGATGATTGAACTAAACTGTCTTTTGTCATTCCATTTTATTTCTATCTGTCTATGTTGCTTTATGGTTGTCTCTTTTTCCTTGATGCTAAGTAGAGCAGTGTGAGTTTAATTTGTCGTCTTGTTTAGAGTTTGTTTATATATTTTGACTATTGAATTTTGGCTCAATTGGGTTAGAGTGGCTTGGGTCAAATTCTCAACTTAAGTGTGCTTGTCATCAATGCTCACAGACAAATAGAAGCAACCAAATAAACAAAATAAGGTAGAGGATGATTGATGTTATGTTTAGTTTGATTGTGCGGGTAACTTGTCATGCCTATTTTGTTGTTTGTTTCTGCTAATAAATCTGTCAACCACATGGCTTGATTGGTTAAATTTTGAAGATAATTGAGGTTATCATCTTCATTTTATCAGTCCTTTCCATTTCACGTGGCATAGTTGGTTAGATTTTGAAGATGATTGAGGTTATCATCTTCATTTTATCGATCTTTCTTTCCATCTCATAAATTTTTTTCCAACACCGAATAATATACATGCCCCATATGCTTTTGTTGGTCAGGATATGATCCTTTATAGGCTTTTGAAAACAATAACAATGTGACAGAGAACATCAATATTTTCAAGAAAAGTTTCCCAGAGGTGGTTAAAGCAATGGCAGATTTTTTTTTGTTGGTCCTTGAATTTATTGAGAACTACAGATGCACAAGGCTAGTGTTTGAGACAATGTTTTATATTTTTTATTGAAAGTTGTGAATGTTTTTACGCATCTGTTCTGTGTTTCTTGAATAAAAATCCATTCTTACATTTTGCCATGTGTGGGTACTTGTATCAAGCTCAATACGTGGCAAGCCCTACACGTGCCACATCACCAAAACCCCACCTACGTGGCAGACCAATAAGGCAGCACGTCGGGCATGTCGTATGTTTGATACATGGTGAGCCCTATGGGTGCCATGTGCCAAGGCAACCAAAACTATATGCTTAGCCTAAGCGGGAGCATATATAGAAGCCCAAATATATCTAGATATGAAGAGCCCTGCAACAGACAGCACCATTCATACCTCGCTCTAAGACCAAACAACAATACAATCAGTCCCCAGTTCACTTGAACTTGGATTGATAAACACTGGCTCTTCTAAACATTGAAATAAGCTCGCGACCCATGCTCTACTTGGTCACTTAGAAGCAAGCCCCTCTCCTAAACATTGAGATAAGCCCGCGGTCCATCCTTCTACTTGGTCGCCTGGAAGCAAGCCCTCGGCTCTCATAAACACTAAGGTAGGCCCTAGCCCATTCACCTACTTGGATGCCTAGGTTGGGAGCAGGACCCAGGCACTACTGCTCGGGATCATCAGAGGATACTGCACTGGTGGGTGAGGTCATGGGATCGTCGAGATGGTTGTCTTCTTGCTAAGACAACTCCATCTCGACCAGGCTTGGAGAAGAGGCAACAATGACCTTACATTCATGTCATCCGATGCATATATGAAACGTTACTTTCCGCCTGCCATGAAATGTTGCTCTCCGCCTACCGGCAAGTCACCGACGGCAGAAGGACTTATATCACTTCTGGCAGAGTTGAGGACAATGAGCCACCTGTCCAACAGTTTGCTTGGGCTCCAATACTCCTGTGGCCTATATAACGTATCGTATATGCAGCGAGACACAACAACAACAATACAACCAAGTCTCATGCTTAAACACCCTCTTTCACTTTACATTAGTGTTCATGGTCTATCACTGCCAACCTCTCCCTCTCCAAGCTTGCCTTGATCTCCTCATCTCCACCTCTGGTGATCCCAAGCCATTGAAGTGCCCGCCATCTTCCCGGACTACCTCTAACCTCACCTCTCACCCATATTATACTCTACTGGAGAAGAGTGGTGCTCGCTTCACATGGCACCCAAAAAGAACACTGGAACTCGAGTAACGACATCCCAAGGTGGCGGTAGGGAGACCCTGGCGGAGACCTCGGAACACAACTCCGGCAGCTCTCCGGAAGAACAATCCTCCTAACCGGTTATAGCAAATCAGCTACGTGTATTGACTGAGAGCGTCACCTCTCTTCAACAGAACCAACAACTCTTAATGGATGCCTTACTAGCCTTACAAAGGGCACCTACACTCCCATCATCGTCTAACCCTCTTTCAACATCACAAAATGGCGCTCCGCCATTAGCCCAGAATGGCTCGGAAGCCAACCTCGCTACACAAAACAACTTGCGAACCCAGGCGGGAGGACAACATAGTCGCCCCGCTCCCTCCGTCAGCTCCCATCCAAATACTTCCACCGCAAGATTAGATCCATTGGCAGAGCTCCCACTGCAGTGACTTTGACTAGCTCTCATGCTCTTCCGGTGGATCAGAACCCTTCCCAGTCATTAACATTGGAAGTAGTAAGAGAACACATACACAGTCTACTTCAGACAAACAAAGGTCACATCCCTGCCTCCCCAGAATTGGACCTCCGTCCCCCTTACCCTATTCACATCGCAAGTCTTCCATATCCGGTGGGATATACAATATCCAAGTTTGTTCGCTTCAACAGACGAAAAGAGAACGCTAGGGAGCATGTTTCACGCTTTCTTGACGCCCTTGGAGCTCACCGAGAGGACTGAAACCTCCGCATGAGGGAATTCTCCAAATCCCTCACAGATCGAGCATTCTCGTGGTATGCTAACCTCGCTGCTGGCTCTAGTTCTTCATGGGAAGACTTGGTAAAAAAGTCTTACATCAAGTTCTTCTATGTTGAAGAAAGGTTAACCACCCTTCATCTTATGAGGGAAACACAACGACTTGGGGAGGACATCCTTGTTTACGTCCGCCGTTTCAAGGAAAAAGTAGTAGATATTCAAGACCCGATGGAAGAACACCAACTGGTGTCATTGTGCATTGAAGGAATGCTCACGACTTATAAACTCCAGTTGGTCAACCACCACTTTCCTGACTTTTCCGCTTTATGTGCTGCGGCCCGAAACATAAGTGAAACAGTAAGATCAGGGGCACGAATGACAGCACCACAACCCCACTCGTGGCAACCAACGGCACCTCAACCTTCCTCATGGAGGCCTAACCGATGCAATCACGTTGTATATGCAGCTGACGGCCCCTTTAGAGGAAGATGAGACTCCCAGGCAAACAAGAGAAAGTTTGATCAAATCCCCCCACCGTTACCTATATCAGTGGACGAGGCACAAGCACTCCTCAACGCTTGGGTAGAAGATGGAAAAGTTCACCTCCCCGAACCAAGGCAACCTGTCACCAAAAAGGATCAAGCGCGGGCAGACTATTGCATATACCATCGTTCCGTTAAACATCCTACTACGAAATGTTGTGCACTCAGATCCCTAATTCGAAAAATGATGTCTGACGATGCTTTGGAGCTACCCCGCCAAACAGAAGATGTCTTGAAAGTTCCCCTCCGGCGCCACAAGGATAATAGCAAGACGGTCATGATATTGTTGCATTATGACGAGATGGAAGAGCCGATGGTGTGCGAGTTCTCTAAACCCGCAGCTCCCACTTGTCCCGACTTCGAAACCAAGCCTGTGATAACGCTTAAGAAATCGACAAAGTTCAAACGATTCTTTGACCAATTCGGCCTGTCTGAAGCAACATGCTTTGAAGCCACCAAGGCCTTTTTAAGACTTGCAGAGCAGAATGGTGAAACGTGCATGAGTGTGAGCGGATCAGTAAGGAAAGTATTTCAGGACAACTCCTTGGCAATAACCTTTACTGAGGCTGACAAACAAGTACTGTTTCCATATAACCGTCCCCCCTACGTCCCAATATTCATCAATGGGATGGAGTTTCAAAGAGGATTCATGGATGGAGGAGCTTCACTCAATGTAATGCCTTATTCTACTTTCCAGGTAGCTGGGATCCCACCAAAGCACTTAGTCAGACAACCCATCTTCATCACCGGTTTTGGAAGCCAAAAAAATTAAAACCATAGGTCATGTCCAGTTAGACTTAGCAGTGGGACCAATTTGTTCCACTACTAAGTTCCATGTTATAGAAACAGAGACGACCTATCAAGCTCTCTTAGGGAGAACTTGGCTTCACAGATATGCTGCGATTCCGTCCATCTACCATTAATGTGTCAAAGCAATCTACAACAATGAGGTAGTAGCCATAGCTGGCTCTCAAAAGCCTTTTCGAGTAGATGAAGCTCACATGGCAGATGCGGTATTTTACAATCATGTCGATGAAGATGAACCTCCCCTGCCACTTCAAGGAACTCCTATACCCAACTGGGACGACCTCTCTGAAGAAGATTCATCACTACGTCGCAGAAAGACATTCACCAAATCAGAGCCTTCAGGAAAGCTCCCTAAACTCACCAGGTTTCAAACAAAAGATGGCAGAGTGGTATACTGTTTATGACGGTACGAGGGGTTGGCAAATGTTACCAATGCCGACCCCCAACTAGACGACGTAGCAATCGCCCATCGTGAACTAAGTGGAGAAGATCACTGTTGCTACACCTTGTCTACGCTGGCCCAACGCCCGCCAATGGAAAAGAATAAAAAAAGTAGAGACAAGAAGAGTAGAAGGAGAAAAAAAAGTCGCGGCTTTTCCAGCAACAGATAAACACTTTGACAGATCCTATTGTCCGACGATAACTCATTTGGATGGAGCCGAAGGCTCAAAAGTTAAACCCCTTGCTAGGCCTCTATCCCTCACATGAAGTACACCTTAGCTCCAATTTCCCTCTCCCTCGCCTTCCAAGTATGTTTCTATCTCTCGCTAATTTTCTAACTATTTCTACCGAAGTTAAAAAATAAAAAATAAAAAATAAATAAATTTGAGTTAGGCCTCTTCCCCTCGCTAGGCCTCTATCCCTCGCATGAAGTACACCTTTGCTCCAATTTCCCTCTCCCTCGCTTTTCACATATGTTTTTATCCCTCGCTCATTTTCTAACTATTTCCACCGAAAGTTTTTAAATAAATAAAAAAAAAATTGAGTTAGGCCTCTTCCCCTCGCTAGGCCTCTATCCCTCACATGAAGTACACATTTGCTCCAATTCCCCTCTCCCTCGCCTTCCAAGTATGTTTCTATCCCTCGCTAATTTTCTAACTATTTCCACCGAAGTTAAAAAAAAAATTTTGAGTTAGGCCTCTTCCCCTCGTTAGGCCTCTTCCCCTCGTTAGGCCTCTATCCCTTGCATGAAGTACACCTTTGCTCCAATTTCCCTCTCCCTCGCTTTCCACATATGTTTCTATCCCTCGCTCATTTTCTAACTATTTCCACCGAAAGTTTTTAAAAAATAAAATAAAATAAAATTTGAGTTAGGCCTCTTCCCCTCGCTAGGCCTCTATCCCTCGCATGAACTACACCTTTGCTCCAATTCCCCTCTCCCTCACCTTCCAAGTATGTTTCTATCCCTCGCTAATTTTCTCGCTTTCCACATGTTTCTATCCCTCGCTCATTTTCTAACTATTTCCACCGAAAGTTTTTAAATAAAAAAAAAAAGAGAGAGCTGCACCCCTTACTCCTCGCACTCATCTTCCTTTCCCTCGCATAACATAATCAATCCCTCGCATAGCCCCTTTCCCTCGCATAACAAGACCCATCCCTCGCAACTCCCCTCCATCCCTCGCACTCATCTTCATTTCCCTCGCATAGCCCATTCCCCTCGCATAACCCTTCCCACCGAAAAAAATAAAATAGAATAAAATAAAAAAATCTCTAACGCACATATTTTGAGATACCCCTTTCCCTCGCATAACAAAACCCATACTTTGTGATAGCCCCTTTCCCTCGCATAACCAAACCCATCCCTCGTAACTCCCCCAACTCCCCCAACCCCTCGCGTTAATCTTTACTTCCCCTCGCCACTCCCCTCGCACTGATCCTCCCTCGCTTCATCTTTCTTTCACGAAATTCTTTTTTGTAAAAAAAATCTTGAGCCTCCCTCACCTCATTTTCTTATAATTCTTGAAATTGTTTCATAGGCTTCATCTTTCATAGCTCTCCTTTATTTACAGCCCTCTATTACCTCATCAATTTAAAATAAAAATAAAATAAAATAGCCCCTTCATTACTTTATTTATTTATCTTATTTTTATACTTCTCCAAATCCTTTTGTGGGCTTCCCTCGGTTCAACTTTTCTGTTTACAACCCATAAATAATAAAAAAAATAAGCCCTCATAGCTCTCAATACAATCCCAAGATTTTGCCAAATAGCTCTCCGATATTTATTCTAACAGTTTATTTTTATTTTCTAAGCATACAACTCTCCAATATTCGTTATTAATAACTTTCCAACCTTTTCACTCTTTTCCTAATTAACATCTTATTATAGACCTCTCCAATTCTTCAAAACACAACCCTCTTTTATTGATTTGCCTCATGCTCCAAAAAATAAATAAATAAATAAGTAAAATAAAAAAAAAAAATTTATTTTTATTACGTGGCTCACCTTTATTTTTCAACAGCCTTTTTTTTCCACAAAACAATACCTTATATATATATATATATATATATATGAATCTATATATGAAAACATAATTCAAATCAACTATGAGCAGACCCATACCTTTACAACCTACGGCAACAACCGCGACGAGCTCCGCGCGTATCTGCAGCTCCTCTTTCTTTCCCTTCCTGATTCGATTGCTTCCCTCAAGCTCCACCCATAGCAATAACCCTTAGAAACCCAACTTTACTTATTCAAACAGATCAAAACCTCAACCTCTGTCGATGACTCACAGATTCTTCAATCACAAGCAAACCCACTCGTGATCGACAAGACCCCAGCCCTAGCAGCCAACCCAGAATCAGAACTCAACTTCCAACAACCCAACTGATCGCCTCACAAAGACTTCATGCTCACCTAACGGCGACTTCATGACTCGCAAAGACTCTTCTTCCCTTCTTTCTTTCTCTGCCCGACTCGTCTCTCTTCCCCTTTCGCGACTTCGAAGTTCGATTCACCACCCTCAAACAAACAATACAAAAATCTAGCCACTCTCCTATACCCAAAAACCGAACCTCCAATGTCGCAATCTGCTTCAATCCGAGACAGTGTGAGAGTCGCCTCACCACTGCTGCACCACTCCCCACTCTCGCGATCCACCGACGACAACCTCTGGTTCTCTCTAAAAGCTTAAATACAACTTAGGCAGCCAACCAACTTTAGAGAGAGGTGGAGAGGGAGTATAGAAACCCAGAAATCAACTTGAAAGACTATGGAACCTTTTTTTTTTTTAACGGTACATTAATCTTAAAACAAAAACAAAAACCCAGCTACAGGTAACCAAGTCCATAACACACCCTTCTGTACAATGGGTAAAAGGAGCAAACAGAGAACCTGATTCAAAAATAATAATAATAATAATAATAAATAAAATAAAATAATTTTTTTTTAAAATATACATTCTGAGGTCGTACTTTCCCAAGAAAAAATCCTTAAACCAATCAAAAAGTTGCTCTTTGCTTATTATAAACACTAAAAACAAACTGCAACAACCTTAGACTCTCCAAAAAGCTATTGCATGCTATCATAGCAGCTCCAAATCAGTAGCCATTAATGGTCTGCTCTAAAGCTATAACTCCAATGGATGAGTTGTCATCTTCATAGATCGCTCTTTCCCAACAAAAGCTGCAAAAGTCAGTAAGTTTACCCCCTCTTTTTCCGATGCAACCCCATCTTTATAAGAGCACAAATGCAGGTCAACAACACAAAAAAATAAAATAATTTAAAAAAATAACGCAAGCAAATTCATATTTCACTTGCCAACACTCTCCTCTTAACTTCAACAACCCATTCTCTCTAAATGGCTTCCGGAAGAGAGGGGCACCAACATAACACCGTTTGGCGGTCGGCAAACAAGGCTCCAAACCCCAGAGGTCCAAGCTATAGAGCTTCAAGCTCCAACTCTAGAGCTTCAAGCTCCACTCCTACTCACCACTGTCGCCCTGTGTGTGAATTCTTTCGAAAGATGCTCTCCATGCCTCCATGGTAATTCCAAGATCAGTTATTTGAATCCCCTTAGGCCTCGTTTGTTTGGGGTTATAGCAAGGGGATTAGGATTACTAATACCTTGGGACTAGTATATGGGGTGTTTGTTTTGAGAGATAGCCTTGGGACTACTAATACCTTGGGACTAACTAATACCTTGGTATTACTAATACCATGTTTGTTTTGAGAGATGGGGAGGGTACTACTAATACCTTGGTATTACTAATACCCTTGGGGAGGGGATTCATAGTGAGGAAGTAGAGATGGTATTAGAAAAATAGTGAGGGGATTAGAAATTTTTTTATTTTTTTTATTTTTTATATATTGGGAATTTTTTTTAAAATATTAATGTTTAATTTTTATATTTTTTTATTTTTTTTATTATTTTATATAAAAATAATTTAACAATTCCTCACTATTAATTCCCTCACTATCAATCCCCTCACTATTAATCCCCTCACTAACAATCCCCTCACTATTAATCCCCTCACTATCAATCCCCCCCCATTTTATCTCTGAAAACAAACAACCCTTACTAACAATCCCCTCACTATTAATCCCCTCACTATCAATCACCTCCATTCTATCTCTGGAAACAAACGGGGCCTTAGATCCAACACCCAATATTTGCTCATACAGTCGTAGAGGTGCCGGAAGAATTCCGGGGTAAAATAAGAGGATGGTACAAGGCACTAACCATTCTAGAATTTTACATAATACCACTGTCCCGTACTTGGTTTTTGCTAAACCAAGAAATCAACCTCACTCTCCAGGGATCCACCTGCCAAGCAAATCAGGTGTTAGTCCTACATTTCGAGAGGATCCACATCAACATTCTCTTGCAAAGACCGACAGAGAGAGATCTAAACCACCACATCTCCATCATGTCAACACCATTGGAAAACCCAAATGAAGATTTGGGACTTGGGCGGGACATAGAGAGCTTTGTAAATCTCAACATAGGAGAAGAGAGCGCTTCCCACAGTGCTCAGCCAAACATCCCCTACAACATTCCGCTTAACATCCTCTTCTTTAACACTGAAGGCGACGCTCGCCCTAACTTCCTCCAACACTACATGCACCTACATTCTAGCGGACGCTTCCACCTCATTATCATCACAAACACAAAAAAAGAGGGAAGCGAGGCCCAGTTCATGAGCCAAATCATGGGCTTTCCTAACACCAAGACCATTGCCCCCCCTCCTAGCAGCATGGAAAGAGTGAGGGGCGGAATCTGGTGCCTATGGAACAAAGCCGAAATCTCCTATGAAGTTGTGGAAATTCCCCGAGATCAAGCCATCGCCCAACAAGCCCACATCTTTATCCGGTCGGCTCGCGCCGAATGAAATTTAAAATGTAAACTCTCCATGAGCAATCCAAATGCTCCCATTGTATCAAAAGCCTGATTTTAGACGACTCTATCTGAATACTTGTCTGTATGAGTTAATATTTTTCAAAACTTTTCAACATAGTCATGTACAAATACTCTCATTAGCTATAAGAGCATCTGTACAGGGGGGCATTATTGTGGGTACTTGTATCAAGCTCAATACGTGGCAAGCCCTACAGGTGTCACATCACCAAAACCCCACCTACATGGTAGACCAATAAGGCACCACGTCGGGCATGTCGTATGTTTGATACATGGCGAGCCCTATGGGCGCCATGTGCCAAGGCAACCAAAACTATATGCTTAGCCTAAACAGGAGCACATATAGAAGCCCAAATATATCTAGATATGAAAAGCCCTGCAACAGGCAACACCATGGCCCCGCAGGGTCCATAGTCCTTCATACCTCGCTCCAAGACCAAACAACAATACAATCAGTCCCCAGTTCACTTGAACTTGGATTGATAAACACTGGCTCTCCTAAATATTGAAATAAGCCCGCGGCCCATGCTCTACTTGGTCACTTAGAAGCGAGCCCCTCTCCTAAATATTGAGATAAGCCCGCGGCCCATCCTCCTACTTGGTCGCCTGGAAGCAAGCCCTCAGCTCTCCTAAACACTAAGGTGGGCCCTAGCCCATTCACCTACTTGGATGCCTAGGTTGGGAACAGGACCCAGGCACTACTGCTCGGGGTCATCAGAGGATACTGGACTGGCGGCTGAGGTCATGGGATCGTCGAGATGGTTGTCTTCTTGCTAAGACAACTCCATCTCGACCAGGCTTGGAGAAGAGGCAACAATGACCTTACATTCATGTCATCCGATGCATATATGAAACATTACTTTCCGCCTGCCATGAAATGTTGCTCTCCATCTGCTGGCAAGCCACAGACGGCAGAAGGGCTTATATCACTTCTGGTAGAGTTGAGGACAACGAGCCACCTGTCCAACAGTTTACTTGGGCTCTAATACTCATGTGGCCTATATAACGTATCGTATATGCAGCGCGACACAACAACAACAATACAACCAAGTCTCATGCTTAAACACCCTCTTTCACTTTACATTAGTGTTCAAGGTCTATCACTGCCAACCTCTCCCTCTCCAAGCTTGCCTGGATCTCCTCCTCTCCACCTCCGGTGATCCCAAGCCATTGAAGTGCCCGCCATCTTCCCGGACTACCTCTAACCACACCTCTCACCCACACCTCTCACCCATACCATGATTTTGTTTACACTTCCATTTATACATTTGTTGAAATAAATTGATCGTGGGGTTACATGTAATGTAAGTAACTAAGCATACTTAACAAAAATTTCTGCAACTTACTCTAATCATTTTGATTCATTTTGTTTCCTGAATAAAATTGTTTCTTTTTTGAACAATGTTCCCATTAGGTCCCTCCAAGCACAGACGGAAGCATGCGAAGACAAGACTAAAGCAGATTTGTCAAAGGCAAAGAGAGGCGAGCCATCCAGTTCCAAGAGTGATTGTTTCATCCTGTAGAATAGCATAGGCAGCCACCAGGCTATTTGAGATCCTCAATGGAAGTAGGTTTTCGTCAAGATCCCTATGGAAAGGAAGATGGCTTAAAAGTTAAATAGGCTTCAGTGACTTCTATATTTTTGTTGGGTTGATGTTACTCCATGTTATTTGGGGTGGTCAGTAATGTGAATTTGTTAACATTAGTGTCATTTTGATATTATGTTATGCTGTACAAGTTCTTTCTCCACCTTGTATTGGTGTCTGTATGTCTTTTTTTTTCCTTTCTTTTTTTATTTTGGTTGAATTCTTTTTCAGGCTGTGAAGTATAAAAAGGCACTTTTTGGCTTATGCCAATATCAGTACTGTGGTTTCATTATATTGTGTCCCTGTGTTCTGTGGTTTACAAATTTGTAATCAGTGGAGCTGTCCTAGTAGTTAAATAAGGCAAGAAGCAAAATTCAACCAGTACAAAAAAAATAATTAAAAAATCGACTGGACAAAATCCCTAGAAGCTCTTGACGGTTTCCCAAAAATTCAAAAATAAAATTACAATTCAGTAGAAGTTGGGGTGAGAATAAAATAAGAGAAATAACTTGATAATGAAGTCAGGAAAAAGTAATTATTAAAAGGTGCAAATCATTATAAATATTATTAATTAAAATTATAAATTTCTTATTAATTTGTAAATAACTTGCACTATCGACATTGTTTGTGTAATTGTTCCAATAAAATATTCTACACAATACTTGTATGGGTGTGACTCCCCTGCGGTTTGAGTTTGAGTTCCACACATATGTAAATAATATATAAAATATTTGATATAATTTTTTTGAAATTCATATATCATAGTTTGAGGAACATTCACCAAAAAGATGGAAATTTATGGAAGGGATTCATTTCATTTTGATGATTACTAAAAATTAGTTGTGGGTGTTGATTTCCGACTACACAACCAAACGGGGAACTCAGCTGGAGAACACCGGCAGAATAGATTAAGCTTGAACACCTGCCAACAAGAATATGAGAATATCGCGGTGGTTCGTCCACCCGGGGGTACTCCGACGATCAAGTCACTAATCTATCTCTCTCAAAGATAACAAATAGTGCTTAACTCACTAGACAGAACATAAAAAACATACCTTAGACCCATGGGGGTGCCTCACTTTTATAGTGGTCAGTGTCCAACTTCCCCCAGAAGTCTTATTTCATGGGACTCTATCCTTTACAAGGATAGCATCTATCACAACTCACACTATTCATATTAAGATGAACTTTCTCAAGAGTCTTATCTCTATCCAAACAGGTAGTTTGATGTCATCTAGGACTCTAGTCCTCTATCCAAATATCTCGAATTTCGTTATTATCGCACCATATCTCGACACCATGGTCCATCCATGTGGCACCTCAACTAACAACCTTAGCCACGTGGACTACCTAAAAATATGTCCCCACAACTGCCTCCTAGGTCCTATTACCTTGGCAAACCGAGGTGATGGAACCTATACATGTACTTCCCTAACCGAGATCATGACTCGATGGCACCAAGAAACAAGGACTCAAATGTCCACTCGTCAAGAATCAAGAATCAAGAACCAAGAACTATGAACCATTATGTTCCATTTCATCTAGGTCCAACATCTCGATAGAGATCGCACTGCTAGCAGAGATCATGACTTGCTAATTCAAGAACATCAAGATCCTTGTATCAACTCATCAGAAACCAAGAATAAACAAGTTCTGCCCCCATTCAAATTCAACATCTCAACCAAGATCAACATCTCAACTGAAATCATCATGTTTAAACAAGATCACCGTCTCAACCGAGATCGTCATCTCAACCGAGATCAATATCTCAACTGAGGTCATCATGTCCACCAAGATCACCATCTCAACCAAGATCATCATGAGATTGGAGCGTACCAATCACGTCCCCATCATGTCGCATCAGTTCTGCCCTTGCCGTCAATACGGGCAGGTCAGGACTCGAAATCATAACTTTTTGCCATATTTTTCTAATTCCAGCAAAATCATTTCATCTTTCTATTTCGTCTCTATCTGTGTCCTTAGACTTTCTTTATCTTGGCCTCTGCAAATCATCATCGCTATTCCTGAAGCATTCATTACTATGAAGACTCCCTTTGTACCCAAAGTTCAAAACTCTACCAGCTGAACCAAACTAGTAGCCAAGCAATTCATCAGCTGCTCCACACATTAACCCACCATCTCAATGGCAGTGAAAACACCGATATAGCGACAATCTTGCAGCCAGAACCAGGAACAGGAAACACTGAGGTCCTAAGCTTCCAACCTTAGACCTTGATAATTTTCTAATCGTCTTATCTGTGAGTAACCATCACCGTAACCAATGACGACATGTCTCGCCGAACTCTTGTTGTTTGTTGACATCCCTGATGTCATAACTGTGCAATCCACTCCATTTCCTCATAGTCAATCCAACATGCTCATGTCTCTAGCAACTTAATATCTCGAAAGAGAAGTAGATGAAGCAAATGGACCAAGTTCCTGTTGCCAAAGCCGAGGCCAATACTAAGGCCGAAAAAACAAGTCAACATGGCCTGCAACAAAGGCTACTATCTTGACTAGATGACAACCCTCAAAAAGATGTCTGTCCCCGAGGACTCACCCCTCCGTGATATGGGTCAGCTCAAAATCTCTTTCCTTCCCTCTCCCAATCATTCTGAGGATGATAAGGAAGTAGAAGAGGCCGATGACGAGGAGGCCGGAGACAAGGAAGAGGCTGAGACTGAGGTTGCCGAGAAAGAATCTGAAGTTGCTGCTAGGGCCAAGTCCCCAACTCTGAATGAGGAAGTCCTTGACTTGACTCAGGATAAGGAGGATGAGTTTCAAAAGACCACTTCTGAGGCCGAGGTCGAGACTGCCAACAAGAGCCTAGATGACACACTACGTAAGATTGATGTCGAGGTCCAAGCTAAAAAATCTGCCCAGCTGTCTGCCAATGCTAACACAACGCCAATTGCCAAGGCAGGCCAGACTATGAAAAATGCATGAACTTTGGTTTTTCCTCCTTTTTGTATTTTCCTTCTTACTTTTGTACAGCTGTAATCTTTTGTTTGAAAAATGTTAGCTTTATATTTGGCCGATGTGCCCCTTTTGTCTTTGTAGATAAACAAGTAATCTCTTATGCCAGGCCGAAGTGTCTTTCGTATCTGAACAAGTTTCTTTTCTGAATGCAAGTCTTATATTTTCTTCTAAGTGTTGAATGTATGCCTTCTTTTCTTCTATGCATGTTTGCTGCTTTCTTTCATGCTTTTCATGCTTCCAAACTTAGAATATTTTTACATTTCTTCAAAGTGTACCTTAACTGTATAATAACTCTGGGATACAATACCTCGGATAAACCTTGACTGTTTGCCTCGGCTAACCATTTTCATACCTCGGCTAACGCTTTAAAAATAAAAATATTGTTACAAGTGTTATTGCCTTTTTACCTCCATACGCTATCTTCTATTAAGACTTCACCCTTTCCAAGTTTTGACAACCTGGCTAGTCACCTCGAGTAACATGTACCTCGGATGCTTTATTCATCATTGCATCGGCTAACTCCAACTTGTAAATTTCTTTGAAATTTCAACAAGTATTAAACTCTTAAGTTTGTTCATCACTCCAACTCCCTGCCCTCTAATGTGAACCTAAGTTCCACTTAAGTTCACATTAAGCATGTGACTATAGTCTTTTGCCGAAGTCAGATTCAAACAAAGACTTCCCGAGGTGTTTCAACCTTGGTTTCTTTGTTAATGAACTTAGTTCCATTCTAAGTTTGACTCTGCCGATATGGCAAGTCCAGGTTAATTCAACTTAGTTCAACTCCATTATATGCAAGTATAATTCAACTCTGCCATATAATGAGTCTAAGTTATTCGTCATGTTTCATTCAGAAACATCACTCACTTAGTTCAACTCTATTATATGCAAGTATAATTCGACTCTGCCATATAATAAGTCTAAGTTATTCGTTATGTTTCATTCAGAAACATCGCCAACTTAGTTCAACTGTATGATACGCAAGTATAATTCAACTCTGCCATATAATAAGTCTAAGTTACTCGTCATGTTTCATTCAGAAACATCGCCAACTTAGTTCAACTCTATCATATGCAAGTATAATTCAACTCTGCCATATAATAAGTCTAAGTTACTCGTCATGTTTCATTCAGAAACATCGCCAACTTAATTCAACTCTATCATATGCAAGTATAATTCAACTCTGCCATATAATAAGTCTAAGTTACTCATCATGTTTCGTTTAGAAACATCGCCAACTTAGTTCAACTATATTATATGCAAGTATAATTCAATTCTGCCATATAATAAGTCTAAGTTATTGGTCATGTTTCATTTAGAAATATCGCCAACTTAGTTCAACTCTATTATATGCAAGTATAATTCAACTCTGCCATATAATAAGTTTAAGTTACTCATCATGTTTCATTCAGAAATATCGTCAACTTAGTTCAACTCTATTATATGCAAGTATAATTCAACTCTGACATATAATAAGTCTAAGTTACTCATCATGTTTCATTCAAAAACAATTTCAACTTAGTTCAACTCTATTATATGCAAGTATAAGTCAACTCTGCTATATAATAAGTCTAAATTATTCATCATGTTTCATTCAGAAACATCGCCAACTTAATTCAACTCTATTATATGCAAGTATAATTCAACTCTGCCATATAATAAGTCTAAGTTATTCATCATATTTCATTCAGAAATATCGCCAACTTAGTTCAACTCTATTATATGCAAGTATAATTCAACTCTGCCATATAATAAGTCTAAATTACTCATCATGTTTCATTTAGAAACATCGTCAACTTAGTTCAACTCTATCATAAGCAAGTATAATTCAACTCTACCATATGATAAGTCTAAGTTACTCGTCATGTTCACCATGGGAACATCGCCATAAGACATTTCGGTCTTATCGCATAATCATAGATTCCAACAACATTTTCACACTTTTTTACATAGGCTTTGGCATCCTTTTGCATGTAGGGTCACCAGAATCCCTATGATATAGCTTTGTAGGGAAAGGATCTTCCCCCTGCATGGATCTCGTGTAAAAAGTTTTCAACCTAGGAAGGATGTACACATCGCAATAGAGGTCCAGTAAAAGTCTTTCTGTACAGATGGCTTTCTACCGACAGGTAGAACTTGGCCGACTTCAGTCTGATCTTATGTGCTTCTTTTTTGTCTTCTGGGATCTGGGATCTACTCATTTAGGCTGAGCTCTTGTCTTCTCGGACCTACTCATTTAGGCCGAGATCTTGTCTTTTAGGATCTAGGATCCAAGATCTGGAATTCGGGATCTACTTACTTAGGCGGAGCTTTTGTCTTCTCGAACCTAATCATCTAGGCCGAGAACTTGTCTTCTAGGATCTGGGATCCGGGATCTGGAATCCGGGATTTGCTCACTTAGGCTGAGCTCATATGTTCTCGGACCTACTCATCTAGGCCGAGATCTTGTCTTCTGGGATCCAGGATCTGGAATCCGAGATCTGCTCATTTAGGATGAGCTCTTGTCTTTTCAGACGTACTCATCTAGGCCGAGATCTTGTCTTCTAGGATCTGCGATCTAGGATTCAGGATCTGGAATCTGCTCACTTAGGCTGAGCTCTTGTCTTCTTAGACCTAATCATCTAGGCCGAGATCTTGTCTTCTAGGATCTGAGATCCAAGATCTAGAATCCGGGATCTACTCACTTAGGCTGAGCGCTTGTCTTCTCAGACCTAATCATCTAGGCCGAGATCTTGTCCTCTGGGATCTGGGATCCAAGATCCGGAATCTAGGATCCGGGATCTGCTCACTTAGGCTGAGCTCTTGTCTTCTCGGACCTACTCATCTAGGCCAAGATCTTGTCCTCTAGGATTTGGAATCTGGGATCCGGGATCTGCTCACGTAGGTCGAGCTCTTCTCTTCTCGAACCTATTTATCTATGCCGAGATCTTGTCTTCTAGGATCTGGGATCTAGGATCTGGGATCTGGGATCTAGGATCTGGAATCCGGGATCTACTCACTTAGGCTAAGCTCTTGTCTTCTCGGACCTAATCATCTAGGTCGAGATCTTGTCTTTTAGGATATGGGATTCAGGATTCAGGATTCGGGATCTAGAATCCGGGATCTGCTCACTTAACCTGATCCTTCTATACTTGACAGTCATCTCCTTGGGAGCGCTCAAGCCCCCTGTCTTTGCATCCCTTCTGAAAGGGTCCTCATTCTGTTAATGTCGATATATTCTCCATCTTCACTAAACTAGTCGTTGCCGACATGTTGATCTTGCACGATGATGGCCATCTATTCTAACTAAGTTCCCACAGACGGCGCCAAATTGTAAGTGTTGATTTTCAACTACACAATGAAACGGGGAACTCAGCTGGAGAGCACCGGCAGAATAGATTAAGCCCGAACACCTGCCAACAAGAATATGAGAATACCGCAGTGGTTCGTTCACCCGGGGGCACTCCGACGATCAAGTCACTAATCTATCTCTCTCAAAGATAACAAATAGTGCTTAACTCACTAGACAGAACATAAAAAACATACCTTAGACCCATGGGGGTGCCTCACTTTTATAGTAGTCAATGTCCAACTTCCCCTAGAAGTCTTATTTCATGGGACTCTATCCTTTACAAAGATAACATCTATCACAACTCACATTATTCAGATTAAGATGAACTTTCTCAAGAGTCTCATCTCTATCCAAATAGGTAGTTTGATGTCATCTAGGACTCTAGTCCTCTATCCAAATATCTCGAATTTCGGTATTATCGCACCATATCTTGGCACCATGGTCCATCCACGTGGCACCTCGGCTAACAACTTTAGCCACGTGGACTACCTAAAAGTATGTCCCCACATTAGTAATTAGATAATAAAGTTTGCTTTGATTGTCAGATCTCAAATCTACATATAAATAAAGTAGCAAATGACATACTGGTTACTTCCCTTTGGTGATGGTCTAGTTTTACCAAAGTTATTGCATACAGAGGTTTTATATCAAATTTATTTACACTTCACAAATTTGATGCCGTCAACTATATATGTTAAGTCAACAAACATTAGATTGACAAAAGGTTTTTATTTTTATCCAAATTTTTATAGGAAGTGAGAATATTGATATTTTAGATAATATAGCAATGTCAGTATTATTTGAATGCATTACAACAATTCACACTTTTGGTGATCAAAAGTTAGCCCTTTGGCAACTAAGGAGCAGTTTGGGAACATAGGTTAATTGTCAAAAGTCAGCTTTTAACTCATTTTGTGTCATATCACTTCTCACATAAAATAGTAAAAAAAATTAAAATTAAAATCAAAAGGTCAGTTTTTAACTATCTTCCCAAAACACCCCTAAAATTTATATTGGTCAGATTCTCTGTAGATAGTGTGACATTATCCTCAAATGCTATATGGAACTAGTGAGTGTAATTTTTTTTTGTAGATGGCTTTTGGCATGGACTTGTGGATATTCCATTTTTGTGTACGGAGAACAATTTACACTTTTGTATAATCTTATTTTTTTGTCGTCCTCTACTTTTTGTGTGGATTTATATTAATCGTACAAATAACTTTTGGCGGGGTACAAAATACTTTTGACATCGACCAAATAATTATTGCTGTGATATATACCATGCCAAATGGCCATTTGGCATAGTAGTAAATATATTTTTGTGTAGAGAGGGCATAGTTTTCGTATGATTATTTGTTTTGTATAGAATTATTATTTTAAATTGAAACATACTTGATTTATATGGAATTTGACATTTAAAATTATTCATTTTTAGATGATTGGAAGTGAAATGGATGCAGATTGTGGAATGAGTGATAATATATGTATTGTTTTGTTTGTATACCTGGTACATGTTGTATGGAATACATACAGGTTGTGGTTGTGGACAAATTAATTAAAAAGAACATAAAAAGATGTTTTTGGCGACTAAACAATTGGCAGTCAAAAATGGAGTAATATTTTTAGCGACTACATAGTTAATATCTATAAAAAGAATTAAATGAAAACATTTAGCGACTAAATAATTAGTAGCTAAAAAAAGAATTAAATGAAAATATTTGGCGACTAAATATTTATCAGCCATAAAAAATAAGATTTTAGGCAACTAATGATTTAGTAGCCAAAACAATAAATAAATAAATAATAAATCAAAAAAAAAGAAAGAAAAAACACTTTTGTTGACTAAATATTTAATAGCAAAACAAAAAATATTATATCTTAACCGATTAAAATTTTAGTAGCTAAACAATTTAAGTTTTTGGCTACACAAAATGTTAGTCACTGAAAATGTCATGTTAAATTTAATTAAAAGCTTTTGGCGACTAAAAAATTAGTCGCCAATTGTGGACTTTCAGCGACTAAATCTTTTCTAGTCGCTAATTATCTTTCCTGACAATTATTCAACGACAAAGCTGGCAACGAAAAAATTTATTCAACAAAAGGTTTGGGCGATTAAAAATTTAATTGCTAAAAATCATTTGTTATAGTGATGGAACAGAGGGATGTAATGTAATTTACTCAAAACAAATAAATTAATAACTAGAAAAATATAAAATTGGGTAATCAGCGGACGATAAAGGGTAATTACATTTCTATAAAAAAGATACTCTTTTTGCACACTTGTTAATTTTTTTTATTTATTATAACTTTATTAACTCGCCTCTGATTCTGAGCTTGATCCCTGCCCTTGTAAATCATGGGGATTGATTCCATATTATACGTGTATTCAACTCCTAAAATAAAATTATTAAAATAATCTTTTTTTTTTTTTATTCAAAACACTACTGTGTTTGGAAATTTATAAGAGAAAAAAAGAAAGAAAGAAATGATTATTTAAGTTATAAGAGAAAAGAAAAAAAATGAAATGATTGTAATTTCTCTCCTTCTTATTTAGATAAGTAAGAAATAAAAGATAAGAAATGATTATAATTTATCTCATTTTTATTTAGTTAGATTTCATAAGACAAAAAAAAAAAAAAGAAATTATTTTATATTATATTATCAAAATAATTTTTTTATATTTTCAATCATTTTATTTCTTTTATTTTTAAAGGGACAAAATTGATATTATGAAAATATTGATTTCTTTGCTCTCCCAATCTCTTCACTTTTGAAAAGATTAAAAATGAGATTATAAATAAATTTCTCTCCATTTCTCTCTATTTCTCCATATTTCTCTCAACTTAAATTATTCAAACAAGTAAAAAAATATATATATCTCTCTATTTCTTTTTTTTTTTTTCTCTTCAAATCACTCAATCTAAACATAATCCTAATCTCTTACCATTTAAGTCTATTTTGAGAAGATGATTATAATCAACTTTTTAATTAAAAATTACTTATAAGTAATTTTTTTGTAAAAGAAGAAATGAATTAAAAGAGCCTTAGACAAAGTAGTTGCCTATGTAATTATCTCGATAATAATGAGAAGGTCAAAAATTCGAAATTCGAATAATGGAGCAACGACTAGAGTCTTTTACAGTAATTTAATTTATTAATCCTTGCCATCTTTATCGTATGACAAAAATATATATATATATATATATATCCCACCAGAAGAAATAATAAGATATGATAGAACGTGCTACTTCACGAATATAATGGAGTTTGACAGAGACAGACAGAGACAGATTGCGATAACGACGAAGCTTCCAGATTAAATCATCACCGACATACTATTGAGACTCCCACTCACCTGTCTCTGCCGATTCAGGTGCGTTTCGAAGCCATGGCTCTCTCTCGTCTGTGACCCTTATTTCATCAAAACCGACTTCAATCGCAATCGCAATCGCAATCGCAACGCCAACAACGAAAAACAACACCACGACCGACTCATTCTCGTTTCGGAACCTTACGATTTCCACTCCGTGGATCTCAAATCGTCACATTCCCATGATGATTTCGAGGCTTTGCACATGAAATTCCCACCAGAGCAAAACCCAAATCATTGCATGAAGATTTGGGGTTCGTGTGATGGGTTGTTATTGATGATCGATGCTGTTTTCAATTGTTCTTTGGTGAACCCATCTACTAGACAATCCAGAAAATTACCCAAATCCCCATTTTCAATCAAACTCTAAATATTGTTTAGAGAGTTATGGGTTTGGTTATGATTCATCCAATGATGATTACAAAGTCATGAGAATTTCTCATCGTGACTATGACTATTCGGTTGATCGTTCTGAAAATATAGTTAGTGTGTATAACTAAAGCACCGATTCGTGGAGAAGGATTGGAGACTCTCCCTTTGATCATTTACATGACGATGCTTTCTTGGTGGGGCTCTTCACTGGGTTGCTAGGAGTGTTGTGGGTTCGAATAAATTGAGTGTAATTGCTTCACTTGATTTGGCAGATGAAAGTTTTCATAGTGCGCCGTGTCCAGGTTTTGTTGATGACTCTATTGCAGTTCAACAACTTGATGTTGTTGGAGGGTGCCTCTGTGTGTTTGTTCCTCGGGATTATTGGACCAAATTTACCGTCAATTATGGTAATTTCACTTGGTTGAAACCATTATCTTCATCAAGCACTGGTGAAGTTTTGTTTGAGACAAGTGGAGATGGGTTTTTCCTCTTCAATCTGCTAGAGGAAAGTCAGTCTCTCATCTGGGTTCCCGAACCTTTCCTTCTCGTACAGAGGGATGCCTATGAGGAACTAGTGGTTCAAGGCACTCCATATTATTATGATGCAGAAACTTATATCTGTCTATGTTGCTGCATGGTTGTCTCTTTTTCCTTGATGCTAAGTAGAACGGTGTGAGTTTAATTTGTTGCCTTGTTTAGAGTTTGTTTATATATTTTGATCATTGAATTTTGCCTTAACTGGGTTAGAGTGGCTGGGGTCAAATTCTCAACTTTGGTGTGCTTGTCATCAATGCTCACGGACAAAGAGAAACAACCACATAAATAAAATTAGGTAGAGGACGATTGAGGTTATGTTTAATTGGATTGTGCGGGTAACTTGTCATGCCGATTTTGCCGTTTGTTTTTGGTTTACTGCTAATGAATCTGTCAATCACATGGCTTGATTGGTTAGATTTTGAAGATAATTGAGGTTATCATCTTCATTTTTGCAATGAATCTGTCATACCACGTGGCATAGTTGGTTAGATTTTTATCAAGAGTGAATTATACCAACCATTCTTATAATTTGGGATTTGTGTCACTTTGATCATAGAGTTTTTAATTGTGACACATTTTTTAATTTTGTTCCAAATAAGAATAATTGAAAATATTATTACTCAATTTTAATGGAAAAATAGACATTTTAATAAAATATAAACTAATTTGACAAAAATAAATGTTAAAAAAATGTTTTTGAATTTTTAAAAATTATTTCTACCTACCAAAGATAAAATTATGTAAGATTGATAAATCTTTAACGCATTTTTTTTTATTATTTATTTTACCAAATTAAATTTTATTATTTGTTTGGATGATAATCATGTAATGGGTTTGTAAGGTTTTTAATGTATAATCGATATTTTTAATATATTAAATGTTTTCAGTTTTGGATTTTTTTATTTAATGAATTGGTTTAATAATGTTATTAAAGTTATCCCCATATTTGACTTATGAAAAAATTAAAACTAATTTAATGAAAATAAAAACAGCTACTCGTTATATGATCATAAAAAATAGTAATAAAAATTAATTTGATAAAATAAATAAATAAATAAATGTGTAAAAGATTTATCAATTTTACATAATTTTATTTTGGTGGGTAGAAATATTTTTAAAAATTCATTTTGACATTTATTTTTATCAAATTAGTTTATATTTTATCAAATTGATGATTTTGCCTTTGAAATTGAGTAATAATATCTTCAATTGTCTTTACTTGAAGTAAGATTTAAAATTTAAGATCAAATGTATCACAATTAAAAAGTTAGAAATCAAAATAACACAAATTGTAAACTATAAGGATCGTTAGTGTAATTTGCCTTTTTATCAATGTTTCTTTCCATCTCATATATTTCTTTTCAACACCAAATTATATGGTTATGTTGATCAAGATATGACGCTTGGAGTTGAGATCCTCTCCTTAAGCTCTCTCTTTGTCTCTCTACTTGCAACGGTAGAGATGTATTGTGAGTTGATCCAATAGCTCAAATTTGAGAGGGAAAAATAAATTTGAATTTGTTTTATTTTATTTTTTTATTATTTTTAAATAATTAAATCTGGACTATAGGATCAACTCACGGACAAGTAAGAAAGTAAGGAGAGAATCTCAACTCATGATGCTTTACCAGCTTTTGAAAACAATAACAATGTGACAAAGGCATTGCATCAATATTTTCAGGTAAAGTTTTCAGTAGGCGGTTAAAAAAATGGCAGAATTTTTTTTGTTGGTCCCTGAATTTATTGAGAACTACAGATGCCCAGAGGCTAGTGGTTTTGAGACTAATATATTTTCTATTTTTTTATGGAAAGTTGTGAATGTTTTTACGCATCTGTTCTTTGTTTCTTGAATAAAAATCCATTCTTACATTTTGCAATGATTTCATTTGCACTTTCATTTATTCTTTCAGTTATACATTTGTTGAAATAAACTGATCATAGAGATACATGTAAGTAATTAAGCATAATTAACAAAAATTTCTGCTAATTACCATAATCATTGTGAAGCTCCTTATTTATTTTGTTTCCTGAATGAAAGTGTTTCTTTATTAAAACAAAGTTCCTATTAGGTCCCTCACTACAAGAAAATACGCTTTTGGCGATTAAATTTTTAGTCGCCAAAAGTCTCTTTTTAGTCGCCAAATGTCGAATTTTCAATTTTCCCGACTAAAAATTTTGGTCGCCGGTGTTGTCGCCTATACTTGGTTGCGCATACCTTTGGCGACAAAAAAACTGTTGGTCGCCAATAGATAGGGCTTCAGCGACTAAACTTTTAGTCGCCATTGCTCAATTCCATTTTTGGAACTTATACCTTTAGCGACTAAACTTTTAGTCGCCAATAGTTAATTTCTTTTTTTATTATTTATACCTTTGGCCCAGCTGGTTTCGAACACGCGACGTTCCACTACCACAGGCCAAACCCTTTGCACAACACTCCCTCCACTATGCCAGCACATCATCACATGAACATATATGCAATATATATTATTTATATAGTATATTAACCGCAATTAATACAAAATAATATTTATAAATATAATTTTTTTAATTGAATATAATTTATGTCAAAAATAATTTATTTACTAAAAAAAAAATTAGGCGACTTTTGGCGACTAAAACCATTATTTAGTCGCTAATTGTATTATTTTGGGCTACTAATTATTTATTTGTCGCAAAAAAAAAAGTTCTCAATTAAAAATCAGCGCTTTTGGCGACTAAACAGAAATTTCGTCGCCAAAACCCTTACTTTGGGCGACTAAAATGGATTTTGGTCGGGAAAACCCCACTTTCATGACTAAATTGTTGTTTGTCGCCAAAACTTCTATAATCAGCGACTAAAGCTGTTTTTAGTCGCCAAAACCATACCTTTTCGCTACTAAATGATTTCAGTCGCTAAAAACCGTGACTTTTGGCTACCAAACAAACTTTAGTCGCTGAAAACCCTATATTAGGCGACCAAACTCCCTTTTAGTCGCTAAAAACCACACCTTCGGCGACTAAACTCTTTTAGTCGCTGAAAACCTGCTTTTCGGCGACAAATTCAAATTTAGTCGCCATTTCATGCACTTTCAGCGACGAAATTTCATTTTTTGGTCGACAAAAGTGTTTTTTGTTGTAGTGCCTCCAAACACAGATGGAAGCATACGAAGCCAAGACTTAAGCAGATTTGTCATAGGCAAAGCGATATAGGTTGGATGAGCGGGCTATCTAGTTCCAAGAGTGATCGTTCCTTCCTGTTGCTTGAACAGCCACCAGGCTATTTGAGATCCTCAATGGAAGTAGGTACTTATCAAGATGCATGTGGAAAGGATGATGGCTTAGAGCTTGTTTGGGAAGAAGATTTGGACTAAAATAGTTATATAAGATAAAATAGGTTATTTTAACTAAATAAAATAAAATGTCACATCTAACTTATAATTATTTTATTTATTTTTTCATAAAAGTCAAAAAAAACCTATCTCAAATGAAATTTTTTAGCCAAAATAACTAAAAAGTCAAAAAATTAAAAACCAACTCGCATTCCAAACGAACTTTTAGTTTAATAGGCTTGACTGACTTTTATTTTTTTTGTTGGGTTGATGTTATTTCATGGTGTCTGCAGTAATGTAAATTTGTTAACCTTAGTGTCATTTTTATATTTACGTTATGTTGTACAAGTTCTTTCTCCACCTTAGATTGGCCTCTGTATGGGTTGGTTTGAGATGTGAGTTAATTTTTTGATTTTTTAGGTTTTTGGTTATTTTAGTCTGGGGTTAAAAAGTCTCGTTTGGGATAATTTTTTTTATTTTTTTTTACTTTTATGCAAGAAAAAATTTAATAATTATGGTTTGAATGTAATATTTTGTCTTATTAATTTTTTAATGTATTTTATTTTTTTTGTAACTATTTTAGCCAAAAAATTCAATGCTTTTTCTTTCCAAATGAGGGCTATGTTTTTTTTTTTTTTTTTCTCTGGTTGAATTTTTTTTCAGGCTATGTAATATAAAAGGGCACATTTTGGCTTATGCCAATGTCAGTACTGTGCTCTGTAGTGCAAATTAGTAGAGCTGGCCTTAGTAGCTACTCTAATTTTGAAATAAGGCAGGAAACAAAATTCAACAAGTACAATAAAAAAATTTAATTAACAAATATCCGTAGAAGCTCTTGATGGTTTGCCGAAAATTAAAATGAAAATTACAATTCAGTGGGAGGTGGGGGAATTTAAAAAACGATGAGACTTTAAAAAAATTATTAAATATTTTACACAATACTTGTATTGTAGTGTGACTCTCATTTTGTTTGAATTCTAGGCATATGTAATTATTGTGTAAAATTTTGACACTTATTTGATTTTGGTTTTCAGAAACTTCTACATTTTTATTGTTCATATTTTTTTGCTTTCAATGAATTTTTTTAATAGTTTAAGCAATTTTTTTAATTTTTAGACACACCTAACATAAATACACTTAAAAAGTATAATATTTGTGAAATTTTTTTAAAAAAATTCACTAAATACAAAAAATATAAAAATTCAGTATATTTTTCGTATTTTTGTGTATTTATTAATTTTTTAAAATATTTTTTTACAAATATTTTACTATTTAGATACATCTAAGTAAGGTGCATCTAAAAAAGTAAAAATTACTTAAAATTTTAAAAATATTCACTAAAAACAAAAAAATACGAAAAAATAAAAAACTCAATTTTTAGAAAACTAAATTCAAAAAACTGAAATCAAACACACTAAATATTACTTGGGAAAAATTCACAAAAAAGATAGAAATCTAATGGGGGGATTCATTTCATTTTAATGATAACTAAAAATTAGTAATTAAATAATGAAGTTTGCTTTGATCATCAAATCTCAAATCTATTTATAAATAGGACTTTTCTCAAGTGTGCCTTGCATATGGTATGCAAGGCACTTACACCCTTCTATGTTGCATTTACACATTTGTATGTATTGGGTTATATCAAAATTTTTGAAAATTTACACATTGGTGACCTGCTAGGTGGGTCACTTTCCAGGTAAATTAATAAAATAATATAGAAATAATATATTACACTTTCTAAGTTAATTAATAAAATAAAAAAAAATGTATAAGTTTTCACAAAAGCCGTATATTTTCAAGAAAGGCGTAAGAAATTTCAGAAATAGGCGTAACTGATTTCTGAAAACTTACGGCTTTTGTAAAAACTTACACCTTTTTATGAGTACTTACGCCTTCTGTGAAATAATTTACACCTTTTATAAACACTTACTCCTATTCTGAGTTGACTTACCAAAGGTGTAAACAAACGAAAAGTTACACCTTTTGCTTAAGCTTATACCTTTTCGTGGAAGTGCTTATATTTTATTTGAAAAGTTACTTTTTTTGTGTAAGAATTTTTGGCATAACATTTATACTTTTGCTGAGAACTTACACCTTTTCTGGAAGCCCCCTTTAAAGCTTTTCCGAAGTGACTTATACCTTTTGTGCAAAAATAATTTCATCAAATTTACACCTTTTGCTTAAGGTTATACCTTTTCGTGGAAGTGCTTATATTTTTTTTGAAAAGTTACTCTTTATACTTTTTCTTCAAACTTACACCTTTTGTGAAAGAGTATAAGCACAATAGTATAAAGAATGTTATGCCAAAGATTGTTGCAGAAAAGGAGTAACTTATAAAAAATGGTGTAAGTGTTTTCACGAGAAGGTGTAAGCCTAAACAAAAGGTGTAAATTGGATGAATTTTTTTTTCCACAAAAGGTATAACTGACATCCGAAATAGCTTTAAGTTGGGCCTTCACAAATGGTGTAAGTTCGAGGGGAAAGTGTAAATCTTATGCCAAAAATTCTTACACAAAAGGAGTAACTTTTCAAAAATGGTGTAAATATTTTGACGGAAAGTATGAAGGAGTAACATTTGAAAGTGTTCATAACCACAAAAGGAGTAACAAAGGGTTCATTTCAAAATGTTCGTAAACACGTATGAGTAACATATGTTCATTTCAAAGTAGTAAACACAAAAGGAGTAACATTTCAAGTGTTCAGAAACAAATTGAGACAACCATCGAACAAATCAAAGGGTTCGTGACTTCACGACCACCCAAGCATGGGTGGGCTCTGCTCACAAAGCTTCGAGATCGGCACCTCCACGGCACCGCCACAAGAAATGAAAGGTTTTTTGAAAGATTGGCTATCGATCTTGGGCTCTTCAGGTCGATGTCGGCCTATTCTCCGTCGATGTTGGTCTCTCTGTCGATCCTCAGATATCTCGGTCTGTCTCCAAATGATCTTGGTCCGTCCGTGTCCATGTGGGTTCTCTCACGATCTCTGTCGATTTCGGTCCTTCACGATCATTGTCCATCTAATTTAACTTTTCTAAGGAGTTATACCTTTTGTGAAAAAAGAAATTCATCAAATTTACAAAATTTGCCTAAGGTTACATCTTTTTGTGGAAGTGCTTATACTATTTCTGAAAAGTTACTCCTTTTGTGTAGGAATTTTTGACATAACATTTATAGCTTATTTTCGAACTTACACCTTTTGTGGAAGCCCAACTTAAAACTTTTTCGGAAGTCAGTTATACCTTTGTGAAAAAATAAATTCATCAAATTTACACCTTCTGCTTAAGCTTATACCTTTTCGTGGAAGTGCTTATATTTTTTTGGAAAGTTACACCTTTTGTGAAATAATTTTTGTCATAAGATTTATACTTTTTCTTCATACTTACACTTTTTGTGAAAGAGTATATAAGCACAAAAGTACAAATGTTATGCCGAAAATTGTTACACAGAAGGAGTAACTTTTTTAAAAATGGTGTAAGTATTTTCACGAGAAGGTGTAAGCCTAACCAAAATGTGTAAATAGGATGAAATTTTTTTCACAAAAGGTATAACTGACTTCCGAAATAGCTTTAAGTTGGGCCTTCACGGATGGTGTAAATTCGAGGAAAAAGTGTAAATCTTATGCCAAAAATTGTTATACAAAAGGAGTAACTTTTGAAAAACAATGTAAATATTTTGACGCAAAGTATGAAGGAGAAACATTTCAAGGTGTTCATAACCACAAAAGGAGTAACAAGGCATCATTTCAAAATGTTCGTAAACACAGGAGTAACATATGTTCATTTCTAAGTAGTAAACACAAAAGGAGTAACATTTGGAAGTGTTCATAAACAAATTGGGACAAGCACTGAACAAATCAAAGTGTTCGTGACTTCACGACCACCCAAGCGTCGGTGGGCTCGTGCTCACAAAGCCAGAGATCGGCACGCCGACGAACCGCCAAGAAATGAAAGGTTTTTTGAAAGATTGGCTATCGATCTTGGTCTCTCTGTGTCGATGTCGGCCTATTCTCCGTCGATGTCGGTCTCTCTCTGTTGATCCCTGTTTCTGTCGGTCTGTCTCCAGCGATCTTGGTCTGTCTCTCTCCATGTGGGCTCTTGTCAGTGGATCTCTGTCGATTTGGGTCCTTCTGTCGGTCATTGTCCATCTAATTTAACTCTTCGAAAGTCAGTTATACCTTTTGTGAAAAAAAAAAAATCATCAAATTTACAAAGTTTGCTTAAGCTTACACCTTTTCGTGGAAGTGCTTATACTATTTCTGAAAAGTTACTAGTTTTGTGTAGGAATTTTTGGCATAACATTTATAGCTTATGTTCGAACTTACACCTTTTGTGGAAGCCCAACTTAAACCTTTTTCGGAAGTCACTTATACCTTTTGTGAAGAAATAATTTCATCAAATTTATACTTTTTGCTTAAGCTTATACCTCTTCGTGGAAGTGCTTATATTTTTTTTGAAAAGTTACTCCTTTTGTGTAAGCATTTTTGGCATAACATTTATACCTTTTCTTCGAACTTACACCTTTTCTGGAAGCCAACTTAAAGCTTTTTCGGAAGTGACTTATACCTTTTGTGGAAAAATAAATTCATCAAATTTACACCTTCTGCTTAAGCTTATACTTTTTCGTGGAAGTGCCTATATTTTTTTTGAAAAGTTATTCCTTTTGTGTAAGAATTTTTGGCATAAAATTTATACCTTTTCTTCGAACTTACACCTTTTGTGGAAACCCAACTTAAAGCTTTTTCGGAAGTCACTTATACACTTTGTGAAAAAATGAATTCATCAAATTTACACCTTTTGCTTAAGCTTATACCTTTTCGTCGAAGTGCTTAAATTTTTTTTGAAAAGTTACTCCTTTTGTGAAATAATTTTTGTCATAAGATTTAGGAGTTTGCTTCAAACTTACACCTTTTCTGAAAGAGTATATAATCACAATAGTATAAATGTTATGCCAAAAATTCTTACAAAAAAGGAGTAACTTTTCAAAAATGGTGTAAGTATGTTAATGAAAAGGTGTAAGCTTAAGGTGAAGGTGTAAACGATGAAATATATTTTTCACAACAGGTATAAGTGACTTCCGAAATAGCTTTACGTTGGGCCTTCACAAATGGTGTAACTTCGAGGAAAAAGTGTAAATCTAATGCCAAAAATTCTTACACAAAATGAGTATCTTTTCAAAAATGGTGTAAATATTTTAAAGAAAAGTATGAAGGAGTAACATTTCAAAGTGTTCATAACCACAAAAGGAGTAACAAAGGGTTAGAAAAGTCCCATTTCAAAATGTTCGTAAACACAGAAGGAGTAACATATGTTCATTTCTAAGTAGTATAAACACAAAAGGAGTAACATTTCGAAGTGTTCATAAACAAATTGAGACAACCACTGAACAAATGAAAGGGTTCGTGACCCCCGCTGACCACCCAAGCGTCGGTGGGCTCCCGTGCTCGCAAGCTTCTGAGATCGGCACCTTTACGGCACCGCCGCCGCAAATGAAAGGTTTTTTGAAAGATTGGCTATCGATCTTCGTCTCTCTGTGTCGGTGTCGGCCTATTCTCCGTCGATGTCGGTCTGTCTCTGTCGATCCCTGTTTATCTCGCTGTGTCTCCAGCGAACTTTGTCTGTCTGTGTCCATGTAGGTTCTTCTCTGTCGATTTCGGTCCTTCTGTCGATTATTGTCCATCTAGGTCTCTATGTCCGTTGATCTCAGTCTATCTCTCTCTCTCTCTCTCTCCGTTGCTCTATATTAAAAACGGTTCTCTTTTACATTGACATACTTGGTTGGATTTGGACTCGCAGTCGCTATTCCAAGCCCTCCCAGACTCGTCTTCTCTGAAACGGAGTTGTACTGGAAGAAAGGCCAAGCCCTACGAAACGCCCTTGTCTCTGACATTGCCACAAGACAAAAACAGTGTGATTGGATTTTAGGAACTTACAGGTTTTTCGAGGAAAAAACGGAACTTAGACGTTTTGCGAAGTTACTTACATCTGTTTGTCGCATTAGATTTATACTTTTTCTTCGAACTTACACCGTTTGTGAAAGCCAAACTTTAAAGGTTTTTCGGAAATCAGTTATACCTTTTGTGGAAAAAAAATTTTCTTCAAATTAACACAATTTGCTTAAGGTTACACCTTTTCGTGGAAATGCTTATACTATTTCTGAAAGGTTACTCATTTTTGTGTAGAAATTTATGGCATAACATTTATAGCTTGTTTTCGAACTTACACCTTTTGCGGAAGCCCAACTTAAAGCTTTTTTGGAAGTGCCTTATACCTTTTGTGAAAAAATAATTTCATCAAATGTACACCTTTTGCTTAAACTTATACCTTTTCGTGGAACTGCTTATATCTTTTTTGAAAAGTTACTCCTTTTCTGTACGAATTTTTGGCATAAGATTTATACCTTTTCTTCGAACTTACACCTTTTGTGGAAACGGAAGTTAAAGCTTTTTTGGAAGTAACTTATACCTTTTGTGAAAAAATAAATTCATCAAATTTACACCTTTTGCTTAAGCTTATACCATTTCGTGGAAGTGTTATATTTTTTTTGAAAAGTTACTCCTTTTCTGTAGGAATTTTTGGCATAACATTTATAGCTTTTCTTCGAACTTACACCTTTTGTGGAAGCGGAAGTTAAAGCTTTTTCGGAAGTGACTTATACCTTTTGTGGAAAAATAATTTCATCAAATGTACACCTTTTGGTTAAGCTTATACCTTTTCGTGGAACTACTTATATTTTTTTGAAAAGTTACCCCTTTTCTGTACGAATTTTTGGCATAAGATTTATACATTTTCTTCGAACTTACACCTTTTGTGGAAACCCAACTTAAAGCTTTTTCGGAAGTCAATTATACCTTTTGTGGAAAAATAAATTAATCAAATTTACACCTTTTGGTGAAGCTTATACCTTTTCGTCGAAGTGCCTATATTTTTTTTGAAAAGTTACTCCTTTTTTGTCATAAGATTTATACTTTTTCTTCAAACATACACCTTTTGTGAAAGAGTATATAAGCACAATAGTATAAATGTTATGCCAAAAATTCTTACATAAAAGGAGTAACTTTTCAAAAATGGTATAAGTATTTTGATGAAAAGGTGTAAACTTAAGCTGAAGGTGTAAACGATGAAATTTATTTTTCACAAAAGGTATAAGTGACTTCGAAATAGCTTTAAGTTGGGCCTTCACAAATGGTGTAAGCTCGAGGAAAAAGTGTAAATCTTATGCCAAAAATTCTTGCAGAAAAGGAGTAACTTTTCAAAAATGGTGTAAATATTTTAAAGAAAAGTATGAAGGAGTAACATTTCAAAGTGTTCATAACCACAAAAGGAGTAACAAAGGGTTCATTTCAAAATGTTCGTAAACACAGAATGAGTAACATATGTTCATTTCTAAGTAGTACAAACACAAAAGGAGTAACATTTCGAAGTGTTCATAAACAAATTGAGACAACCACTGAACAAATGAAAGGGTTCGTGACCCCCGCTGACCACCCAAGCGTCGGTGGGCTCCGGTGCTCGCAGGCTTCTGAGATCGGCACCTCCACGGCACCGCTGCCGCAAGAAATGAAAGGTTTTTGAAAGATTGGCTATCGATCTTGGTCTCTCTGGTCGATGTCGGCCTATTCTCCGTCGATGTCGGTGCCTCTCTGTCGATCCTCGCTTATCTCATTGTGTCTCAAATAACTTTGTCTGTCTGTGTCCATGTGGGTTCTTCTCTGTCGATTTCGGTCCTTCGCCGATCATTGTCCATGTAGGTCTCTATGTCCGCTGATCTCGCCTCTCTCTCTCGCTCGCTCTGTCTGCTGCTCTTCATTAAAACGGTTCTCTTTTATATTGACATACTTGGTTGGATTTGGACTCGCAATGCTATTCCAAGCCCTCCTGCACTGCCTTCTCTAAAACGGAGTTGTATCTTGAGAAAGGCCAAGCCCTCCAAACGCCTCTTCTCTCTCACATTGCCACAAGACAAAAACAAGGTGATTGATTTTAGGAACTTACAGTTTTTTCGGGAAAAACGGAACTTAGACGCTTTTGGCGGTTACTTACATCTGTTTGTCGCATAAGATTTATACTTTTTCTTCGAACTTACGCCGTTTGTGAAAGCCCAACTTTAAAGGTTTTTCGGAAGTCAGTTATACCTTTTGTGGAAAAAAACAATTTCTTCAAATTAACACAATTTGCTTAAGGTTACACCTTTTCGTGGAAATGCTTATACTATTTCTGAAAGACTACTCGTTTTTGTGTAGGAATTTATGGCATAACACTTATAGCTTATTTTCGAAGTTACACCTTTTGCGGAAGCCGAACTTAAAGCTTTTTTGGAAGTGACTTATACCTTTTGTGAAAAAATAATTTCATCAAATGTACACCTTTTGCTTAAGCTTATACCTTTTCGTGGAACTGCTTATATCTTTTTTGAAAAGTTACTCCTTTTCTGTACAAATTTTTGGCATAAGATTTATACCTTTTCTTCGAACTTATACATTTTGTGGAAACCCAACTTAAAGCTTTTTCGGAAGTAACTTATACCTTTTGTGGAAAAACAAATTCATCAAATTTACACCTTTTGGTGAAGCTTATACCATTTCGTGGAAGTGCCTATATTTTGTTTGAAAAGTTACTCCTTTTGTGTAAGAATTTTTGGCATAACATTTATAGCTTTTCTTCGAACTTACACCTTTCGTGGAAGCTGAAGTTAAACCTTTTTCGGAAGTCAGTTATACCTTTTGTGAAAAAATAATTTCATCAAATGTACACCTTTTGCTTAAGTTTATACCTTTTCGTGGAACTGCTTATATTTTTTTGAAAAGTTACTCCTTTTCTGTACGAATTTTTGGCATAAGATTTATACCTTTCCTTCGAACTTACACCTTTTATGGAAGCTCAAGTTAAAGCTTTTTCAGAAGTAAGTTATACCTTTTGTGGAAAAATATATTCATAAAATTTACACCTTTTGGTAAAGCTTATACCTTTTCCTGGAAGTACCTATATTTTTTGTGAAAAGTTACTCCTTTTGTGTAATAATTTTTGTCATAAGATTTATACTTTTTCTTCAAACTTACAACTTTTGTGAAAGAGCATATAAGCACAATAGTATAAATGTTAGGACTTTTCTTACATAAAATGAGTAACTTTTCAAAAATGGTGTAAGTATTTTGATGAAAAGGTGTAAGCTTAAGCTGAAGGTGTAAACGATGAAATTTATATTTCACAAAAGGTATAAGTGACTTCGAAATAGCTTTAAGTTGGGCCTTCACAAATGGTGTAAGCTCGAGGAAAAAGTGTAAATCTTATGCCAAAAATTCTTGCAGAAAAGGAGTAACTTTTTAAAAATGGTGTAAATATTTTGACGAAAAGTATGAAGGAGTAACATTTCAAAGTGTTCATAACCACAAAAAGAGTAACAAAGGGTTCATTTCAAAATGTTTGTAAACACAGAAGGAGTAACATATGTTCATTTCTAAGTAGTACAAACACAAAAGGAGCAACATTTCGAAGTGTTCATAAACAAATTGAGACAACCAGTGAACAAATCAAAGGGTTCGTGACCTACCGACCACCCAAGCGCCGGTGGGCTCCGTGCTCATGAAGCTCGAGATCCGCACCTCCATGGCACCGCCACCGCAAATGAAAGGTTTTTTGAAAGATTGGCTATCGATCTTGGTCTCTCTGTGACGATGACGGCCTATTCTCCGTCGATGTCGGTCTCTCTCTGTCGATCCCTATTTATCTCACTCGCTCCAGCGATCTTGGTCCGTCGAGTCCATGTGGGTTCTTCTCTATCGATATCCGCCGATTTCGTCCTTCACGATCATTGATCATCTAGGTCTCTATGTTCGTTGATCTCAGCTATCTCTCTCTCTGCCTCTGCTTGTCCGCTGTTTCTACATTAAAAACGGTTCTTTTACATTGACATACTTGGTTGGATTTGGACTCGAGTCGCTATTCCAAGCCCTCCGTAATCGTCTTCTTCAAACGGAGTTGTATCGGGAGAAAGGCCAAGCCCTCCAAACGCCTCTTCGCTCACATTGCCACAAGACAAAAACAGTGTGATTGGATTTTAGGAACTCACAGGTTTTCCGAGGAAAAAACGGAACTTAGACGTTTTGCGAAGTTACTTACATCTGTTTGTCGCATAAGATTTCTACTTTTTCTTCGAACTTACGCCGTTTCTGAAAGGCCAACTTTAAAGGTTTTTCTAAGTCACTTATACATTGCTAGGGGAAAAAATTCATCAAATTAACATAATTTGCTTAAGGTTACACCTTTTCGTGGAAATGCTTATACTATCTCTGAAAAGTTACCCCTTTTGTGTAGGAATTTATGGCATAACATTTATAGCTTATTTTCGAACTTACACCTTTTGTGGAAGCCCAACTTAAAGCGTGGGCGGAAGTGACTTAAACCTTTTGTGAAAAAATAATTTCATCAAATGTACACCTTTTGCTTAAACTTATACCTTTTCGTGGAACTGCTTATATCTTTTTTGAAAAGTTGCTCCTTTTCTGTACGAATTTTTGGCATAAAATTTATACATTTTCCTCGAACTTACACCTTTTGTGGAAGCTCAAGTTAAAGCTTTTTCGGAAGTAACTTATACCTTTTGTGGAAAAATAAATTCCTCAAATTTACACCTTTTCGTGAAGCTTATACCATTTCGTGGAAGTGCCTATATTTTGTTTGAAAAGTTACTCCTTTTGTGTAAGAATTTTTGGCATAACATTTATAGCTTTTCTTCGAACTTACACCTTTTGTGGAAGCTGAAGTTAAAGCTTTTTCGGAAGTCACTTATACCTGTTGTGAAAAAATAATTTCATCAAATGTACACTTTTTGCTTAAGCTTATACCTTTTCGTGGAACTGCTTATATCTTTTTTGAAAAGTTACTCATTTTCTGTACGAATTTTTGGCATAAGATTTATACCTTTTCCTCGAACTTACACCTTTTGTGGAAGCTCAAGTTAAAGCTTTTTCGGAAGTAACTTATACCTTTTGTGAAAAAATAAATTCATCAAATTTACACCTTTTGGGGAAGCTTATACCATTTCGTGGAAATGCCTATATTTTGTTTGAAAAGTTACTCCTTTTGTGTAAGAATTTGTGGCATAACATTTATAGCTTTTCTTCGAACTTACACCTTTTGTGGAAACTGAAGTTAAAGCTTTTTCGGAAGTCACTTATACCTTTTGTGAAAAAATAATTTCATCAAATGTACACCTTTTGCTTAAGCTTATACCTTTTCGTGGAAATGCTTATATTTTTTTGAAAAGTTACTCCTTTTCTGTACGAATTTTTGGCATAAGATTTATACCTTTTCTTCGAACTTACACCTTTTGTAGAAGCTCAAGTTAAAGCTTTTTCGGAACTAACTTATACCTTTTGTGGAAAAATAAATTCATAAAATTTACACCTTTTGGTGAAGCTTATACCTTTTCCTGAAAGTGCCTATATTTTTTTTAAAAAGTTACTCATTTTGTGTAATAATTTTTGTCATAAGATTTATACTTTTTCTTCAAACTTACACCTTTTGTGAAAGAGTATATAAGCACAATAGTATAAATGTTATGCCAAAAATTCTTACATAAAAGGAGTAACTTTGCAAAAATTGTGTAAGTATTTTCATGAAAAGGTGTAAGCTTAAGCTGAAGGTGTAAACGAATGAAATTTATTTTTCAGAATAGCTATAAGTGACTTCCGAAATAACTTTAAGTTGGGCCTTCACAAATGGTGTAAGTTCGATGAAAAAGTGTAAATCTTATGCCAAAAATTCTTACACAAAAGGAGAAACATTTCCAAGTGTTCCTAACCACAAAAGTAGTAACAAAGGGTTCATTTCAAAATGTTCGTAAACACAGAAGGAGTAACATATGTTCATTTCTAAGTAGTAAACACAAAAGGAGTAACATTTCGAAGTGTTCGTAAACAAATTGAGACAACCAGTGAACAAATCAAAGGGATCGTGACCCCCGCTGACCACCCAAGCGTCGGTGGGCTCCGGTGCTCGCAGGCTTCTGAGATCGGCACCTCCACGGCACCGCCAAGAATCGAAAGGTTTTTGAAAGATTGGCTATCGATCTTGGTCTCTCAGGTCGATGTCGGCCTATTCTCCGCCGATGTCGGTCTGTTCTGTCGATCCTCGCTTATCTCGCCTCGCTCTCCGCCGATCTTGGTCCGCCCGTGTCCATGTGGGTTCTTCTCTGTCGATCTCTGTCGATTTCGGTCCTTTTGTCGATCATTGTCCATCCAAGTCTCTATGTCCGTTGATCTCAATCTATCTCTCTCTCTCTCTCTCTCTCTATCCGTTGCTCTATATTAAAAACAGTTCTCTTTTACATTGACATACTTGGTTGGATTTGGACTGAGTCGCTATTCCAAGCCCTCCTGCACTCGCCTTCTCTCAAACGGAGTTGTATCGAGAAAGGCCAAGCCCTCCAAACGCCTCTCTCTCACATTGCCACAAGACAAAAACAAGGTGATTGGATTTTACGAACTTACAGGTTTTTGGGGAAAACGAACTTACACGCTTTTATGGAAAATAACCTTTTCATAAAGTTTGTTAAAAGAAAGAAATTATTTGAGAAAAGGTATAACCTTTTCAAATATGGTGGATGTTTGTCCGAACAAGGTGTAAATTTCTATAGAAAAGATGTAAGTTTGGTTTTTCAAGAAGGTGTAACTTGAAATAAGAAGTGTAAATTTTATGAAAAAGGTATTTCCACAAAATGTGTAATTTTTCAAGAAGTTGTAAATATTTCCGAGAGAGGGTGTAAATTTTAAGGAAAGCTGTAAAATTGATTTAATGGTTGTAAACTTTGTGAGTTTTTGGAAAAGCTATATGTTCCCAAAGAAGACCAATTATCGAAGCAGAATGTTTCGTTTTTACGAAAGATATAAGGCCCCGTTTGTTTCCAGAGATAGAATGGAGGGGATTGATAGTGAGGGGATTAATAGTGAGGGGATTGTTAGTGAGGGTTGTTTGTTTTCAGAGATAGAATAGAGGGGATTGATAGTGAGGGGATTAATAGTGAGGGGATTGTTAGTGAGGGGGATTGATAGTGAGGGGATTAATAATGAGAGGATTGATAGTGAGGGGATTAATAGTGAGGAATTGTTAAATTATTTTTATATAAAATAATAAAACAAATAAAAAAATATAAAAATTAAACATTAATATTTTTTAATGAATTTCAAATATATAAAAAATAAAAAAAAATAAAAAAAAATTCTAATCCCCTCACTATTTTTCTAATACCATCTATACCTCCTCACTATGAATCCCCTCCCCAAGGGTATTAGTAATACCAAGGTATTAGTAATACCCTCTCCATCTCTCAAAACAAACAAGGTATTAGTAATACCAAGGTATTAGTTAGTCCCAAGGTATTAATAGTCCCAAGGCTACCTCTCAAAACAAACACCCACGTTTGTTTGGCGGATTAGGTTAGATGGGATTGTTAGTGAAGGGATTGTTAATGTGGGGATTGTGAGTGAGGGGATTAAGTAAAAGTGTGTTTGTTTTGATGATAGTGTGGGAGATAATTAGTGATGGGATTGTTAAATTATTTTTGTATAAAATAAATAAATAAATTATTTCTATATTAAAAAAAATTAAAACAAATATTAAAGTAAACAAGTGCACTTGGTAAAAAATAATGAAATTAAAAAAATAATTTTTTTATATAAAATAGACTCAATCCCCTCACTATTTTCCTAATCCCACCCAAAATCTACCCAAGCTAATCCCCCTGTGTGAGGGTATTCATAGTCCTATGGGACTACTAGTCCCCTCCTATTTTTTCCAACCAAACATGGGCTATGTAGGGCCCACGGGATTAGTAGTCCAATCCCCCTACCTATGGAGCCAAACAAACATGGCCTATATACTAGTCCCAAGGTATTAGTAATCCTAATCCCCTTGCTATAACCCCAAACAAACGGGGCCTTAAGTAGACCAATCCCAATAAAGGTGAATGCTTCGTTTTTAGAAAAGAAAGTTCCAAGGTGTAACTTTTATTAAGAAAATTAATTTAAAGATATAAGTTCCAAGGTGTAACTTTTATGAAAAAAAATAATTTATAAATGATGTCCGTTTTCATTAAAACGTGTAAGTTGTCAGAACAAGTATAAAAAATGCCGAAGTGTTCAGAAGAGGTGTAAGTTCCGTCGGCCCGTCCGTCTCTCTTCCATCTCGGACCTCTCTCTTTGTTTGTCTTTCTCTCGCCTGCCTCTCCGTTGTTCCATTTCGTAGAGTCGAGGGTTTTACAGAGAAAAATATTTGAGGGCCGAGCTTAAGTTGTTGGGAAGGCAAGCCATGGAAGTGGATGCATAAATACTTTTTTTAAGTTGATTTTTGTCCGTGGAGCACAACCGCAAGGGTTAAGCGAGCACCACCGTCGGTTCGTCTGATCCGGTTGGTATTTCCTTTATTTCGTGCTGGTACATTATCTGTCTCCTTGTTTGTCTTCTATCATTCGCATATACCTTCACACCCAACCCGAAATCGACACCATCGGAACTGTTCTGTACTCCATTTTCATATTTTGTGCTATTCGAATAGGAACTCTTCCCTCTGCTAACCGAAATGGACCCAATAGGAACTGTTCTGTACTCGATTTTTGTATTTTCTCCCTTTCGAATAGGAAGTCTTCCCTCTGCTATCAGTGCTGCAAGTTGAACATAGATATCATAGTAGTTAGCAACAAGCATAAAAGGTGTTCTCCATTTACATGGCGAACTTGTTACATTGGGTTATATATAACGAAAGAAGTCTAGAAAAAAATTTGTGTAATGTTGGGATGGGAAAAACGAAATTTTTTTTTTTCGAGTAGCCAAAAAAGGAAAAATAAGAAACTCGATAAACAAACAATGACTAATCTTGTTTCCGCAACGAGTAGCACACTCGGTTGAATTCTGCTTTCAATTTTGTACTACTCGCTGATTTTATATTGCTGGAACTTATGTTTAGAAACAATCTGTATTACACGGACTCTTGAAAATAGATAAAATACCTGTGTCGGACACATGAGAGTCCGACAAGGGTATGGGATATGTGTCGGATACTTTTCAACCGACACTTCTTATATAATTGTATATAAAACAATTATTATATGTGCAAATTATTGTGAAATTACTATAAATGTGATTTCGACACTGTGAGTTACATGTAGTACCATTTTATGTCACATATTAGACTAAAAATATGATATTTTTTCCCCACACCGCGTACCATTGAATGTAGGGTTAAGATTTAATTAGTCAGTCCGACCACATACATACATAGACCAAGACCTGCATTTCGAGTCCATGTAACACAGTAAACAACTCTTTCTTTCAGTGCTGAATTTTATGCGTAGTTGACGGTATTCAACTTAAAACATAGGAAAGTGAACTGAAAGAGTTGAAATGAGGATGACGCTTTCCAAATTTTGTAGAGAGCTATTCGTTTCCATACCCAGTTCTGAATCAAGACTTGAAGCGTTCACTTTCATGGCTAGCCTTTCCAACAACTTAGGCGGCCAAAGACGATGGCGGAAAACCAATACCTTCTCCCCACCTGAGTCAGACAACCGTAACAGATTAAGGAAGAAGTTTGCCTTTAGTCCTTCTCTAATATCCAACTTCTCTAAGATGTGGTCCATTCGGGCATCGTCAATGCCCTCTGCTTCGTGGGTTGACGGTTCAGGGGAACTCTTTAGGAGGTATTCGAACCGTGTGCACATACAAGGTACTCACATCCCAAGTGATGTTCAATTGCGAACGGTTGTTCAGTTCTTCAAGTTCACGAATTGGTGTAACGGTGAGGTTCAGAAATTCAGAAAAGTCAAGGAGGCCAGGCCTTTCACGAAGAAAATCTCCTTCGTAGAAATGGATAACCTTGCCTGTCATTGCACGCAACTTTTGCAATGACGGCTACCTTTGTCTTGAAGTTATCATCTTGCATATATATATATAGCAGTTACATTTGAAGAGGAAGGTAGTCGCTATTCATGAGTTCATGGGTCGTCTACTTTATTGAGCGAGTTCAGAAATGCGATCTCATTTGTCTTTTTATGACATTCGTGCGTAATGAGAATGGATGGGCACGTTAGTAATATTTGTTGGCGTGCAAGGGCGCCTTGCATGTTTCATTGTCACATACAATTGATGAAACTTGCTTGTACGCCTGGAAAAGTTACTCTCTCGATCTCGCCACCGTCTGCAAGACCAAGGTAATGGAGCATGGGCGATGCACCACCTCGATTCTCAGGTAAACGGTTGCTCAAGAGGGAAATTGAAGCCCTCAACTTGATGGCTGGCCTTTCCAACAACTTAAGCAGTGGGAGACGATGGCTGAAAACCAATACATTCTCCCCATCTGAGTCGAACAAGCCTAACAGATTAAGGAAGAAGTTTGCCTTTAGTCCTTCTCTAATATCCAACTTTTCTAAGATGTGGTCCATCCGGGCATCGTCAAAGCCCTATGTTTCTGTGGTTGACGTGTCTGTAGGTGAACTCTTTATGAGGTATCTGAATGCATGCGCACATACAAGGTGCTCCCATCCAGTGATGCTCAACTTAACGGTTGTTCGTTCTTCAAGTTCACGAACCGTCAGAAGGGGAGGTTAAGAAATTCAGAAAAGTCAAGGAGGCCAGGCAATTCACGAAGAAAATCTCCTTCGTAGAAATGGAGAACCTTGCCTGTCATTGCACGCAACTTTTGAATGACGGCTACCTTTGTCTTGAAGTTATCATCTTGCATATATATGTAGCAGTTACATTTGAAGAGGAAGGTAGCTGTCATTCATGAGTTGCGGGCTGTCTGCACTTTATTGAGCGATTTCAGGAAATGCGTACTCTCATTTGTCTTTTTTATGACGTTCGTGCAGAATGAGAATGGATGGGTACGTTAGTAATATTTGTTGGCAGGCAGTGGCAGTCTTGCATGTTTCATTGTCACATACAATTGATGAAACTTGCTTGTACGCCCGGAAAAGTTACCTATCTCTGATCGCTCACAAGACCAAGGTAATGGAGCATGGGCGACGATGCACCCATTTTCGATTCTCGCAAACGGTTGCCCAAGAGGGAAATTGAAGCCCTCAACTTGATGGTGGCCTTTCCAACAACTTAAGCGATGGAGACGATGGTCGAAACCAATACCTTCTCCCCATCCGAAGTCGGACAAGCCTAACAGATTAAGGAAGAAGTTTGCCTTCACCCTTCAGAATATCCAACTTTTCTAAGATGTGGTCCATCCGCATCGCCAATGCCCTCTGCTTCGTGGTTGACGGTTCAGAGGTGAACTCTTTAGGAGGGATCTGAACTGTGCGTGTACATACAAGGTGCTCCCATCCTGGTGATGCTCAACTTAACGGTTGTTCGGGCTTCTTCAAGTTCACGAACTGTCGTAAGGGGGAGGTTAAGAAATTCAGAAAAGTCAAGGAGGCCAGGCAATTCACGAAGAAAATCTCCTTCGTAGAAATGGAGAACCTTGCCTGTCATTGCACGCAACTTTTGAATGACGGCTAGACAGCGCTTCCCACAGATGCAGTACTTTTCATGATGACCCACATGCCGTAGCCTTTCTAATCTCACCAACTCATTTCCATTTCCCACATACAAATTTCGGCAACTGTGGTGTCCCTTCTTCTCTCTCCATTTCGGTGTCCCTCCTTCTCTCTCCATTTCGGTTTTGCTGTCCACTTAACACACTCTCTCTCTGTCTCTCCATTTCGACTGCGCCCGGTCGCCGACGGTAAGAGTCACCATTTTCTCGGGCATGTGTGAGTCTGTCTATTTGTTTTTTCGGAGCACATTATTATTATGACCTACTGTGTTCCACGCGCACGACATTACCATTTCTCAACTAATAAACTGTTCCTCCTTAGGTCATTGAAACAGACGTACGATTAGGTATACAAACTACACGGGGGACAAACTGATATTGCCATTGACGAGTTCCATAGTGACAAACGGTCTTCGTTCAGCAGTGCAGTCGGTTTTTTATTTCTCTGCATGAAGGTAAGTTGCGTATGGGTGATGTTGGGTTGAATGTCCGATGTGGCCCTGTTCCAAGTGTGCGCATTGGTTGTTGATTCTGGCTTCAAGTCGTAAATACTATAAAACGAGTACAACATATGGGCAATTAATTTTCGTAAAACAGTGGCATGCCATATCTGCATAAATTAACCACAACATATCCTACTTGAAAATACACGAAAAAGTACCACTCGTACAATGTACGTACGACTGAATGGTCCGTTGATTGTAAGTTATTGACAGTCAAATTCGTTTTGTTACAATTTCGGAGTAATGTTCTTTCTGCATCCTTATGAATATTGCATTAAATTCTTTGCAGGAAATATCGTAATTGGATATGGGCGACATGTCAGACAATGCGAAGCAACTGTGAGTTTATGTCGTTCAGTATTTCATACTGTTAGGTTTGCAAGGTTATGTTTCCTGTACGTAGTAAATACCACGGTCTGTTCGTGTATGGCATGTTGTGCCGTTATGTACTGCCATCACGAGGTTGTGCGATTTGAGTTTGACACACTTGCGGTAGCCTCAAATTGCACCATGAATTGCGTGTAATGGATTAAAACTGTGTCGATTTGTTACCAGAATATGTGCACATAGGCCACATGTTGCGTATTCTGCGGAGAGAATTTGTGAAATCCATAATTCAGTGAGTTATACTAAACCACTTCAGTTCATAATTTTCGATGACAACGGAAAACGACGTTACCATTTTCACGAAAATGGCACAACTTTTTAAATAGCAAGGCAAGATTGACTAACTTTAAAGTTAACCGACGAACATGATAGAATGCACAAAACGTACATACCACCGATGTAATTTGGCCTTCAACAAAATTTCATTTACGCTGATATTTATTACAGGCAAACGAACACATTGAAGGCAAGTGGCAAAGGTTCACGAATCGAAAGGGTTGACATTACCGAGCCCCCTCGTCGAAAGCGGCCACTTGGACCATTTATTTTTATGTTCGACAAGGTCCTTCAAAGCGGCTCACAAGATGAATCCTCTCGTAAACGTGTGACAGTATTTTTGCACAATTCTGCATTACATATTTTCAACTCATAGCTTGCGCCTGTGCACATTTCTGTTTGTACTCATAAGAAATTAAGATTTTAGAGACCAAAAGTAAGGGCCAAAATAATTTGGACCATTTATAATTGTTGTTGCAGAAATGATGTGGTTATTATATATAGAGTAATGCTAGGAATCATGAAAATAATATCATGAATATGATCATGAAAGATTATCCACGTTTGGATTATACACACAATAAAACACCATACACTAATCAATGCTAATCAAATGATAAAAACATTTTCATGGTACATTTCATGATATTATTGTCATGATCTCTAATATTACTCTTATATTTTTAGCAACCAAAATTGGACATTACGGATGCATTATTATGTAGTTGGGACAACATTTGTTTGTGTCAAAAATTGGTCCCTAAATGTCAATGTTTATATTTGTGTACATATATGTATAGATATCCATCCATATCTAACATATATATTGACAATTGACAATGGTTGCAGCCAGCAACAATTCAAGGAAAGACGAGAAGCAGACAAGCCCGGACCGAATATGGTTAGTGTGCAGACATGTAGTAAGTAGAGTACCGTGATGGAAACACATGACTGCTGTGATAGCAAAGTATGGACTTCTATTCCATGCGCACACCAGTCATGTGCTTCTATCGTGTCGCATTCAGTGATTTCCAGCAGTCATAGACGCCATATTGCATGTTCTTATAAACTCCGATTATGTGTAAAATTCCATGTCCGTTCTTATTTCAACTGTGTGCAAAATAGTAATTTGTATGTGCAAACAAATGTAAATACCATAAAATGTGCACACATTGCGAGTGATACAACTTTTGGTGACAATTATTTTGGACTTACAGCTCCTATTTGTCTCAGATAAAAGGCCACGTTCGTGTAACACTTACAGAGCCGAAAGGATATTGGGGAAAGGTGGAAGGAACTCCCCTGTGATGAGAAGAAGAGGTTTCAGGACATGGCTAAGGCAAGTGCCAAGGAACTGGGCGAAGAAGTTGCAAAGAAATCTGCAAAGGTACTTAGGTGCTTTGTGTTTTCGTAACTGCATTTAGTGTTTTCGTAACTGCATTTGGGGAGGACCTGCTATCGACACAATGTTGGTTAATTTTTTGTATTAATGTTCACGTTAATAACATTGCAGAGTAAAATGCAAGTCCGCATATCATTGAAGTCAATTGTTGATATCGTGAACCGCTGTAACGAAGCACAAAAGCAGGCAGTCATTGATATTGGGTTCGGTGGCCTCCTCGGGTTAAAGTGTACCCGTATAGATCACAACATGTGCCAATGGTTGGTACAGAACTTCGATCCCGACACGTGTTCGTTGACTGTTCATGGCCGTCACCTGAGGCTCACCTGTGAGGAAGTGCATGTCTTATTGGGTATACGGTCAGAAGGCAATGACGTGCAGTTCACTGGTTCAATAGATGCATATCCCAATATCTACGAAGAGGTTGAGCCGTAGGGAATCATTCCTTTGAACCAGCTTGAGAATTTATCCGACCGAGTGATGGTGCGGATGACGAAGTTTCGCGGAAGTTTGCGCCAGACGTGTTGGGGGCCATGTTGTGTCCTACCACAATGACCGCTTGAGCCTCGCTGCTCGTTCATGCCGTGAAGGACGTGACCGGTATGGGGGCATGTAATTGGGCAAAGCTGACACTGCAATACCTTGTCAAAGGTGTTCGGAAGTATAAGATGAAAATTCAGCGCGAGGCAACTGGATGTGTTTTCCTTCTCATGGTAACGTAATCGACCGTTGTTTGTTTGTACCATGCCGATTACATATTTCATCCATTGCTGTGCATATGGGTCAATAAAATGGCAGTCGTTGCGAACTACAAACTTACCTGTTATTGAACAGTATGACAAATATACCTGTACGGGCCACATTTTTTTAAACCACGAAAAGCTTATCTTTTTAACCGAAAAGCTGCATGGGGATTCTGCCATCGAAACACATAAACACATACATATGATTGTGTTGTAACTTGTATGCATTGTTAACGAATACGGATTATTTTGCTCGGAAGTGTATAGTAAATATGTTTTCCCCCTTATAATGCAGCTATTTTACTTGGATCGTTTTGCCCCTCCCTGTAAGAGTACGTCGGCTACTACACGCTCCATCCCTCGGCTAAATGATTAGGGTGATGCCGAAATACGGGAGACGAGGCGACGTATGGAAAGGAAGCAAATGTTGCAGCAACATGAGGTAATCAACCCATTCGTTCTGCACATTTTACAGCATTGCCCCACCTGTGTTATGGATAACGGTGATAGACAGAATTTGTGTTCCTATGACTAGGTGACAAGCAGTGACAAACAGTGACCCTTTCCTTAGCGTATGTCATATTTTCAGTTTGTCCCTCCCTATTTACTCTGAAATACTCGAACTTTTGGGGCGAAAACATTAAGTTCCCATGTGCACGATGTTGTAGCCTTACAAATTCAATTTTATGTACTACTTCCGTTAGGAAATGAATTTTGGTGAAGCCCTGAAGTTAGAGTTTTGGAAAAGCTTGAAGATTTTGGTTTTTTAACCTTGTAAAAAGGTCAAAACATTGTCGTTCAGTTATTGTTAGTTCGTAATTGAAAATTTATCTTTGTTTATGTAATTGGGAAAAGGTAAAGTGGTAAACATGGGATCCACAGAAGTTTTTATCCACACCAGATGAGCATCATTTACAACAAAAATTTTTCCTCATTTCAGATGAATGGAGGAATTAATTTTTATTAGATATATTTAATATGTCAAGTGTGTACACATACGTTGTGTGCAACTTAAGAAAGCAGACCGAAACTTTACGATTCACAGTTGAGATCGATTAACGATTCACTGCATTAGCATTTTCATTTATGATTTCAATCTCGATTTGACAACTATGTCAGGTGGAGTTTCCTCCAACAAAAGCGGAAAGCAACGACATTGATGACACAATTGACACACACCATGTCAATAACAAACAGAAACCACGGATTGATGATGTTCGTTTGAGCAAGGTTGAGACCGACATTGGTGAACTCAAGGAAACCATGAAGCAAGTGCTTCAGAGCAATGCGGAAATAAGGGACATGTTGCTCAATTTTCGAGGGAATGAAGCTGTTGACAATGCAAAGGTAAGCAAAAGTAATCAGTACACATGCTTCGCACAGTTCACAGAGGTTAATTGGGGATGAAATATGGTAGTAACTTAATGTATGTGTTTGTGTGATTAGGTGGAGTCGAATGAAAGAAATTGTAACATTAACATGTCCTCCAGCATTGCTGAACTGAAAGGAATGCTGAACGAAGTGGTTGCAGCTATATTGTCTGGCAAACAACCGTTTAATGAACAGACACATATTGCTGAAATGAAGCAAATGATGCAGCAAGTGCTGGCAGGTTTATTGGAAACAGCACAATTGCCTCGCGCAGAGGAAAAGGGTTTTTACCCTACCAAGGGAGTCGAGTTGCATGATGGCGGCGTGGTCTTCCCAAATTATTATGGTAGCCCAAATGAGGGTAATGTTCAAGATTTACAGGGGGTGGATTGGGAGGACAATTATGTGAATGCAATGTTGTCGAATGAGATAATTGATATGCACGATGGACAGTTGCGTACCGTCCAAGAAGTTGGGGACATGCACAACAACCGTGGCCTTGCGTTGGACGAAACATACGCAAGCGAAGATAGCAAATCTCTTTCGGTTCAGATTCTGGCCATCAAGAACGTTGCACAACAGAGTTTATCTTCGTTTGATGATTTGCAAACCTTGCCACCAATGCGAGGAGAAGCAGACAATGTGCATCCTTCTGCTGGTAAGGTTGGCCAAACATTGGGAGCGGGACAAATTGTAACAGGCACACGAAAGGGACGAGGAAGAGGAAGAGGTGTTGAAGCGACGGACGTAGGGGATATGCATTCGTGCAGCGATAGCAAAATGAGTACTTGACTTACTGCCGAAAAATTCCCAAATCGCCACATCACTTCACCTTTCGTATGTTTCATTACCAATTGATACCGACAGTATTACTGATCATAATTGAATCATTATTTCTGTTGTATTTTAATATTTGTGATTCTACTGCAAGCTTGCAGTAACAAATGTTGTACACTTGTGTTGTAGATTTCGGACAAAGTCCTGTCCAAACTGCACAGGTTGGACAAGCGGTTCCGTTCACGGGTTAGACATCGCTGCACCAATTTTAGATGCATAAGGATGTGTTATGTACTTTGCAAATTAAATTTCAACGAGGTCTTGAGTTAGTTAATTGTTTATATTAATAGGAGTTGATGTTACTTGATTGTTTATATTGATAGGACTTGATGACACTGGAGAGCATAGAGGTTTTATCAGCGGCCGAAAACGAAGTTGTTGACTCTGTACTTAACGACAGGAAAAATGAAAGGTACGGATGAGTTTAGTACTCGCAATTAACCTGTTCCATAGTATTTGTGAAATAAGTTTGATTTCCACAATTTTCATGTGTTGTGCTATGTTTATTTGATTCTTGTACGTATCAGTTCTTTAATTTTTCATTCTCTATGATTTGATGGGTTTATGATGGGTTTATCGATGTCGCATGTAGGATTTTATTTGAATTTAATGCAGTGGGCTAGGGAAAGATCAGTGGCTAAATTTCCTCGCTGAAGTTTTCTTCTTTTAGTCTTATCCTGCACACATCTACCTATTGGGAAAATTGCAAACCACTGATATTTTCACAAAAATATTTACAAATTCATGGAAACTTTTATAATTTTAAATATGAAACTTAATAAAGTTTACCCATGAATTGCAAATTTTTTTGAAAACTTATAATCAAGTGCAAATTTCCGTAGCTATTTTCTTCTACTCTGCTTACATTTTCCATTTATTTTGGGATATTGTTGGCTCCAGTTTGTAAAAAACATGTGTTTTTTTTTTTTTAACTTGTCAATTCAGAATGAGCATTTCAATTTTCACATATTATTTTAGCAAATACTATTGGACATGTCATAAGTTGTGATATGTAAAACTTTGTCTTTTCATTTTGTTCTTTTAAAACTGAAAACTAATCTTCATTGGATTGGAGACTAGTAGAATCAGGAATATCTGCCATAGTTGTACAATAGAAAAAAATAATGTTATGTTGTACAGTTAAGCCAGATACGTTTAAGTTTTACTAGGCTGTAGGTTGCTTCTTACTGGTTGATGTCTACGTTTAATGTAGGGACATTGTCGTGTCTATGAATCTGCATGAAATGCCTTGCGAATGTGCTACGCGACGTGACATGCGCATGCTCAAACCAAGGGCATGGCTATCCGACACTGTAAGTCGTGCCATCTGACAATGTTATTTCCACTATATTTGCATGATGGACATCCATGTAGGGACATTGTTATTTCGTATTACGCTTAAACAAATGGCAAACCTTATTTCGCAAGTTGCCTGGTCTGTTACAATGTTCCAGCCAATCAACTTGGTCGCGGTTCAATTGACTAATGGACAGCGGCAAGTACACCAAGACGGGAGGCATACTGCGTGGTACTTTCCAGTATATGTGTCGGTAAGTAAGTGTTTTAGGTCGGTTGTGTATTGCAGAAGACATATTTTCAGAAAACTTTGGCTGACTCAACTTTTACACACTAAACATGCAGACTTTGATACTAAATCAAAAAACTCAACCTCTGAACCATGATAATATCGTCAAATCATTTTTTGGACATGACAGATATACTGGGGTGCTTGATGCATGTCAGAAGGTAATATGAATGTCCATCCCATTGAAGCGAGTAGATTTAATATGAACGTCGGTAATATGAATGTCGATCCCATTTACATGAATGTCAATGTAAATATGAAAGTTCGACATGTTCGCATGCCCTCTAAACAATGTCTTCACTTGTGTTTATGTGCATTTACATGCCTTTCAATTATAGAGGAGTACATTGGTTGTGCCTAAAATAGATATGGTAGACCGTGTGGCGTACCTATTTGACTCATTGGCATCCGCCACACCGACACCAACAAGTCAACGCAAAGAAATATGTTGGTATGTCGCGGCCGATTTCACAAATCTACTTCAACACCGCCACATCCTTCACAAAAACTAACCCTCTCATTCTCGAACAGTTCAAACAATGCATGCCTTATCGAACTACAGCTTTGAAATGAATATGTCAGACGCGTGCATCTTTGACGTTCGCATGTTAGAACAAAGGCCATTACAACAGCTGGACGAGTAATGCACAAACCCTGCGTCACGTTGACTTCACTCCTGAATCACTCATTTAACAAACCTGCTTATATTTTACGAGAAACTGAATGTTACATTTCATTTGTAGCACTTTCGACTGTGGGATGTTTGTGATAAAGTACATGCAGCAGCCTAACATACCCAGCGGTCCACACAAGGTACATTGTACCGCTTAATTTCCAATTGCGAAATAAATCCGTTTATTTCCTACCGCTGTAACTGTACCTGATTTGTGTTATTCGCTTTGTGTACATAGTTTCATCCTTCTGTGCACCGGAAGTTGCTGCTTGACTTCATTATGGATGTGAACAATACAAAGATGGGCGAGTATCCTTCCTGCATGTGATTGATTGCAATTACAACAAATAAGGCAGCGATTTTATCATGGCCTGCCAGTACGACAGTAATTTCGATGCCGAACCACAACTAGATTACTGCATCAGCTTGTGGTGACAACTTTTTAGGTCGCAGTTGTGATAATACTAATTTCCCACATGTATTGATTGTACACATAATTCCAATGTTTGGGACTGGAACAAACGAGGGGAGGTATAGTAATGTTTGTTTGCTTTTATCGTGGCCTGTACGTAATGTCATACACATAATTCCAATGTTATGGGTACAGAACAAACAATGCAATGTCATATTTGCCCAAATGAATATAGTAATTCTTGTCAACCGCAATGTCATATTTGTCCAACAAACAATGCAAGTTCAAAGTAGTAATGTTTGCTTGCTTTTACAACATCAATTATGTTTGTTTGATTTTTGTCAATGCCATGATTTTGTCCAAAACAAAGCAAAAAAAAGGCCACAGAACAAACAAATAGCGCTGACTATAATGCACTTTGAAGGGGAATTGATGACTTCATAACAATGCACAAACGGTGAAAAATTGCACAAAAAATAAAAACAAACATACAACAGACCATTAAAAACACAGAGTATTCATATTAAATTTTTTTTGTTCGAAAACAAAAAAGCAGATTCATGAAAAGCACATACAAGGTGTCAATGCTACATCAAGAAAGAGGAGGTTGGAGCAAAAAAAGGGGTCCAACCTCCTAGTTGGTGACAGACCAATGAAGAGAAACAAAAACAGAAGGAAAACAATAAGAATGTAACTCCAAGCCCATCCTCAGAAAACCGCATAACAGGGCAACCAGATGAAACTCCAAGGCAGCATGAACAAACTTCAGACCATACAGCCGCCATTGAGGCTTGAGCGTGAACCTTCAACCTCTATTCAGACTTGAGCCTGATCCTTCAACCTCCAAAAAAAAGAAAATAACTATAGCAGCAGACCAACAATTACAACAAGGCCAGCAGCAGACCTCCAATAACTTTCCCCAATCCAAAGAATAGACTTCCAATACAAAGACACCAAAACATCATTCAAATAGTTGGAAACTGGCCAATATGCAGCAGCAGACTTAAGGCTGTTCGTTGATCCCATATAGCAGCAGCAGAGTACATATATAGCAGAGCAGAGTTGAAGCAGCAGAAGCAAAGAACTGAAATGAGCATGCTTGACCCCATAAACTAGCCTACGATTTGGGGAACAGAACGGCTAGAACACCCCACACTGATTGAGCATCTGCCAACATGGCTTGGGCTTGGTCCAACTCAAATTTTAGTTGTCGAATGGATGCAGAACGATGTCTAATTTGGGAGAGCATCATCCTTGCTTCTTCATTAAGCTGGTCATGTTGCTGCTGTAGATGAGCCTTTCTTTGCCGGACAGAGGCAAGTTCTGCCATGAGTTTGGCTTTCTCAAGTCCAAGTGCTGAGTGTTGCTGAAGAATGCCTGCAGAGGTTTGCTGGCTTAGTTTGAGTGAAGTAGATATGGTGTGGGCTTCGTTTAGGAAATCCTTTTTGGTTTGAATACCCTTCGAGCAAGTCTAAACCATCTCTGAAAGGGTTGGCCATTCCGTGATGATCTTGGCCAATTGCTTTACTTGAATGGGGTTGAAAGGATTAGGGAGAGGTTCACAAATGAAGTAAAGACCAAGGTTTCATTAGGTTTGTGGAGAATGATTTCTTCAACTGGGTGTTAATGAGGTTGATGAAGGTGGTTAAGGTTTGTTGAGTTTCAGCATCAAACAGATGTAGCCTTTGAGGCAATGGGGATATTTCGTCTAGATCTTGTTGAAGAATCGAAACTTCGGCCCAAATATCCTGCGATGGACCGATGGCCTTTGAACATTAATGGTTTGGTGAGAATATATGCTTGCAAGTAATAAAGAGTAAATAGGATGAGGTTGGAAATGGTAGTACATCCGATAACGCGCTACCGACGTTGGCCTTGTTCAAATTTGTGGTTGTGGCATCAGACGAGTTGTTTCGCATCGATGAAATGGCAAGATCGCGCCTTTCGTGCTCTTTCTCGTGATCGCTAACGAGGATAGTCATGAGGACTTTCAAGTTCTGTCTCGCCCATTGGTCGTGGAGATGAGTCCTGTATTATGTCCATCCCTGTAAATTGGAGAACAATACCAGTTACTTAAAGAGAAGTTTTTTTTCCCCAAACAAATAGTAACATTTGTAATTCTATTTACCTTCGTTGTGGTGAACTTCTGGTTGAGGGGATTTTGTGTTCTCATCTGTTGGAGAGGATTGGGTGTTGATTGAAATGTCAAATTCAATCCTCTGTGATTCTTTGTTTGAAGTTTGGGAATTGAAGGGGTTGGAAGGTGATGGTTGAGGGCTAGAGACAGAAGGGACAATGTGTTGAGGAGAAGTGGAACGATGTTCTGATGCAGATTGTAGATTGTCATGCGAAGAGTGTGAAGAAGGTTGTAAGGAAGTCTGTTGCGATGCTTCAGGTGGTGGTGGAGTTGGTTGTACAATGGGTTCTGTGGGTACATTGCTGATGGGACTGGGAATTTGATGAATGTGTTGAGGAGAAGTGGAAGCATCGTCATCATCAGCAGCAGCAAGAAGTAATCTCCTTCTTTTTCTCTGCACAAAAGTAAGTGATCAGTCGGGCGTGAATGGAAATTGAGATGATGTAAAAATGTAAAGTGAAGGCTTACTTCGTAAAGCTGCCCTGAAGGATTTGATGTAGTTTGGCCAAGCATTTGGCTGAGAGGGATATCCCACTCGGTTAGGTCTGTGCTTAGAGCAGGAGTAAGCTCTTCTCTCTTCTTCCCTGTGACCTCTGCCTCTCAGGGTACGGGTGGTAGTTCCTCTGTATACTCTGTCATGGGCCGCAAAAGAGTCTGGCATTAATTTCGGAACTGAAGGGGTGTTTGTCTGAGTAGTTGCATCCATTGGAGCCTTGCCTTTATGTTGGTCCCTAACCAATGGTTCAGCAGCAGGCCCAATTTTGGCTGTCAAAGGTTAAACAAGTTAGTGTTTTAGAGAAAAAAACAAAACAAATTGCATGACACAGTCAGGGATCTCAAGTATATGAAGGAAGGATATCTGTAGCCTTAAGCTTGGAAGGCGAGGATATGCGGCCCTGAATATGACAAGTATCATTAAGGCAGCTTTCAAGTGGCTTGTAGAAAATAATGGCAGACATAAGTCCCCACCAATGGTGAAAAGCAGCCGAGCAGTCCGAAGCAGGTTTGAAGAAGAAGGGGCCAAATTCTTGGAAAAGTTTGGTGTTCTCTGTGAGTATGGATTCAGCTTGTGTAGGATCTTTGAAGTGGATTCTGGACCCAATCTCCTCATGGATGGTTGGGTGGAAATAAGGATAAGGGATAGCCTGGGAAAGACCAAATTGCCTGGACCATTGATTCGGACTGTATGTCTCAAAACTGCAGCTGGATAGCTTGGCGGAGGATACGGAACAGCCAACCAAGACATGTCTAGAGGTGAGAATGTGTCTCCAACTCTCATTTTGTTCTTGGACTTGGTCATTGTGTAAATCGATGGGTCTGTGAAGAGGAAGTTCATCGAGGAGAATTCAAAGTTTTGAAATGGCATGTCTGGTGGGAAGGTCTCTGCGAAGGAAGGTTGTAAAACATGGTCGATGATTTGTGAAAGTGAGGATGGGTTGGTGGTATAAGTGACCGGTTACTCAAAGATAGGAGTAGCAAACAGTTTCAAGGTGTTAGGTGGGGGTCGTGCCTCGTGAAATAGGCATACAACCAGTGGAAGAGCGAAGGGCCACCACAGTTGCGAAATCTTCTTGTCCACAAAGGAAAATAGGGCCTTGTAAAGGGTGGCAAGAAGATAAGGGCTAAAGCCATAAGTTGGCCATCTTGCATACACAAGGCAAGGGGAGGTATTCTTCGTGATCTTGTACCCAGGACACAAAAAGAAACTCACAAAGCCAAAGTAAGTAAAAGCGCTTTTTCTTTGTCATTGACAAGGGAACCAGCTTGCCTTGGTATTTTTGGCAAAATCAGATAGCACATGTCGTGTTTAAAGTAAATGTCACTTTTGGAGGCTCAAGGAGAGCATGAATTGGATTGCCCAAGATTGGGAGACTCAAGTGAGCTACATCTAAGATGGTAGGGAAATCATACCAAAATTGAGGAGTAGGGAGTTACTAGATCATGCGACCAAAAGCATGCAAAGAAGAAGAATCACCCCTTGTCCGCTTCATTAAATTTTAGTCGACAGTCTAATTGCTTCACCAATGCCCTGGTGCTTCCATACGTCAGCGTCGTGACCTTCAATTCTCCTAGCTCAACCGGCCAATCGAGTCTGGTGACCTCCACCTCCGAGTGGGTTTTTGCCGACATTCCGCTTAGTCCACTTCACCGTGTTGGTTGAGAAGAAGATTCTCACCATTACCAAGGGGATAGTATGGAGCTAGCTCGTCTGGGAAATAAGACGCGAAGGTAGGGCCTAGAGTAGCCTTAGCGACAGAGCTTGTGCTGGGCAATAGGGTTGCACCAAATTTTAGAGGAGCGATACGTGCTCTGATAGGGTCTGGGAAGCGGAGTAGGTCTTCATTGTTCTCCTCAGATGGAGATGGTTGAGATTTTTTCGGCGCCATGGCTTAGGGTTTTGTGGTGCTCTGGTTTTGAACGGCAATGGTTGAGAAGGAGGAGTACAGTCTGGGGAGTTCGAATCAGAGGGAAACGAAGTGGTTTGAAGTTGAAAGGGTGGGTCTTTTATAGCTTATGATGGGGCCAGTATATTTGGGCTCTAGTTTATGTTTGTTTTCGGCCCGTATTAACAAATTTGCTATTGGCCCCAAACAATGGCCCCCTCGTTAAAGTTAAATATCATATGACTTGGACCCCCACAAGGGGGACCCCCATGACCCCCTCTCTCTCTGATTGGCCACTTTTTTTTTTCCCCTTCTCCAATCAGCAGCCCCCACGTGTGTATGTGTGGGGGGGGAATTGGTGGTGGTGCAGGTGGTGATTAGAGGGGGTGTCAATCACTTCCGCAATATTTAACTTGAACATGGGGGCTATTGTTTGCACCAAGTTTTGCCAGTCTCTGTCGACAAATGGTCCACTTAATCGAGGGCATGTGGCCAAGAATGTCCACCACCTGAAAGTGGGCTCTCTGCATGTGGGTCACCTAGAAGTGATGGGGGAAGTTTTTACCACCAGTCATGGAGTTAGTGGGTACACTTTCAGGAGGAAGCATGAGACAAAGCAGGAGCCTTGCTCTGTCGGTAAGTTTAAAAGGTTGGTGGCCATGAAATAAACACAAGAAAAGGAGCTCCACAGATAGAAGTGGAGGTTTAGTATTGATATCCGTGATATCGCTTTTTCGGCCCATCATTGCATGATCCCACACGTCTACACCATAATCGCCACCCCCGACTTCAATCTTCAAGTCCCTCTCGCCAAATATTGACTGCTCCAATCGACCTTCCTTTTCACCATTGTGGGGCATGTCCTCATCATTATGAGTTAGTGGGCATACTTTCAGAGGAAGCATGAGACAAAGCAGAAATTTGCTCGTTTACGAAGTTTTAAACAGGTGGCCATGAAATAAACACAAGAAAAGGGAGATCGAAGTGGAGGTTTAGTATACTTGGAATGCCTACAACGGAGATCGTTTTCGCTATCCAGATATCTTGCTTTTGTGGCCCAACATTGCATGATCCCACACGCCTACACCATAATCGCGATCAGAATTACCCTCTCGACTTCAATCTTCAAGTCCACTCTGCCAAATGTTGACGCTCTCGTCGACCTTCCTTTTCACCATTGTGGGCCATGTCCTCATCATTATGAGACAAAAATCGGCTAATATTGTCCACTAAACACAACCACAATCCTTGCAAACTGGGCCATCGAACCACAACACTAGGCCACTCATCTTTATCGCCTCGACTATGAATCATCACACTCTGCCAAATATTGAAATTCCCCTGTAATTTAATAAAAATATGTTCAATGTTCTGTATTGTAATGACTTAAACACAATTGTTGTCCTACATTTTACGTAACGAAATTACACAACTTATTTATATCAAAAACAAAATACACATCTCGGGTTTATAATTAAAAAAATGGGAACTACTTTTTTTATAAAAAAAATTCGCTCATATTTTCAGCTAAATTATGATTGGATATTAGATTAAAAATTCCTCTTTGCACCTATTTTTCCCACATCCTCCCAACAGCTGCTCCATTCAACTAACATTGAATCTTGCATGCCACATGACTTACACACTGGAGCAGTTACTGGCAGTGCTCATGGATTTAGTGGCCACCCTCCAAGAGGAAACATGAACGAATTGGGAGTCTGTATCTGTCGAGGAAAGGCTAAAAGGATCTGGGCACAGGTGGCAACTTCAATTATATGCACTTCGACAGGTACAAGTGAAGCTTTTATGTGGTTTCAATACACAGAAATGACCGTGCGATTCTGTATTGCCTGAAGCGATTAATTGGCAGATCATGGGGTCGTGGGAATTTTACAGCTATAAAGGGCAGAATGTTTGCAGAGAGAGAGGACATGAACAACAACACAACTTACTTTCTACATTGTAACTTCTGTGTAGTTTTTTCCCTTCTCCTTTCTACTTTGTTATAGACAACACAACAACACAACAACTTTCTACTTTCTACTTTCTACTTTGTTACCATCAGTTCATCGAAAGAAGTCTTCATCCTTTTCAGGCATTCAAACCAATACCACAATTGCTTGATTTTCTTCTTCAACTTGTCAAGTTAAAAATACTGCTTCGTTGCTGTCGATATAGGCCCACCATAATTTTACTAACAATAAACCCATACTTCCATAGTAAACATGAAATAATTTCACAACTCCTGTTCGTAACTCGTAATTCATATACCAATCGGCATGGAGATAAAGTAACGAGTTCGTTGGGTTACTTTCTCCAAACTATACAATTACCTGATTCACCTCATCAATTGTGTTCGAATCATTTTTCCACACTGCTGCTTCAACACTACCGTATTGCCCCACAGGCTGCTTGGAATCAGGAGAAACATCGAAAAATAGTCGCCGTTGCTTAATGTGCGGTGTACTTGGATCCACCAACCCAGTTTTGCAGCGAACGGGCGATGACTCCGCATTGTACTCATGGTCAGTTATGTGGGGTGTATCTGCATCTGAGTTAGTACCCACTGTTCGTCTAAACCGAACCTTAGGACACGTTCGCTTTGTGTGCCCAATGCATTTGCAATTCCCACATTTTCTTGGTCTTCGACAGTTGGACGATGCCCGTCCTGGGTTCCCTTTTGTCTTCACAACATCAGGATCTTCTACTCCAAATTGTCGACAGAATGAATGTTTCCCTCTGTCTCCATTTCCACCGTTCAAATTCCTCTCATATAACTCCTTCATCCCGGCCACATCGGAAGACATGCATCCCTAGCCTCTTTGAAACCTTCCGTTGATTGCGAGGCATAGAAACACATTTCGTTGTAGGAAGAACTCAATATCCCATACCGGGCCGTCTGTGTTGTAGTGCTATCAATTGAGGGTTGAGGCCATTGCTGGCCATCCTTGCTTGCAGCCCTTGTCCATCTATGCAGCACACAAGTTGGGGGAATTTGCGTGAAATTTTCGGCTTTCATAACACATATCATGTGGCAGCAAGGTAGCCCCAACGACTCAAACTTCATGCAAGAACATCTCATTGCAGCATCCACTAGACTGTGTGTTACTATCCATGATCTGTCCTTCACTTTGTATTTCTGACCATCCGGCAAAGGGAACACGTCCTTCACATTCAACTTCCCCTCTTCTAAGATTTCATCACGGAACATTCTAAATATATTTCGGGTGAATAGCTCAGCTCCATGTCTCTCTATATCTCGCAATGGAGTAATCAATACCGGAAAAGTGTTATTTGTTTCAAAGATCATCTCCAAATCGTTATACCTTATCCTTGCAAGAGCCCGATCATAGTGCCTAACAAATTCATATAGCTTCAATTTATGTTGGAGGAAGGATTGAAATAAGCATTCATACACTCGAATACCGAGTGCTCTTCATCCCAAAGAAAGAAATGTCCACGATATATGCCTCAACCCACATATGATGCTTCTCATATGTCTCCAACACCCAACTGGTTTGAAGTCCAAATCTTTCGACCATTGTCGCCCGCCATGCTCAAACTTTGTCTCATCCGTTTCCATGTCCATGCACGCTTGAAAGCATGTGCAAAGCCACTTATGTGAACATTTGAAACAAAGATTTTTCCTAAGATGCCAATTACATAATCGATGTCTTGCGTCGGAAATACTCTTCGATTGCCTCTGACGCTTATCCCCATCTCTGTCAAGACGACACGTGTGCTTTATTGCCCATCGCCTCCATAAATGTTTCCAAAACCCATGTGTATGTCTCAATTGTCTCATTAGCTAGCAAAACACATGCAAATATCGTGGTCCTAAAGTGGCTAGTCACACCAGCCAACATGACAAAAGGTTTCTTGTATGCATTGGTTCTGTAAGTTGAGTCAAATATCAACACATCACCAAACTTTGCGTAATCGGCCCGCAATTTCGAATCTGCCCAGAACAGATTTTGTAACTTGTTATCGTTACACACATCATACTTGTAAAAAAAATGTGCATCAACATCAAGTTTTGCACATAGGTAAACCAACGCACCCTGCGCATCACCATCCTCAACTTCTGCTCTACGTTCGGCTTGAATATGGTTGTGCAGATCCGTACGGATGAAACCAACATTCTCATAAGACCCGGATTGATTTACCATATAGTCCATGATTTGGCTAGTCTTCATACCGACATTGCGCATAGCCATTGCTTGAGCTTTGTCAGCGCTGTTTAAACTGCGATGTGACCTCAGATACATCACACAGTGTTGTTCCGCCAATTCATGGTTGTGGTCTGCGACGAAGTGAGTCACAACATACTTTCCTCCTTCACCGGCATCCGTGATCGCATCAGATGCGAATTGGGCCTTGCAACCTACTCTTGTTAGTGCCTTGGGAGCTCTACTCTTCAAAGAACATGGTCCAAGTATTTTGGTAATCTCGACCCTCCCTTGAACACAACCACGACCTACTAACGACCTTTCCTCTTTATTTGTGTTAAATCTGGATTTTCGTATACTAAATCCTTCGCTTTAGCATACGCATTGTAGAAATCTTCTCCATCTTCGATCAATCAAATTTCGCTCCGAATAGCACGTTCAACATCACCAACCATGTCATTGCGATGAGCATCGTCAACTATTTCTTTTTTCACGTCGGCTCTGCCATGTTCACCGTTCATGTTGGTTGGTTCTTCATTGCTCGGACCACCTTCGCAACCATGATCAGGTTCTGCTCGACTTTCATTCATCAAACGAATGTCATTTGCTTCATTTCGAATGTCATAATCATCACCTTCCCTTTTAACTTCCGCTGGGGCCATACTGCACAGGACATTACTACAAACAATTACTTGATGACCAAAAATTGTTAACACAAACACAAACATGACATTTTCACACGGTTTAGCTGTTTGTGCAAACACAAACACTCGCTTGAGAAAGAGAAAGAGAAAGGTTAGTTGCCAATGGAGGGGTTCCCGTTGGACTGAAGCGTAGAGCGGTTGAAGTTAGGCTGGGGGTTTAGTTGAGGGAAAATAGCTTAAGTGAACGGGCCACAGAGACAGAGAGGGAGACAGAGAGAGGGAGACAGCTCCATACCTCATATCTAGTTCCAAAGAAGGGCTTTACTTCAGCAATGGAACCAACACAGCCTTGTAGTTACGTTGTTGTTGGAAATCGCCCGTTATCGTTTCCCCTGAGCTTCGTCAATGGAACGAACCTAACAGGGGCTTCTCCCTGTTAATGGAAATCAACAGTTACACTGACTCAACCTTACACACAGGAGAACAGAGAGAGATGGAGACGAAATACAGAGAGTGAGTGGGATGCAATCATGCAAATACAAGCATTAACCCACGCCTGGTTTCAACTTTTTCACGATTAAACAATTCAATGGTCTTAATCAATTATTGTAATCTAACGGCTAACAATTGGGTTGCATATGGTGTGCAACCTTAAGGGGGTTGCACACTTAAGCATGACCCTTATAAATAAGGTAGCAAATGACATATTGGTTACTTCCCTTTAGTGATAGTCTAGTTTTACCAAATTTATTGCATATGGAGGATTGGAGCTTAAATATATCAAATTTATTTACACTTCACAAATTTGATGCTGTCAACTATATGGGTTGACAAACGGTAGATTGACAAAAAGTTATCTAAATTTTTAAAGAAAGTGATTTGATGCTGTCAAATATTCTTACCCAACATAAGAAATTTATTTTTTTACTTTTTTATCATAGGTCTCAATTTGTAATTTTAACACTTGCATTTTTACTGTCCCTAAATGGAAATTCATAGCGTTTTTGGCTGCCAACTTTTTTGGCCTTGGATACAAAACATGACTTTTTACAAAACTTTCCAAAACGGCACTATATATGTCAAGTTAACAAACAGTAGATTGACAAAAAGTAAGCGTTATCCAAAATTTCAAAGAAAGTGAGAGCAATGATATTTTAGATAATACAGGGGTGTCAGTATTATTTGAACAAAACAAAGGGGTGCCAATTAAAAAAAATAAACAAACAAACAAACAAAACAAAACAAAGCAAAACGGAAGAGTGTAGGTATAATTTACCAAAAATAAAATAGAAAAAATCAGGGAATCAGGAATAATAAATGATATTTCTATTTTGTTTAGTTGTATATTTTAAAAATAGTTTGAAAGTTTGAAATGATTTGATATTTTGTTATAGTTGAGTAGTTGTGTGTGAGAGAAAAAGTGATTGACAATGAGAGATGAGAGAGAAAAAGTGATTGATTGATTTATAAGAGAAATAAAGAAATTTTAGAGAAAAAAATTCAAAAAATTTGAACCAAACAAAATTTTCAAAAAAAAATTCAAAAATTATATCTTGAGATACAAACCAAACAAGCCCGTTATCTTTTTCATTCAAAACACTAATATCTAAGTTCTAATCTCTTACCATTCGGACAAAGCAATTGTCTATGTAATTATCCCGATAACAGTAAGAAGGTCAAAAGTTTAAAATTCAAGTCGACGGAGCAACGACTAAGATCTGTCACTATAGTTTAATTTATTAACTCTTAACACCCTATCCTATCGTATGACAAAAAAATAAAAAAAAATCTTCCACTTCCGGTATCATCCTCCCGGACTTTTTCTCTAACGCTGCAAAACGCTATATTCATAACAAATGAAGTAGTGTAGATATGAAAGTCACGATGTCTAGGATTTAAAAAGAAATAGCAAATATGAAAAAAGACATTAAAAAGTAGATAAAACAGTACAACATTTTCAAAGGGCGGCCGGGCGATGATTGAAAACAATTAGAATTAAAAATTTAAGATTAAGATTTAGGGTTTGGGATCTTTGAAAAAAATTAAAAAGTCAAAAAGTTACTCAAAAAGTTAAAAAGTTAACACTATTCACCAAAAGTCAACAATTACGGCTGCACAACTCCCAATTCAAATTTTTCTCTAAAAACCAATTTTCACAATTTTTTATTACACATTTTTCTATAAAAAGTCAAAAAGTTAACCCAAATATTCATATTTTTAACCTCAATTTTTTAGTCAAAAAAAACAAAAAGTACACTTATTTAACCTTTCCAAACAAGGCCTTAATAATGAAAAAGACGAGATATTTTTGATACCTGACAGGATGAATAAATAATAAGATATGATAGGACGTGGTACTTCACGAGTATAGTGGAGTTTGACAGAGACAGATTGCGATGATGACGAAGCTTCCAGAAGAAATCATCACCGACATACTATTGAGACTCCCACTCACCTCTCTCTGCCGATTCAATCAACTCTAAATATTGTTTAGAGAGTTATGGGTTTGGTTATGACTCATCCAATGATGATTACAAAGTCATGAGAATTTCTCATCGTGACTGACTATTCGGTTGATCGTTCTGAAAATATAGTTAGTGTGTATAACTGAAGCACCGATTCGTGGAGAAGGATTGGGGACTCTCCTTTTAATCATTCACATGACGATGCTTCACCGGGGATTCTTCTTGGTGGTGGGGCTCTTCACTGGGTTGCTAGGAGTGTTGTGGGTTCGAATAAATTGACTGTAATTGCTTCACTTGATTTAGCAGATGAAAGTTTTCATAGTGTGCCTTGCCCAGATTTTGTCTGGGTTCCCGAACCTTTCCTTCTCGTACCGAGGGATGCCTATGAGGAACTAGTGGTTCAAGGCACTCCATATTATTATGATGCAGAAAGTTACATGGAGACTCTTGTTTCTCCCAATTCCAGCAAATATGATCAAGAGGCAATGCAGCCAATGCCAAGGATTTTGCTCCCTTTTTTGTTAGTTCCTCAATAACTGGCGCTTGGAACTTGTTTTAGCTCCAAACTCCTTTTTATTGTTGTAATTTATCACATTTTATATGTTTTCATCAATAAAAAAAATTTTTGCTGATCCAAAAAAAAAAAATCACATAAAAGATTACTACTGAACGAACCGTCTTTTGTCATTTCATTTTATTTCTATCTGTCCATGTTGCTGCAAGGTTGTCGCTTTTTCCTTGATGCTAAGTAGAACGGTGTGAGTTTAATTTGTCGCCTTGTTTAGAGTTTGTTTATATACTTTGATCATTTGAATTTTGACTTAACTGGGTTAGAGTGGCTCGGGTCAAATTCTCAACTTAGCTGTGCATGTCATCAATGCTCACAGACAAAGAGAAACAACCACATAAACAAAACAAGGTAGAGGACGATTGAGGTTATGTTTAATTGGATTGTGCGGGTACCTTGTCATGCCGATTTTGCTGTTTGTTTTGGTTTTCTGCTAATGAATCTGTCGACCACATGGCTTGATTGGTTAGATTTTGAAGATGATTGAGGTTATCATCTTCATTTTTGCAATGAAACTGTCATACCACGTGGCATAGTTGGTTAGATTTTTATCAAGGACGAATTACACTAAATCTATAATTTGATATTTGTTTCACTTTAATCTTTAACTTTTCAATTGTAACACATTTGATCTTGAATTTTGAATTTTATTTTAAATAAAGACAATTGAAAATATCATTGTTCAATTTCAAGAACAAAGTTGTAATTTTAATAAAATATAAATTAATTTGACAAAAATAAATGTCAAAAAAATATTTTTTAATTTTTAAAAATTATTTCTACCTACCAAAGATAAAATTATGTAAGATTGATAAATCTTTTACACATTTATTTATTTTTTATTATACCAAATTAATTTTTATTATCTGTTTAGATGATAATCATGTAATGAGTATTGTGAGGTTTTTAATGTATAATAGATATTTTTAATATATTAAATGTTTTTAGTTTTGGATTTTTTGATTTAATAAATTGGTCTAATAATGATATTAAAGTTATCCCCATATTTGACTTATGAAAAAATATAAACTAATTTAATGAAAATAAAAACAGTCACTTATTACATAATCTTTATCCAAACACATAATAAAAATTAATTTGATAAATAAATAAATAAATGTGTAAAAAATTTATTAATTTCACATAAATTTATTTTGGTGGGTAGAAATATTTTTAAAAATTCATTTTGACATTTATTTTTGTTAAATTAGTTTATATTTTATCAAATTAATGACTTTATCCTTGAAATTGAGTAATAATATCTTCAATTATCTTTATTTAGAACAAGATTCAAAATTTAGAGTCAAATATATCATAATTAAAAAATTAAAAATTAAAATGACACAAATCTAAAATTATAAAAATCGTTGGGGGTAATTTACCTCTTTCTCAATGTTTCTTTTCATCTCATATAAGTATTTCTTTCCAACACCAAATTATATGGTTAGTTTGGTCAGGATAGGATGCTTTACAGGCTTTTGAAAACAATAACAATGTGACAAGACATTGCATCAATATTTTCAGATAAAGTTTTCAGTAGGTGGTTTAAAAAATGGCAGAATTTTTTTTGTTGGTCCCTAAATATATTGAGAACTATAGATGCCCAGAGGCTAGTGGTTGAGACAATAATGTTTTATATTTTTTTGTAAATGTTTTTATGCATCTGTTCTTTGTTTCTTCAATTAAAATCCATTCTTACACTTTGCAATGATTTCATTTGCACTTTCATTTATTCTTCCAGTTATACATTTGTTGAAATAAACTGATCATAGGGATACATGTAAGTAAATAAGCATAATTAACAAAAAAATTTGCAACTTACCATAATCATTGTGAAGCTCCTCATTTATCTTGTTTCCTGGATGAAAGTGTTTCTTTATTAAAACAATGTTCCTATTAGGTCCTTCCAAGCACAGATGGAAGCATGATGCGTGTGGAAAGGATGATGGCTTAGTTGAATAGGCTTGAGTGACTTCTATTTTTTTTGTTGGGTTGATGTTATATGGTGGTGTTTGCAGTAATGTAAATTTGTTAACATTAGTGTCATTTTTATATTTATATTACTAACCTATCACTCGTGCTATGTATAGGATAATTATAGATATTTATATTTATTTTAGATTTTTTTTAATATATAAATTATGTATTTTAAGATTTTTTATAAAAATAATTTAACAATCTTATCATTAACCATAGTGTATGGGAGAAGTTGAAAAGGGTACTGCAGTAACTATATATCGATTGTATCTATAATTATTTGTTTGAGGAGATTTTAAATGCTGATCAGGGAATTTTGACCAAATCAATAAATGCAGGCATGTAGAAAAACATGTGGATTGAAAAAAATTAATAAATGATAATCAGGGAATTTTGACCAAATTAATAAATGTTGAGTTTTTTTTTTTTAAATTAAAAATGTAGAAAATTCAGATTGAAATATTGAAACTCCCACAGATCTCGGGAGTTAAAAACCCCCTTTTGCTTAATATATATAATATAGATATAGATGTCGTACAAGTTCTTTCTCCACCTTGGATTGGTGTCCGTGTATGGATTGGTGTCCGTGTATGTCTGTTTTTTCTTTTTTCAGTCATGCTGTAGAGCTCTAATTAGAGCTGCTACAGTGCAGCTCTAATGAGCTGTCCACCCATTAAAAAAAAAACAATGAAGTAAAAGACAAGAAATGGAAAAGAAAAAGATAAATTAATGCTCTATTAGAGGTCTATTTTTAAAGGTCTAAATCATTTTTGTTCCTTTTTTTTACTCTGATTGAATTTTTTTTCAGGCTATGAAGTATAAAAGGGCACATTTTGGCTTATGCCAATGTCAGTACTGTGCTCTGTAGTGCAAATTAGTGGAGCTGGCCTTAGTAGCTACTCTAATTTTGAAATAAGGCAGGAAACAAAATTCAACAAGTACAATAAAAAATTTTAATTAACAAATATCCGTAGAAGCTCTTGATGGTTTGCCGAAAATTAAAATGAAAATTACAATTCAGTGGGAGGTGGGGGAATTTAAAAAACGTTGACACTTTAAAAAAATTATTAAATATTTCACACAATACTTGTATTGTATAAGTGTGCCTCTCATTTTGTTTGAGTTCTACACATATGTAATTATTGTGTAAAATTTTGATAAGTTTTTTAAAAACCTAATCAGCTTATTTGATTTTGGTTTTTAGAAAATTTTACATTTTTATTTTTCATATTTTTTTGTTTTCAATGAATTTTTTAATAGTTTAAGCAATTTTTTTAATTTTTAGACACACTTAACATAAATATATTTAAAAAGTATAATATTTGTAAAAAAAAATCTTTAAAAAATTCAATAAATACAAAAAATATATTAAAAATACAAAAATTTAATACATTTTTCGTATTTTTGTGTATTTATTAATTTTTTAAAATATTTTTTAACAAATATTTTACTATTTAGATACATCTAAGGAAGATACATCTATAAAAGTAAAAATTGTTTAAAATTTTAAAAATATTCACCAAAAACAAAAAAAAAAATACGAAAAATGAAAAACTCAATTTTCAAAAAACTGAATTCAAAAAATTGAAATCAAACATACTAAATATTACTTGGGAAAAATTCACCAAATAAGATTACTAAAAATTAGTAATTAAATAATGAAGTTTGCTTTGATCATCAAATCTTAAATCTATATATAAATAAGGTAGCAAATGACATATTGGTTACTTCCCTTTAGTGATAGTCTAGTTTTGCCAAATTTATTGCATAATATATCAAATTTATTTACACTTTACAAATTTGATGCTGTCAACTAACAAACGGTAGATTGACAAAAAGTAAGCGTTATCCAAAATTTTAAAGAAAGTGAGAGTAATGATATTTTAGATAATATAGGGGTGTCAATATTATTTGAATAAATCAGAGGGATGTCAAATAAAAAAAAAACAAACAAACAAAATAAAACAAAACAAAGCAGAAGAGTGTAGGTATAATTTATCAAAAATAAAATAGAAAAAATGGGAGAAACATGAATAGTAAAGGATATTTCTATTTTTATACACCAACACTCACATATATTTAATGAATCATTTTTTATTACCATTTTGTCTTAAAATAAAACTACCAAAATAACTTTATCTTCCTTAACCAAAACTCTAATTGCTAAGCTCTGTTCTTCCACCATTATCCCACCATTCCATTGGTGGTACCGACCTCCTCTACTCTTTCTCTGACGCCATTTTTTTAAATTTCTTCTTCAACTTTATCCTCTTTAATTTCTTCTCTAACTCTGTATGATTTTATATTCATGGTTAATGGAACTGTATAGACATAAAGGTTGTGATGCCTAAGGTTTAGGGATTGTTTGGAGTGTCCTAAACAAGTGTATTTTTTGTCTTTTTAGATTAAAAAGTTGAAAAAAAAATATATGGATGTTTGAATTAATTTTTTAACTTTTTATGAAAAAAATATATATTAAAAAATTGTATAAATAAGTGTATAGGAAAAGTTACTGATGGAATAGACCGTACGGTTGGAAGCGTAAGGCGTAGGGCGGCCGAGGGTAGGGGTAGGAGATTGATTCTCTCCTTTTCGGACATAAATTGGATAGTGTTGTTTTGTCCATGGGAGCCTAACACGGGTCCCGTTTTGCTAATCGGAACCGTTTAATGTGTAGAACTCGTCGAGTACTATATGCTTGTAAAAAAATCACGTTGTCAATAGCTATCTGATCGTGTTAGTTTTTCTTGTCAAGTATTAATTATAACACCATCTATTTTTTATATAAAACTGATTTGATCATATAATTACCGATTTTCAATCAACGTGATTTTTTACAGGTATATAGTTCTAAACGAGTTCTACATATTAAACGGTTCGAATTATCAAAACGGGACCCGTGGTGGTCCCCACGGACCCAACATTTCCGTCAAATTTAATGATTTTATATATGTAATTCTTTTTTTTTTTCCCTCTCACGGTACTAAAGGGTCAATTCAGCCCCGAAAATTGTATAAATTTTGTTTGATTAAAATATTATGTATATTAATTTTTTAATATTTTTAATTTGTGAATAATGATAATTTTTTAATTTTTTTTTTATAACTTTTTGACTTTTTAATTTTTTTTTGAAACACTCCAAACGAAGCCTAAAAAAGAAATAATGAATAGCAAAATCAGATAAATTGATAATGGTGGCCGATAATGGTAGAAGATGGGGGCGGCGGTGGCAATAATAATAATGACAAAAAAAATAAATAAGTAAATAAAAAGTAGCAAGACATGATTGGAACGTTTTATTTTAATTGACTAGGAGTATTTTAACGAGAACCCAACCAAACAAGCTTCAAAGGTTAGGACTATGATTTGAATGATAAATATGACGAGATATTTTTTTGAAATGATCGACGTGTACTAAGTGAAACATAAGATCTGATAAAATTTGGTACATGGAAATAGGAGAATCATCCCAGGATAAATAGAAAGCAGATGTAATATGATGAGCTCTCCACAGACACAGACACGGACCCAGACAGACTGCGATGATGGTGAAGCTTCCCGAAGAGATCATGGTCGACATACTCTCGAGACTCCCAATCACCTCTCTCTGCCGATTCAGGTGTGTTTCGAAGCCATGGCTCTCTCTAATCTCCGACCCTTATTTCATCAAAACCCACCTTAATCGCAACACCACCAACGAAAAACACCAACACGACCGACTCATTCTCCTTTCAGAACCTTGCGATTTCCACTCAGTCGATCTCAAATCCTTCGAATTCCGCGATCATTTCGAGGCTTTGCACCTCAAATTCTCACCAAATCAAAGCCCAAGTGATTGTATGGAGATTTGGGGTTCGTTTGATGGGTTGTTATTGATGCTCGATGACTTTTTCGATTGCTTTTTATTGAACCCATCAACTAGACAATCTAGAAAATTACCCAAATCCTCATTTTCAGTCAACTCTGAATATTGTTTCGATAGTTATGGGTTTGGTTATGATTCATCCAGGGATGATTACAAAGTTGTCAGAATTTCTCATCATGACTATGACTATGAGGTTGATTGCGCTGATAATATAGTTAGTGTGTATAACTTAAGCACCGATTCGTGGAGAAGGATTGGGGACTCTCCTTTTGACCATTCACGTGACGATCCTTCACCGGGGATTCTTCTTGATGGGGCTCTTCACTGGGTTACTACGAGTGTTGTGGGTTCGAATACATCCTGTGTAATTGCTTCACTTGATTTAGCGGATGAAACTTTTCATAGTGTGCCGTGTCCGGGTTCTGTTGATGACTCTATTGTTGTTCAACAACTTGGTGTTGTTGGAGGCTGCCTTTGTGTGTTTGTTCCTCGCCATTGTGGTTGTGATGATGTTTGGGTGATGAAAGAGTATGGTGTCGTGGATTCTTGGACCAAATTTACCATCAATTACGCTAATTTTACTTGGTTGAAACCGTTGTCTTTATCAAGCACTTGTGAGTTTTTGTTTGAGGCAAGTGGAAATAAGTTTGTCCTTTGCAATCCACTAGAGAAAAAATCTAAGGAACTAGTGGTACAAGGCATTCCAGATTATTATGATGCAGAAACTTACATGGAGACCCTTGTTTCTCCCAATATGCCAAGCATCACATAAAAGATTACTACTGTATAGGTAACATGGATGATTGAACTAAACCGTTTTTTATCATTCATTTTATTTTTACCTGTCTATGTCGCTGCATGTTTGTCTCTTTTTCCTTGATAATAAGTAGAACGGTGAGAGTTTAATTTGTCATCTTGTTTAGAGTTTGTTTATATATTTCGATCATACTGGGTTCGAGTGGCTGGGGTCAAATTCTCAACTTAGGTGTGCTTGTCATCAATGCTCACAGACAAAGAGGGACCACAACATAAACAAAATAAGGTACAATTGACACAATTCAAGGGCTTTTGAGTTTACATCTGGCAAAGCTTATGTTTAGTTTGATTGTGCAGGTAACTTGTCATGGCTATTTTGTTGTTTGTTTTTGGTTAACTGCTAATGAATCTGTGAACCACGTGGCTTGGTTTGTTACATTTTGAAGATGATTGAGGTTATCATCTTCATTTATCACTCTTTCTTTCCATTTCACGTGGCATAGCTTGTTAGATTTTGAAGATGATTCATGTTATCATCTTCATTTTGGTCAATTGCCAATGAATCTGCCATACCATGTTGCATAGTTGGTTAGATTTTGAAGATGATTGAGGTTATCGTCTTCTTTTTACTGATCTTTCTTTCCATCTCATATATTTCTTTCCAACACCAAATAATATATATGTCCTATATGGTTCTGTTGGTCAGGATATGATGCTTTATTGGCTTTTGAAAACAATAACAATATGACAAAGACTCATCAATATTTTCAGGGAAAGTTTCCTAGAGGTGGTTAAAAGAAATGGCAGAATTTTTTGTTGGTCCTTGAATTTATTGAGAACTACAGATGCCCAGAGGCTAGTGGTTGAGTTGAGACAACATGTTTTATATTTTAGATGCAAAGTTGTGATTATTTTTACTCTTCTTTGTTTCTTGAATAAAAATCCATTCTTACATTTTGCCATGATTTCATTTGCACTTGCATTTATTCTTCCAGTTATACATTTGTTAAAATAAACTGATGATAGGGATACATGTAAGTAATTAAGCATAATTAACAAAATTTTCTGCAACTTACCCGAATCATTGTGAAGCTCCTTTTTCATTTTGTTTCCTGAATGAAAGTATTTCTTTATTAAACAATGTTCCTATTAGGTCCTTCCAGGTTTTGTAGTGTGCCATGTCTAGCTCCTGTTGATGACTTAATCATACAACTAAAGCTCAATGTTCTTGGAGGGTGCCTTTGTGTCCTTGATTTTTACAGTGGTGATTGTCACAATGTTTGGGTGATGAAAGAGCATGGTGTGGGGGATTCCCAGACCAAATTTACAATCAATTATGGTGATTTCTGTTTGTGGAAACCTTTGTGCTTACCAAGGACTGGCAAAGTTTTGTTGGATGTGAGACAAAAGAAGCTGGTGATCTTCGATCCTGAAGAGAAAAAATGTAAGGAACTAGTGGTTTGAGGCAGGCCTACTCAAGTTGATACATCAACTTCTTCTGTGGTGGAGCGCCTTGTTTCACTCAATTGCAGCAATGTGATCAAGTGCCAATGGCAATCATCACGTAAAAGATCACTACGGGATAGGTACCATGATTGAAACAAACTTAACCCTTCTCTTATCATTCCGTTTTACTTCTATATATCTCTGTGTTGCTGCATTGTTGTTCCTTTTTCCTTGATGTTAGTTGTATGAGTTTAATTTGAGGTCTTGTATGGAGTTTGTTTTTATATTTTGAACATAGATTTTTGGCTTAACTGGGTTCAAGTGGAATTGACACAATTCAAGGCCTTTCAAGTTTTTTATATTTGGCAAAGCTTATGTTTTGTTTGACTGTGTGGGTAGCCTGTCATGTCCATTTTTTTTGTTCGTTTTTCGTCAATTGCAAATGCAGCTCACCGTAATGATTATAAAAGCTCCTTTTGCATTTTGTTTCCTGAATCGAAAGTGTTCCTTTATTAACCAATGTTCTTATTAGGTCTCTCTAAGCACGAACTGAAGCATGTGAAGCCGAGACTGAATCAGATTTTTCAATGGCAAAGCGATGTAGGTTGGATGAGCCATCCAATTCCTAGAGCGCTCGTTTTGCCTCCAAGCTATGGAACGGAAAATGTCTTAGTCGGATAAGCTTGAGTGAATCCTGTACTTTTGCTCTGTTGATGTTACTCCATAATGTTTTGTGGTGCCCATAAATGTGAAATTTCTTACATTAGTGTAATTATGATATTCATTTATGTTATGCTTTGCAAGTGCTATTTCCAGCTTGGCTTGGTTAGTGTCATTTTTTTGTTTGTTCTTTTTTTCTATTATGAAGTATAAGAGAACAGTATTTGCCTTACTGTTGTCTCGCTATATTACTGTAGTTGGCAAAGAAGGGCAAAGATCTTGGATGATTCCAGTTGAATTGTTCCTTCTTCTTTTTTTCTGGTTCAGTCAAATTTGTTAGCCTCTTCAAAACACGACAAATTGTCATGTTGAATGTCACAGTAAGTGAATTCTTTGATATTGGTGGATCCATGAATCCATTCACAATTTCATATCCATAGGAGGGACTCATTTCATTTTGATGATAACTAGAAATAGTAGTTAGATTATGAAGTTTGTTTAAACTGTCAAATCTCAATCTTTATATGAAGTAACAAATGGAGATGGTTTCATTTCATTTCATTAGTTATTTCCCTATAGAGATGGTGAAATTTTACTTTCTTCATTGAACTGTTGCTAATGGAGGACATTTTTTAAATATACTTCTCAAATTATTTTTACACACATATAGTGCTGGAATCACTAAATCATGCAATTCACTGAAATAATAAATAAAATATGATTAAAAATTTTATAATTAGTACATAGTTATTTGCAATATAATGATTATATATATATTACATAATTACATTTGAGTAGAAATTATTATTTGTTTAGGCTTTTCTCCAATTATAGAGTATATTATTAGATCTTTTTTTGAACACCGTATATCATTAGATCTTGTGAGCTCCACAACAGATTAAGGTCTTTTTTGGAAAGTGATTTATAATTTAATTTTATTAATTTATTTGAATTATATTATCTCTTTACTTTTTGTATATATTTTTGTATCATATTATTATTGGCGTGTAATATCACATTATTCCATCCTAATAAAAAATAATAACAAAAAATCTACTCATTTGAACTAAAATTTTATCTCATATATTTATTCTATAATTAAATTTTTATTATATATTTAATAATTTATTCTATTTAATTTTGTAAGAAACTAATCTTACTTGAAAATAAAAATAAAAATAAAGTTGAGATAGCGCAATGGAATGGAATGGAATGGAATGATTAACCGCCATCAGTTGAAGCTTCCCAAATGGCAATGCCGAACCTTCCAGAAGAGATCATCCTTGACGTACTCTTGAGACTCCCAATCACCTCTCTAGGTGCGTTTCGAAGCCATGGCTCTCTCTCTTCTCCGATCGCCATTTCATCAAAACCCATCTCAAACTCATTCGCAACACCAACAACGAAAACGAACACGAGCGATTCATTCTCGTTTCTAGATCCTGCATTTTCCAATCCGTGGATTTTAAATCATTCCATTCTCACGACAATTTCGTGGCCGTTGGCCTCAAATTCCCTCCCAAACCGAAACCCTAATTGTAGGGAGATTTCTGGTTCCTGTGATGGCTTGTTATTGATGCTCAATCGCTATAACTCTCTACTTTTTGGTCAACCCATCTACTAGACAATCTAGAAAATTACCCAAATCTCCTTTTTCAATTGAGTATAAATATTGTTTTGATAGTTATGGGTTTGGTTATGATTCATCTAATGATGATTACAAAGTTGTGAGGATTTCTCATTATGAATATGATTGCAATATTGTTGATAATATAGTCACTGTGTATAATCTAAGAACCAATTCATGGAGAAGGATTAAGGATTGTCCTTATTTGCTTTACGGGTCTTCACCGGGGATTCTAATTAGCTGGGTTCTCCGCTAGTTAGTGAGTAGTCCCGTGCATTCAAATAAGGCGGATGTAATTGCTTTACTTGATTTATGAGACGAAAATTTTCAGCATTTGCCATCTCCTTGTTCTTCTGATGATGAATTGAACCTATATCCCGAGCTTTGTGTTGTTCGAGGGTGCCTATATCTGCTTGTTTCTCATGATGATTATTGTAAAGATGTTTGGGTGATGAAAGATTACGGTGTGAGGGATTCTTAGACTAAAATTACAATCGATTTTAGTGATTTTTCTTTTGGAGGTTGTTGTGTTTATCAACCACTGACGAATTTTTGTTGGATATGCATGCAAATAAGCTAGTCTTCTACAATCCGCAAGAGAAGAAATCTAAGGAACTAGTGGTTCGAGGCAGGCTAAATCATTTTGGTGTCGGAACTTACGTTGAGAGCCTTGCTTCAGCCAATGCAGCCAATGCCAAGCATCGCATAAAAGATTACTATTCGATAGGCAACATGAATGATTGAACTAAACCGACTTTGTCATTCCATTTTACTTCTATATGTCTATTTTGCTGCATTGTTGTCTCTTTTTTATTGATGTTAAGTAGAACAGTGTGAGTTTATATCTTTAACATAGAATTTTTGCTTAAATGGATTCAAGTGGCTAGGTTCAAATTCCCATGGTTGGTGTGCTTGCTTCAATTGTCAGTTAGAGAGAGCCAGATAAACAAAATAAGGTAGAATTGACACAATTCAAGGCCAAACCAAACAAAGTGTTGTGTCCCAAATCTCAATCTAGTGTGGTTAGCTACATGAATCATTTTTCACAATGCCCATATTTATTTATTTTTTTCGTTTTTGGCCAACTGCAAGTGAATCTGTCAACCACATGGTGTAGTTGGTTAGATTTTGAAGATGATTGAGTTTATCATCTTCATTTTGTCGGTCTTTCTTTCCATCTCATAATTTTCTTTCTAACTCCAAATTAATTATATATATACACGATTCAGTTGGTCAGGATATGGTTACTTTAAAAACTTTTGCAAACTACAGAAGTGCAAGGCTAGTGCACGATATCTCAAAACATACTGCTGTAAGGTAAAATTTTGCAAGGGCCTATCTTTCTTAGTTCCTCAAACTATATGAGGTGGAGTTTTCTGCTGCCTTGTGGCCATAGTTTCTTGTTGTAAAGATGCTCTGTACCAAGTGATTGATAGTCTCCAGTGAGTGTATTAGGCTTCCTCTTTTCATATTTCCTTTATATCTTTCCCCTTCGCTTTGGTTTTTCCTACTGCCTTGTTTGTTCAGCTTCAACAAGCCAATGACCATATATATTATTTTATTTTTTATGCAAAATTGTGAATATTTGTACTCATCTTCCCTCTGTTTCTTGAATAAAAATCACTCACATTTTGCTATGACTTCATTTGACCTTTTCGTTATATTTACGCTTGTATATTTGTTGAAATGATCTGATCATAGTGGTATGTAAGTAAGCAAGCATAACACAAATTTTTGCCACTTACCTTAATCATTTTGAAAGTTCTTTTTGCATTTGGTTTCCTGAATGGAAGTGTTTTTTTTTTTTTTTCTGGGGCTCCCCAAGCATGGACTGAAGCATGTAAAGCCAAGGCTGAAGCATATTTGTCAAAGGCAAAGAGATATAGGCTGGATGTCCAGTTCCAAGACTGATGTCTATAGTTCTATCACCTTGTGTCTCTGTCACACTTTCTGGTGGTGAATATGTTAGCTTTGGTTGATGATGGCATGCTTCTGTATTGCTGTTCATGCTATGGATTGGATTTGTCAAACCACAAAATGATGGTTGTTTACCATTTTAACTGGTTTCTTGTCATTTTTCTTGTGGATGGGCTTCCAAAAGTGAGTTTGCCAATCTTTGATGGGTTCACTATGCTTCAAAAAATGCTCAAGTTGTTCTTGTGGCTTGACCATTTTGTGAGGTTTGCACCTTATTGTGTGGTGTTATTTTGTGATGCAACTGCTAGCAATGCCAACTTCCATGGCAGTTATATAATGTAGTATTTGAAAAAATTTATCGAATGTCGTTAGTACCATTGACCCAAACAGATCCGTGATTACATATTTGTGTGGGTTGCGTCATTATTGAAGGTCCTATGTTTTAGCTGCCGATGTTGCTACAAATAAATGAATGTGCATTGGTAACTTTATTCCAGAAATGGAGTAAAACTGAGTCTGTCCTTTTTTTCCTATTTCTTTTTTTGAGCCAAAGAGTAAGAGGCAATGCTCTTAAATATTTTTAATTGAAATGTTTACACAATAATATGAATGTAATTATCAAAATTATTGACCAATTTTCCAGAATGGTTTTTCCACATAAGAAATTATAATCACAAATAAAGAGAAATTCCGAACAAATACAAGATTAAACTTTAAGGAGATTCGAATCCCTTACCTTCTATGAAGAAGCAAGGGTTTTAGCCAACGGATAGTTCCGATCAATGGCTCATTTGAAGACCATTGATTATAGAAGCATATGTGCATGATTTCCAAAGTTTAAGGTGGCTACACTCCCATGATTAAATCAACATAGAAACAAAGCAACTCTAGAAATATAAGATTACATCCAATTGCCCCATCTTGCGCCCAAAACTTTCACAGCATTTATGGTCAAAAAACAAAAAATGAGTTTCTTGGCAAAATTAAATGCACTTACTTCTACATGGTTCCATATTTCTATACTATGGTTTCCATAAGCAATGCAATGGCAGGAGTGTTTTTCTAATTGATCCGCGGAAATTTCAATTTCTCTTCATGTACTCAAGCTATGTTGTCTGAATTTTTAATTTGTAGAGTGAAATTTCTTTGATTGTGTTTTCATTTTTGGTTTTCTTTAAAGAAATTGGTTGTTTTAAAAAAAATAAAAGAAGATAATGCTAGGAATACCAAATTTTCTACCAAACAAATAACCAAATGTCTCACGTGTATGGAATCCGCAATTTTGTCAACCCAACACCAATATAAAACATTTGATCATTTATTTGGTAAAAAATTTAGAATCTATAGCATTTTCCTAAAAAAAATCTTTGAAATATTTTTCAAAAACAATTCATACCATTTCTCCTCTACTTTTATTTATCTTATAGATCGCGCAAACAAGTAAGCATAAAAGTTACTCCACCAGGTGGCAAAAAGGGGAAAAAAGCAACGGTGAGTGTATATAATCTTGAAGAATAATGACTTCAAAAAGAAAAATTTTTGCTAACAAAATAAAAGTATGTTTAATTATTTTAGAACTCCTAATCACAAATATGGCTTCAAGTAGGAAAAGGGGTGATTATGCTCATAAATCTACTTCCATTTCTTTTTTCTGGGTTCGACAAACACTGCCCACCATTTTTTAGGTCCAGAAGCACGTAAAAATCATCAATGCACAATTATCCTACTGGCCTGAGATTCAATCCAATAGAGTTTGGTGCCCTAAACTTGAAATCAATTTCCTTTTTTGTTTTCATATGCTGAAGAAATATAACCATCAATTTAACAACCAAAGAACATGAGAGAATTCCAGTCAATCTTTCAAACAAAACAGGATCAAGAACACAATGACAAACAAAGATAGCTGATTCTGTGTATACTACATATTCTTCTGCTTTCAAAATGAGTAGCAAACACAAAATCTAGGTTACCAGTCTGAGCATGAGACCTCAAACAGTCACCACCAGTCAAACATCATAAACTCTGTCATTCTGCTATCTTTGGTTGCCTAGAAAATATAGAAGAAAATGTTAATTAAAGATGATATATTCATTAAACTGCACAAAGCAAACTATAAAGAAAAAGAGAATGTTGGGAAAAAAAATTTCCATCAATAGATATTCTATTATTCATACATTCCTTCAACTTGACAACTTATACAGTGTTCAGATCTTAGAATTGTGGGGGAACAGAAAAGAGGGGCCAAAGTTGGGGGGGAAATAGTTTTCCTGTATTTCTTCCTCCACAAATCCAAGATCCAAACACAACCTAAGGTAATGAAATTATGAAACAACGAAAGAAAGGGAAATTTTCACTAGTTCACTTTGAACATTATTTGCCATAACAATGAGACATTAAGGGACCAAAAAACCAATATCTCGTAAAGCCACCCACTCAAACCACCTGCATAGCCTTCATTTATTACCAGCAAGTATGAATAATTTTGTTCATTTTCTCTACATGACAGTATAAGGAATGAAGAAAATCTCTTTTCCACTCACTCTCTACATCCAAACTCAGGAGATAGAGTGTGTGGCCAATACCTCATATATCAATGTACGAGCCAATCTCAAAAGAACACTACAATATGAATGACAATTAGATTTTGAAATAATTCAAGCACAAGAATTGAATGATTGGCCCCCCATGCCTTCCTGGCACACAAAATTAGGCCAAAAACTATGGGGTCAACCAAGAATTCCGTAGGGCCTATTTTCAAGAATTGCATCTGCACAAAGGAAACCCCTTCCAATCCAAGTGCAGATTTGAAATCAAAATCCATAACAACACAAATTGAAAATTCAATAAATAACTCTCTTTTGAACTATAAATTATTAGGATCCATAGCAAGTCATTGACCTCTAATTATATGGCCGAGACACACCAGAGAACTAGCTACCCATGCAGTTCAGACTACAGAATTCAGCATAAAAGAGATGTCTGACCTCAGTTTCAAGAAATAAAAGAGAAAAAAGAAGACAACTGACCTTTGTCCAGGATACTTCTCAGTTTGGCCAACAAAGATTTCTTCTACCCTCTTGCATAATCTCAAAAGCAAGTTTGTATCTTTCTAGAGATGCAGCCCCCGACTCGATAAAGTTACGAGCTTCTTCTCTTAAACTCCACAGCATCAAGGGCCTGAAATCTTGAGAGCCACCTCCTGAATCAACATCCCGTAGAATACCATACTTGGCACTTTTTGTCCACCGGTGCAAGATGTAGCGAGATGGAAGTTCCCTTATGTTCATTATTTGGAATACTTTTAATGCATGTCTACAAAGCACACCTTCAAATTCAAACATTTTACAACTACAACTAACATTCAGGTTCGATGCATTGAAGGCAACAGTATTCCTTGCCTCCCCATTCCCACACGTCTGCACCAAATATCTACTAATAGCACCTTCCACATTGATCTTTATTCCAACATAACTATAGCATTCCAAAAGCTCTTTCTGGAATGCTTTGAACATTGTGATTGTGTAAAGCCTTCTACCTTGTTCTTCTATGGGGTCTTTTGTGTGCAAAACAGATTGCATGTTAAATGAGTTAAAATCCTCCTTTTTTTCCTCCTCACGACGTTGCTCAAGAGCTTTTTCATATCGTAAAACAAATTCGTTAAGGGGAGTTTGGGCATTCAGAAACGTACCAAAAAATGATTTCATGCTTCCATCCATAGGGATCCCTGCAAAGAACGTACCCCTTATATACAATGGAACCCAACTTTTGCGCGTTCTGTACATTTCTTTCAACCAAGCATTCTCCTTCAAATCATATTTGTTAAGAAGTACGTTCCATGCAGAATCAAATTCACTAGGTGCCTGACTCTGACAAATGCAAGTCTCGTATTCATATTTGAACTCGGTATTTATGGAAAGCAGTGCACCCAAATACTGCTGTTCCTTCGCTTTAATTTGCCATGTAGAAAAACGATGATGCGTACCGGGAAAAACTTGTGCAATTGAATGTTGGATGGCCTTATCTTGATCAGCTATTATCGACAAAGGACAGCGCCTGGACATTGCCCTAAGCCATGTTTGAAACACCCAAGTAAAAGATTCCTCTGATTCATCGGCAATCAAAGCACACCCAAGAAGCATTGGTTGCCTATGGTGGTTAATTCCAATAAATGAAGCAAACGGCACCAAATAACTACTGCTCCTGTATGCCGTATCAAAAACAATGGCATCCCCAAATTGACTGCATGAAAACCTAGACCGGCCATCAGCCCAAAAAAGGCTCATGCATTTGCCATCATCAACTTCTATAGCATAGAAGAACCCTGTATCTTCTGCTTGACAAGACTGAAAATAATCAAGAAGCACAGGGTACCAATCACTTCCAACATTACTTTGACGGCCTCTTTTGACAAGGTTTATGCCACCATTTGTTTCAACTAAATCCAAATTTTCCAATCCACTACTTACTTCATCTCTAAATCCCTTCGGAGCAGCACTAATTAGTCTACTAGCATCCATCGGAGAATCAAGATCATGATTGTGTTCTTTTTGAAGACGATCAACTACCCATCTTCCTGATTCTTGCCTCTGTATCCTCATGAATGCACCACAACCTACTCTTGAAGGGTGCTGATGCCCTTCCTTTGAGCACACAAATCTTCGAGATGTAATTGATCCATCATGTTTTGAACGAAACAACTGACCAATCCGGACTTTGAACCCTGTACCAGCTGCATATGCATAGTAAAATTTGTATGCTTCATTAGCAGAACCGAATTCAAGACCTTTGTATGGTTCTACTTTGGGTGGTATTCCTTCCGTTTCTTCCCTCTTAAGGCGTTTGACATCAATGACACCTGATGGGCTTGGGTGTCCATCCTCCTCCTCAAGTGATCTTATTCCTGTCCTGGAGGACACTACAATTGGCGATTTTGGAGCTGGAAGGACTTTCCTTTGTATATGGGGTGGACGAATTTCCCCTGGAAGTCCGAGCTCATGATTGTGCTCTTTCTTGATATTGGCGAGAACCCACTTCCCAGAATCACTTTTTTGTACCCTTATGAATGCTGGACAACCTGTTCTAGAATTGGTTTGAAAACCCTCCTTTGAGCACACAAATCTTCGAGAAATAACCGCTCCATCAACTCTGGACCTGTACAACTGACCAATCCTAATTCTGAACCCTGCTTGTGCTGCATATAAATTATAAAACTCCTGTGCCTCTTCTGCTGAATCAAACTCTAACCCCACATGTGGTTCAAGCTTGGACTCTCCTTCATCCTCTCTATGGCCATTATTTTTCACAACCAATCCACCTGCTGGTTTGACTCTCACATTCATGACATTCCCAAGCTCTTCTCTATTCATATCAGTATCTGAACCCCACACCAAAAGATAACAAAGAACAACAAATAAATGTCCAAATATTGAAAAAATAAATAAATAATAAAGTAAACAAAGGGGGTTAACAACTATGAATTACAACAATTTGAAAACAATACCCAACATACCAGTTTGTAAAACTCTTCTCAAAATTAATATTAGCATAAGAGACTGTAAGCAATAAATACAACATAACTATTACAATCTGTAACACAGATAAGATAATGAATACATTATGCATAAACTACACAGAATGGCAAGACTGCAAATTGGCATGCACGCACCAAAGAATAAGTAAAAACAAAAAGAATATAAACGAAAAGAGGACTGAACCAGACTGATATGAAAACTTTCAGTATTGCACTTATTGAAAAATAAATAAAGAATAAAAGAAAAGAAAAAACATATCTAATTCAGATAATAATCCAATCAGCAAAAACACTCCTAGAAAGGTACCATGTCCTACAAAGCCGCAACTTCTTGGACACCACTTGAATTGTGTCAGGCAACTTGAACGTGTCATGACTTGAAAATTAAATTTCATAATTTTCAAACACTCAAGTCAACCATGAAAATTTTAGGAGAAAAGAGAAATCATTTGATTCATGAGTCACCCAATGACACGTTCAAGGGCATCTTACATCCTTATTAAGCACATATTGACAATCGAGCTCAAGCATAGACCCAAAATAAATCCTCCACCCAAAAACTCGACAAAAGTTATTAAGCTTGTTAGCTGTCCAGTGATCTGACTAAGTAAAAATGCACTACTCCGAACCATTCTGCCCCAATGACGTAGGTTACCTGTCATGCCCCCAGTAACCTGAAGAAAGTAGGTCTGCCAACATGACCAAAAAATTCTTAAGCCTAAATTACTTGGTAGCAAGCTAGTGGTGCCTTGCATATCCACATCCCCTTCTTATACCCTCACATCCTTGTGAGAGGTCTATAATTAATCAGAAGACCGAGATTAGCTCATTACAAACTCCCCTTCTTTATACCTCGCAAACCCTATTGTTCTGTATACCCTTGCATCCTCATGCAAATGGACCCATCTCCTTGTGTAATAAGAATTTGGACTCAAGTCAAATTCTCTGTGCTCCTTAGCTTAAATTTTTTGAACTCACTATTTGCATGAAATTAAAGAAAAACAAATATATATATATATATAACAGCTTCACTAGCATAAGTTCCAATATTCACCTCTCTCTAATTATAAAAAAAAAAATTCTCTTTAATTTCTTCTAATTTGGACAACCCAGATATTTCAGTCAAACATCATATGGATTCAATGATATTTAATGTTAAAAATGCAATTGTAAAAGAAAACACATCCATGGATGAGGACCTTGGCATTGAAACAAGCTTACAAAAAAATACTACTATTAATAGAAACTCAACAATGATCATGGAGAACCTCACTAGATTTAGGTTGGTATCATTTGAAATTAATCAGAAGTGAACCTGCATTCGAGGGAACATCAAAGTTTTGTTGACACTAATGATTAACAACTCACTGTAAATGATTGGTAACTTATAATGAAAAGTTAAGAAACTTCTTGGAGTTAACTGAAATATGGCTTTTAGTAGAGCCAACTGGAGGAATTGGATCCATGTAGTTGATTTCAACTAATTAGGACAATGGCTTGTTGAGTTGAGCAGGCACATGAGAAGTTTGAAACATACTAAGAAGAAGATGTAAAATGTTATGAGACGAGATTCCATATATGTCATTCACATGTCAAAGAACTTCACGCACAGCATGTGAGATTTTCGGGGATCACCAATCAGGTTCCTGAACTAACAAGGTTGCTCTAAAAGTTCTATAAAGGCCTACAAGCTTCAATTAGTGCCAGTGAGCTTACATGGAGTACCTCTTTAACTTGTGGTTAATATTAGAAGGTGCGCAAGCCCACACATGTAAGTGAGTTGGCCAAGATGGTCCAAAAACCAGACATCTCGAGATAAACCTAGACTTACCTTTCTAGATCTATCCCTAGACTCACTGGTGCACACAATTTGTGAGTGGTCAGCAAACAGTTGAAAAGACACCCTCAAGTAAATCCAAAAAAATTTCAAATATGCATTAATAAAGGAAGGGTTTCCATTACCATGTTTTTTTTAATGTTTATAGATTATCTTTGCAATCTATTTGTGTTTTTCATTGCAAGGCAATTACCAACTGCAGGTCCAACCAATGCAACGTGTAGCAAGTGTGGTTAGAAATAAAACTTATCTTGCAGCTCTTAAGCCCAACCTTCTTATAGAGCAGCAGCCCAATCTTTTTGTGTCCTTGACCCTATGAAAAATTTCAAGTGTAAAAGTTTTTGGTTTTTGTGCTTTCATTAAATCAGTAATTTCCCTGATTTTCTTACATCATACGTATTTAGTGCTTGTTCAAAACATATCCTAAAGCTTGCATCAAGTCTTGTCACGAGATTGAACAAAACTTTAGTTACTAACTTGTATAAGCACTTGAACAACACTTTTTGATTAACTAACCAATGCCCAAAAAGTTGAAACACGAGTCACGATGTTATATTTCCAACATAATTACATAAAATAATGAAATGAAAGGCCTCATACCAAACTTGACACTAATGATCAATCGAAACAAATTATCCCAACAAAAATCTTAAGACTCAATTTGCATGATTCTCCCTTGCTAAAAAAAATAGTAACTTTTTAGTCCAATAGCCAAAATCAGCAACTGATTTATTGTTCCACATCCTATGACTCCTGCATGTAAGAGTTTTGGTCTTGAAGTCATGAGGCAATCACGCAATTTTATTCATTTCAGTACATGAGCTATAAGCATAACATAACAGCATATAAATAACCAGAAAAAATAATTATTATAATTCAGCCATACCGAAATTAATGTTTTGGAACCAAACATTTTAGCGAAAAAAATCACTGCAAGTTGTCAAACCATTGTCTCCATTTTTTTGCCCGTCTTTTCCATAAAAAGCCAAAAAGCCACTAAAGAAGCCAAATTCCAAATGAGCCCAAGCATGTAACAGATAACCAATCAAATTCAACACAAATGTTATTTCAAAAAACATCAACTTTTTTTATTAATCAACAATTTCAATTAGGCAAAGAACAAATACACATAGAACATGAGATCATTCAATCAACAGCTAAAACTATACCCAATTAAAACCATCAGAACGACAAAATTCACCCTGAAAACAGTACAATGAGTGAGAAAAACAGAAAAGGTGTTAGGGTTTTACCTTCGCATATCGGTCCAGAGACTCGGTTAGGGTTTTGTGCCGAAACAGCAAGCAAAGAGCATGTATAAGGTGGTTCAAGCTGAAATTGAAGTGTCTGAGCCAGTTCTAGGGCTACAAATCACATGCATTGTGGCCGAGAATGGGTTCATTGTGGCGGGGACGATCAATTCAGCATCTTTTTGTTTGCGAAATTTGAGTGATTTCGATTGACGAAGCAGAGAATCATAGATAACAGGTGATAATCGTGATCGAATTGTGCGAATCCATTAGACTACACAGAACAACTCATCTCCTCCCTCTCTCTCTCTCTCTCATGTGCAGAGTGAGTCGCTATCGACTCCGTCTGGGTTCGATCTTCTCTCTACTCCGGTGCGGTTGGTTTAGACCTGGCTAGGGTCCGTACGTACACCACATATATATATATATATAGGTGGGACTCGCAGGAGATATGCGATGGGCCCAACTCAGATCATCAAATTTCAGTAACCATTTGATATGATATGAATTGACGGAGGCTTTTCCCAAACTAAGCTGATTTTGCATAATATTTTTTAAATTATGCTTATTTTTAATGAATTTTTTAAATTAAGTTAAAGCGTTATTATAAATCGTGTTTTTATTGTTATAAGACAAAAATTTGATGTGCAGTAAAATCGCTATTTCAAATCGCGAATTTAATTAGGAAAACGCTATTTTGAATAGCGCTTCTTACATGAAATTTTTTCCCGATATAAAACGCTATTTCAACAAGCAATTTTGTATAAAACGCTATTCTAAATAGCGTTTTATTTGTGCATTGCTTTTGGGAATAAAACGCTATTCGAAATAGCGATTTTATTGTGCATTTGGTTTGTGAAGGAAACGCTATTCGTAATAGCGATTTCACTGCTCATTTGATTTGTGAAGAAAACGCTATTCTAAATAGCGTTTACACTGCCACCGTCTATTTCTTCCTGGGTAAGCAGATTATTGTTTAATATTTTATTTTTTTTCCTGTTGTCATTGTTTTGGTGATAATGTGATTCATAAAATTTTGTTGGCTTTACCAAAGCCATTGTCATGTTAAAATTTGTTTTTTTTTTTCTTTTGTTTTTTTTTTATTTAGATGGTGTAATTCAAAAATTTTACATAATATGATAAAAACCTCTTTTCGTATATTTATTTTACATAATATTTTTCATATATATAATTTTAAAATCATATTCATTTAGATATTATTAAGCCAATCATGTTCATTTACAAAAGTCATGGTTTTATTGTTCACTATTGTAAGCATGGATTGAAACCACACTTTCACTGTTAATTTAAATTATATTTAATTTTTTTTTGTAAATATTTTTTTTCTGTTGTCATTGTTTCGGTGATAATATAATTCATAAATTTTCTTTGGCTTCACTGAAGCCGTTCTTATTTTAAATTTTTGATTTTCTCTTTTGTCTTTGTTTCGGTTTAGAAAATGTAATTTAAAAATTTTTTTAGTCTTTACTAAAGCTGTTTTCGTGTAAATTTTTTTTGTTTATTGTTTTGTGTTTGTTTTGGGTAGAAGATGATAATGTAATTAATAAATTTTTTTTTTCTTTACTAAAGTCGTTTTTCATGTAAATTTTTTTTTTTATTTTTCTGTTGTTTTTGTTTTGAGTTAGAAAGTGTTATTCATAAAATAATTTTGACTTCACGAAAACCGTTTTCATTTAAATATACATATATATTTATCCTTTTGTCTTTGTTTTGGGTTAGAATATGAGAACGTAATTCAGAAAACACAATACATAAACATAACAGTTAGACAGACGAACACGTAATTCATGACCTAATATTGCATATTAATTGCCGCAACATTTGACAGACACAATACATAAACATAAACATAACAGTTATACTTACTCTAACACAGATATTACATATTAATGCATGACCTAATATTGCCGAAGTGTAGACATTAACACTTAATTCGCGCTTAAATCGGCAGATGGCTTAGAGTCTGAACAATCCGAAAGCTCAGCGTCAGTGACAAGCTCAAGATCCTCCATGATAGCCGCAACATTTGGTTCTGTTCCGTTCTTCTGTACATCCTTCTTAATTATGTATAGCTGCATATCGCGAGCTAACCTACGGCGCATTTGAGAAATCTCACGTTGTAGTCTTTCACATAGTTGATCAACATTATCAGGATCTTCTTTTTGGATCTCAACAGAACGTGCTTTTGGCACATTCAGTCGATTTTTTCGACATAATCTTTCCATTTGCACTCGGTCTATAAATAGTGCGGGCCACTTCAAAAATCTAGCGTTTGCTAAGCCATATCCTGTTTGATTATCTAATGGGTCCTCCACCAAACCACATAGATCTCGATAGTACTTGGACATGATAAAATGTCGCTTCCCAAACCTATCATGATAAGCACAAGAGGCATCTAACAAAGGAAATGGTGTTTCATCTTCAGCCTCGCCACTTCCCCTTCCCCCTCCTCGTCGTGAACTGTCACCCCTTTGGAAGTTCCTACCACCTCTGCGATTTCCACTCCCTCCCATGAACCATGCAGACATGCTAATTTTTTAAAACAAATGAATAATAATTTCGTAGGGCGAAATGAGTTATAAGGTTGTGTCTTCACCTTTAGTCGTTTATATAGTTGGTTATGAACGGCTTTAAGAAGATGCCTCTGCATGACAATCCTACATATACGAACAAGGTATGAGTTGTCACTAAAATGAAAAAACAGAGTAAAGCAAATACTGTGTACCAAGTCAGATGACTTGACAATCCATCTGCATATACCGACAAAGTAAGGGCATGCTCACTGTAAGGTAAATCAGTGAATTCACTATTGCTATGTGAGTTTCTGAATTGAGAATCCCACATATATCAATAAGAGATGAGTTGTCACTGTAATAAAAAAAACAAACAAAAAATTGAGAAAACCAAAACCTGTGCACCAAGTCACATGACTTGACAATCCATCTGCATATACGGACAAAATAAGGACATGCTCACTGTAAGGTAAATCAGTGAATTCACTATTGTCATGTGACTTTCTGAATTGAGAATCCCACATATATCAAGTGGAGATGAGTTGTCACTGTAATAAAAAAAATCGAGCAAAAAATCAAGAAAACGAAAGCCTGTGCACCAAGTCAGATGACTTGACAATCCATCTGCATATACGGAGAAAATAAGGGCATGCTCATTGTAAGGTAAATCAGTGAATTCACTATTGCCATGTGAGTTTCTGAATTGAGAATCCCACATATATCAATAAGAGATGAGTTGTCACTGTAATAAAAAAAAACAAGCAAAAAATTGAGAAAACCAAAGTCTGTGCACCAAGTCACATGACTTGACAATCCATCTACATATACAGACAAAATAAGGGCATGCTCACTGTAAGGTAAATCAGTGAATTCACTGTTGCCATGTGAGTTTCTGAATTGAGAATCCCACATATATCAAGTAAAGATGAGTTGTCACTGTAATAAAAAAATCGAGCAAAAAATCAAGAAAACTAAAGCCTCTGCACCAAGTCAGATGACTTGACAATCCATTTGCATATACAGAGAAAATAAGGGTATGCTCACTGTAAGGTAAATCAGTGAATTCACTGTTGCCATGTGAGTTCCTGAATTAAGAATCCCACATATATCAATAAGAGATGAGTTGATACTGTGTATCAAATAATCGAGCAAAATATGGACAAAACCAAAGCCTGTGCACCAGGTGACATGACTTCGCAATGACAAGTCTCTTCACGATTTGACTACTCAATGTTTGAAAAAATGAAGCTTATGTAGGCAATGTTGCGTTTCACTTAGCTATGCATCATTCGTTGTTACGACGTACTATTTCTATCAACGGGAAAAGTATGACTATTTGAATTTCTGTTGTCATTTGGAATTATTTTAAAATCAACTTTTGAATATTCAATTTGTAATATTTTGAAAAACATTTACAATCTCAACTTTTGAAATCAACTTAAAAATAATGGTGGATATCATGGTGCCTTCAAATCTGTTTAGAAAATTGGTACATTCAAATCTGTCTGGAAAACTGGTGTTACACAGTAATTTAGGAAGTGTTGTTCTCTTTAGGTATAAATCCGAAAATTAACAAATCAGCGTCATCAGAACTGATTAAAATTCTAGTTTCTATACGAAGAGAATCGTCAATTTCTTGAAAAATGTACATAAAACAATCTGTTTGAGTATAATTCTTCAGATTAGTGATTCATCCCAACCAAATCAAGTAAAACCAATTGGGTTGTAAACTTAGTCCCCCAAGTGGACCAACCACTTGGGTTTGAGCTTGTTTGTCCAGCCCCCGAAGTTTAGTTTTTTGTCAACCCCCCATTCCTTACCCGAGGCATCATTTGTACTGGACTTACAAGAATTGAAAGGTGATTCTTTCTTCTTTCCTGATAGAGATTGAAATTCTTTATGTAGAGTATCCCTATTTCAGCAGCCTCAGTTAAGGGAAGCTTTTCACCGAGCTAACTGTTCTGTTTTATGTGTTATTGAAGGCGGTAGTTCGTTTGTCTGAACTTTATTAGTCCCCCAACTGGACCAACCACTTGGTTTTCAGATTGTTTGTCCAGCCCCCAAAGTTTACTTTCATGTCAACCCCCCATTCCTTACCAGAGTCATCATTTTTACTGGACTTCCAGGAATTAGAATGCGACTCTTTCTTCTTTTCTAATGGATATTGAAATTCTTTTTGTAGAGGATCCGTATTTGACGAGGCCTAGTTATGGGAAGCTTTTCACCGACCTATCTTTTCTGTTTTATGTGTTATTGAAGGTGGTAGCGTGTTTCACCGAGTTTAGTTTTTTGTCAACCCCTCATTCATTACCAGAGTCATCATTTTTACTGGACTTTCAGGAATTAGAAGGTGACTCTTTCTTTTTTCTTGATGGAGATTGAAATTCTTTGTAAATTGATCCCTATTTTAGCAGCCCCAGTTACGGGAAGCTTTTCACCGACCTATCTTTTCTGTTTTATGTATTATTGAAGGCGGTAGTTCGTTTCGCCGAGTTTAGTTTTCTGTCAACCCCTCATTCATTACCAGCATCATCATTTTTATTGGACTTTCAAGAATTGGAAAGTGACTCTTTCTTCTTTCCTAATGGAGGTTGAAATTCTTTGTAAATTGATCCTTATTTCAGCAGCCCCAGCTAAGGGAAGTTTTTCACCGAGCTACCTGTTCTGTTTTATGTATTTGAACTCATTGCAATTCAATAAAGAAAGTCATGAACTAATAACTGTAAATTACTATAAATGTAGTTATTTCATAAACTTCAGGTTTATAAACCAAATACTTGAAATACATCTGTACATCAGATGAACAACAACATTGTCTTACACTCCAGTAACGAACATACGACACAACGTACATACAAACATATATGACAGATAACGGTATTTGATTTCTTATTCCTCATCTGACATGTAGTAGTCAGAGAGATATTTTTCATTGTTTAAGACATTATTTCGCTCAGTCACTGTCAAATCTCTGTTGCTTGCTTTTGCCATTTCGGTGGCTAACTGAAGCATGAAATGTCGACATCTCCGTATCAAAATTCTCTTGTTCTCCTTCTTAATTCTGCTAACTGCTTTTTCATAGTCACTCACATTTCGTCTAGCCATAGTCAATGAACGACGATGAGGTACCGGTGCCCCAAAGTTACGTAGATCATTATACAATCCTTCTTGCTCCGTTACCCTGAACGCCCATTCTGCTCAGATACCAGCATAATAATCCTTCCGACTCGAGTACTTTTCGCTCTTGTAGTCATAGGTAAATGGAGGTAGCAGCCACACTTTCGGATTTCTTTGCCGGCGTGAACTTCCTGCACCTCTTGAAGACATTATTGATAAAATTAAAAAATTAATAATAATAGTAATTGTAGATATATTACTATTGTTATGACTTCAAGAAACATCATACTGGGGTATTTATAGACATCATAGTGAGAGTTAACTACAGATTATCTGGTGACGATAATGCGTGGTAGGGCACTATGGAACAAGTTATACACGTGATATTATTTTATGTTATTCATTTCATGTAATTTTGAGCACCCGCGACTTTGTGTACCTGTGAGTAGTCACGGACGTGGTTGTCAGATAAAATTGCTCGGATTGTAGGCCAGAGAATCACAATGCAATCCCTTCATATTTGAGCATTGAGTTGTCAAATAAAACAAAATGCAGTGAGTTGTCACATCGCCACATGAAACTATTTTGTCATGCTTACTTTTGTACTACAGTAAGTAGTCACTTGGAATTGACGATTTCAGTACATATAGGTGTTTTAAAAAAATTATAAATGAAATCAAAAAATGAAACAACAACTTTAATTTTCTTTGTTTTAAAGTAATATTGTTCATAAACAACTATGAAACAGAGTGCAAGTAAATACACAACCGTCCAACTCAGTTCGACCTACAACACTATCGTTGTTTTTTTCACCAAAATAATAAAATGGTCACCTCATATGTAAACACGATTGGAACTTTGCAGCCTATATTTTATCTTATTTACACTTAATGAACTTCACAGTCATCCAATTTTCATTGTTGTTACACAACCGTCCATCATGTTTATTTTCACCAACATAATAGCATTTTCTGCTTGTTTTCACAGTCGTTTTAATGTGACTTAGATGAATTCTGAAATGTGAGGAAAAAACAATAAATTTTCTTCATCACACATTTCATCCTCATCATTGTCTTAGGCGACATCAGGACCATACATGTCACTGTCAGGAAACGGTATAGAATTAACCGTTTCAGCCATATTACCAGCAACTTCAACTGGAGTGGTATGATGGCTGTAGGTGGGCACATCTTCGGTGTCATTGTGAAATTCAGTCTCGTATCCACCACGTGAACTTGATTCTCCACCATGGCCATGAAATGGCTGTTGTGTGTAGCCAGTTGCGTAACATTCACTTGATTCATACATAGGAGACTGAAACGCTGTCATATCAATCCCATGTGTCAGCAAGGTAGTGAACGGATGAGGATCCATCTGTGTTATATTCGGAAGATTATGTACAACCTCTTTCTCAATGTACACTTCCAAACAATTTGGTGGTTAGAAACTTCTACCGATACTTAATACGGTGTTCAACACCTCATCGTCATTTATCGGTAATATCTTGTATTTGCTGGTTGCTTGCCACTGGCGATAAGGATATCTACATTTGAAGATTAATCGGACTGTTTCCCCATAACTTGCCACCTTGGGCATAAACATCTCCTCCAAATTGACAAGTGTGGTGCCAAGTTGCACCCCATATATTCCTTTCGGCTCAGCATCATATGACACACCTTCATCAGGATCCCGAATTATATTTCCCCCCCAGTAGAAGATAATTGGAACAGTTGCCATATATTTGTTTCAATGAAACAATAAATATTAAAATATCAACAATATACATATATTGAATTCTACTTATAAAATAAACATTAAAAGAAGAATAACAAATTTTCCAGAAGTCACATTTATATCATAACTGACATTTTCCTATCAAAATCAACCCTCTTATTTTTTGTCAATTTATATTTTCCGGGGTTGAAGGAACTGTAGAGGTGAAACATTAATTCAATTTATATTTTGTCAGCTGTATATTTGTGTCTCGATGTGATTATTACTGTTTATTTTCTCATTTTTCTCACTTATTTTTATTCGTATAAAACAACAGCTGAGATTTCATCTGTACGTGGAGTTTTGTAGATAATTAAATATTTCTAAGGTTGAGTTGAAAGAACGCGATTGATTTGGACAATATAAAATAGAGGTTGCAAACATTGTTATTAATTTTTCAAAAATGGTGATCCAATTCTTCAGATTTATGGACAATATAAGTTAATTTGATTTGCTCAAACTTGTGCCATTAGGGACCTTAATGACAAAGTTATTTCTATGTGAACTAGTAACCCTCATATACTTTGTAGAGGTCATAGAGAGAATTAAAACAAAAAGCTCATTTAGGATCGTTCTGAAAAGTAAGAAGAAAAATTTAATTTATTAACTCCTTTTTTTTCTTAAATATATAAAAACAAAAAAATTATTAGAGAGATAATTTATAATGGCCAAAAATTAGAGAGAATTAAATTGAAGTTGGTGGTTAAATGTATGGACTAAATTTTGGATAGTTATCCATGTGAAGCTATGGGGCCATTAGTACCAATTATTTGGTATTACGAAACGCAGGCTTACCCATGAAAGTGCGATTTTTTTTTCTTTTCTTTCTTACTTACGAAATTGTTATGGACTATTAATTAAAATAGTTTAAGACTCTTTTCATGCATATACTATAACTAGTCTAATAATGACTTCTAATTATATAAATAAAATTAAAAATTAGTAAAACATAATTTTAGATTTTCCTTTTCAATGGTAGTGGACAGTCACAAAGCGGAAGTGGCGATAAGTCACTTCGTTCAATACCCATTTCAAAAACTTTTTCAGATTTTCTTAAGTTGTCAGAGGAAATTTAAATTTGTACTATAATGCTATTATGGCCCTGTGTTGGTAGAGCTGTGGGAAAGTGCTTATAGGTTATGCCTAAAAAAAAGCTTATAATAATAACTCAATTTTTTAGTTTTTTTTCCATTCTTAGCATCTCATCATCTCCCCTCAAAAGAATAAGTTAATTCTTCTCAAAGCTAAAAAAGCTAAAAAATAAAAAAAAATAATTAAAATTAAAAAATAAAAAAAAAATATAAATAAATTCTAAATTACTATATGTATTACAAATTCAGCTCATTAAATTTTTTAATCATATTCTGGGTCCCTATCCCCAAATATAGTGAAATATGGACTAAATTTTGGATAATTATCCATGAGTCATCTATGGAGCCATCTGTTTCGTAATTTGGTATTACAAAACGCAGACTTACCCATGAAAGTGCGATTTTTTTTTTCTTTTCCTTCTTACCTACGAAATTGCTATGGACTATTAATTAAAATAGTTTAAGACTCTTTTCATGCATATACTATAACTAGTCTAATAATGACTTCTAATTATATAAATAAAATTAAAAATTATTAAAACATAAAGTTTAGATTTTCCTTTTCAATGGTGGTGGGCAGTCACAAAGCGGAAGTGGCGATAAGTCACTTCGTTCAATACCCATTTCAAAAACTTTTTCAGATTTTCTTAAGTTGTCAGAGGAAATTTAAATTTGTACTATAATGCTATTATATGTATTACAAATTCGGCTCATTAAATTTTTTAATCATATTCTGGGTCCCTGTCCCCAAATATAGTGAAATATGGACTAAATTTTGGATAATTATCCATGAGTCATCTATGGGGCCATCCGTTTCGTAATTTGGTATTACGAAACGCAGGTTTACCCATGAAAGTGCAATTTTTTTTTCCTTTTCCTTCTTATCTACGAAATTGCTATGGACTATTAATTAAAATAGTTTAAAACTCTTTTCATGCATATACTATAACTAGTCTAATAATGACTTCTAATTATCTGAATTGAAAATTAAAAATTATTAAAACATAAAGTTTAGATTTTCCTTTTCAATAGTGGTGGACAGTCACAAAGCGGAAATGACGATAAGTCACTTCGTTCAATACCCATTTCAAAAACTTTTTCAAATTTTCGTAAGTTTTCTGAGGAAATTTTAATTTGTACTATAATGCTATTATATGTATTACAAATTCAGCTCATTAAATTTTTTAATCATATTCGGTGTCAATTCCAAATATAGTGAAATAAACCAAACGAAATTAAATCAAAATTTTTTTATTTAAATAAAATAGAGTGAAAATTAAATATTTTGAGACAACATGATATTTTTATTTATTATTTTGAAGTCAATAAAAATATTTAATTTGAATAAAATAGAGTCAAAATTAAATATTTCAGAGAACATGATCTTTTATTTGAGAGAACATGATCTTTTCATTTATTATTTTGAAGTAAATACAAATATTTTTTTTTAATAAAATACATTCAAAATTAAATATATTTTTTTAAATAATTACATTTAGTAGAAATTAGACATTTTGATTCAAAAAATATAGACATTAACAATTTCTGAAGCATAATTTGATTCAAAAAAATATAGACATTTTGATTCACAAGCATAATTTTAAAATTCCAATTTTTGATTTCAAATTTCAAAATATAGACATTTCATAATTCCAATTCAACAATTCTCAATTACATGAATTTCGTAATATGACATTAACAATTATGAATTATATGAATTTCACTTTTTTTAATTTTATTCTTAATTAAACAAAATTACTTTTCAAACCCAAATTTCAAACCCTAATTTCCTTTTAATTCCTCTTAACAAGCAAAAAAAAAAAAAAACTCACAAGCATAATTTCAAAATTTCAATTTCTGATTTCAAATTTCAAAATATAGACATTTCATAATTTCAATTCAACAATTTTCAATTACATGAATTTCATAATATGACATTAACAATTATCAATTATATGAATTTCGGATTTTTTAATCACGATTCTTAATTAAAGAAAATTACTTTTAAAACCCTAATTTCAAACCCTAATTTCCTTTTAATTCTTCTTAACAAGCAAAAAAAAAAAAAAAACAATTTCCAATTCAACAAATATAAGTTGGTTTATTCAAAATTCAAAATATAGACATTTTGATTCACAAGCATAATTTCAAAATTCCAATTTCTGATTTCAAATTTCAAAATATAAACATTTCATAATTACAATTCTCAATTCTCAATTCTCAAATCTCAATTTTATCAATTTCATAATATGACATTAACATATTTATGATTTATGAATTTCATAATTCCAATTTTCAATTCTCAATTATCATATTTATGATTTATTTAAAAAATTCAAAAAATTTTAAAAATTCCAAACCTGATTTATGATTCAAAAGCATAAAAATTCACAAGCTTTAGCACCCTTAATAATGTGAACCCTAAAATGTCATTCTAAAAGGATGTGTGAACAATCGACCAACAATTATCATTAGAACCCTAATTTCATAACCACACTGATAAAGCATAAAAAATCCAAACCCAAATATTCAATTCACAAGCAACATTCAAAAATTCAAAAGCATAAAAAATTCCACAAATTTAATGATTTCCAAACCCTGATTTCGGATTTCAAAAAATTCCAAACCCTAATTTCATAACGACACTGATAAAACCCTAATTCACATATAAAACCCTAACATTCACAGCAAATTAAAACACATTTACATTTTCACAAACACAAAAAATAAATACATAAAATTAGGGTTAACTGTCATACCACGGAGAGAGAGAGAGAGTAGAGACGGAGAGTGAGAGCAGAGAGCAGAGAGTAGAGCGAGAGCGACAGTGAGCCGAAGCAAAGCGAGATCGAGTGAGTCTGAGAGTGAGAGATGGAGATGGAGAGTGAGAGATGGAGAGTGAGAGTGAGAGATGGAGAGTGAGAGATGGAGTTTGAGACAGATGGATCGAGGAAGAGACGAAAAAATAAGTGTAAAAAACGTGAATGCAAATGAGGGGGGGGCTTCGTATTTATAAGACCGTTAAAAACGCTAATTGAAAAAGTGTTTTCATTTAGTTACAGTAAAGTCGCTATTTGGAATAACGTTTTCTTCACAAATGAAATGCACAGTAAAGTCGCTATTTGAAATAGCGTTTTCTTCACAAACCTTCACCCCAAATTAAGCGCTATTTGAAATAGCGTTTTATATCAGAAAAAAATTTCATGTAAGAAGTGCTATTCATAATAGCGTTTTCCTAATTAAATTCGCGATTTGGAATAGCGATTTTACTGTACATCAAATTTTTGCCTCCTAACAGTAAAAGCGCGATTTGTAATAGCGTTTTAGCTTAGTTTGGGAATTCCGTCAAAAGTAGGCCTAGTTTGGGAAATACCATGCAAAATCGGCTTAGTTTGGGAAAAGCCTCGAATTGACGGTCTCACCCCGGTAGCATCTTAAAATGTAGAGCTTCTAAGCAAATGAAGGGGCGTCTTGGGATGTTTTAAATAAGTGTTTTTTTTTTAATTTTTTTATAAAAGATGTAAAAAAATAAAGAGGAGATATTGATTGATGTGATCTAAAAAAGATAAAAAGATGGACTAAACTAATGCATGCCAAACAACCCTTAAAATTACTATTTTTTTGTTTGGTAATAAAGTATTTTAAATATATAAAAAACACAAAAAAATTTGGTAGCCCGAATAGTTTGAGGCTCGAATTGGCTCAAAATTCAAGACGACATCATTTTGATTTTTTTTTTCCCTTCTCTTTAAACAGGGGAGAAGAGAGCTAATAGAAGAGAGAATGGAGAAGAGGGAAGAGGGAAGAGAGAATGGAGAAGAGAGAACCTCTCATCTCTGTTAAACCTTCAGATCGTGCTCTCTAATCGCGGAAAGAGAACGAACGACGACGGAAGACGAATGACAGCCTGCGACAGCGAAACACGGATGACAAATCCATAAATCTGTTATACAAATCTGTAAATTTGTTAAAAATTTGTTAAAAATTATAAATCTGTTACAAATCTGTTAAAATTATGTCAAAATCTGTTATAAATATGTTAAAACTTAGTTATATAAATCTGTAAATGTTGTGAAGTCTGTAAATCTGATTTTAAATGTGTGTTGAAAGTTAGAAGAACAATTTGAACATGGTTTTGTAATTGGTCTCTCTGTTATCCAGTTCTCTCTCTCTACTCTCTGTTATCTGCTGTGGATTTTTTTGATTTTGATTCATATGGGTTTGTTGATTAAGATTTTTCATGTTTGTTGTTGGGTTTGTTGATTTTTTTTTTTTTTTGAGTTTTTGTTTTTTATTTTGATTCATCTGTTTTGAAGAGTAGAGCAAAGCAAAAGGGGAAGGAAGAAGAGAATGGAAGGAATAAAGCAGGGGGAGAAAGAAAAAAAAAAAAACTGCAAAACGGAGTCGTTTTGAAATTAAGGGCAGTCGAGCCATGGGAAATTCAGGCTCTGTAGTGAGACTGTAAAAAACAGGAAAATGGTTGAGAAATTTATTTTTAGAGGCGTATAAGATTAAGGTAAAAGATTGTTTTGTTTTGATTGGAAATATATATTTAATAAAATTATTTGGTGATAAATAATAAATTATTATTTTGAAGGGTAATACTTTAATTTATATTTATCATACTGAATTGCTCGTTCGACAATTATTCAAAAATTATTATTACTAAAAAATTTAATTAGATGTGACTGGCAGTAATTAGTGATGGTAATAATATAAATAAATATGTTAATTAAATACACAAATTAATAACATGTGAATAAATATTTAAGAATAATATGATATTTTAAATTGTTATTATTATTGTGGTCTCAAAATATTTTAATTTGCACACCTTTACATGCTTTCTTCTATATATATATACACTCAAAACCCTCCATTTTCGTACCCTAATAACGATCATCTCTCGCCACAGTGAATGGCAAGGCCTCCACAATCTCTCAAAACCCTCTTCCTCAGCCACCAAAACCATCGTTCCATCCAAAACCCTAACCCCCAAATCCGAAACCTCGGCCTCAGCAATGGCGGCGAAGAATTTCTTCAGACCCATCAACAGCCGAAGACCCAGAGCTTAACCCAGATCGCCAAAGAGGTTTCGAGGGTCATTCGGACTCAACCCAGATGGGAACAAACTCTACTCTCAGATTTTCCCTCAATCAATCTCTTCGATCCCAACTTTTTTATTGAGCTTTGGAAGCAGCAAAACAATGTGCTTCTTTCTCTCCGTTTCTATCTTTGGCTAAGCTCTCAACGTAGCTTTGTACCTGATAAATTGGCGTGTGATGTGATTTTTGATGGTCTTGTAGAAGCTAAAGCTGCCAATGCTGCGAAATCGTTTTTGACTTCTGTAGATTTTACTCCTCAACCTGGTTCTTTAGAGGCTTATGTTAGATGTCTGTGTGAAAATGGGTCAATTGAGGAAGCACTGAAGGTGTTTGATGAATTGCAAAAGCTAGGTATTTGCCCGTTGTTAGAAACATGGAATTCGGCTTTGTTGGGTTCGGTTAGAGCTAGGCGAACCGATGTTGTTTGGAAGTTGTATGAAGAAATGATGGGTAGTGGTGTTGCAGGGGATGTAGATACAGTTGAGTATTTGATTCAAGCTTTTTGTATTGATAACAATGTTTCGAAAGGTTTTGGGCTTCTTAGGCAAGTTTTGGAAGATGGGTTTGTTCCCAGAAATGTTGCTTTTAATAAATTGATATCTGGATTTTGCAAGGATAGATACTATTCGAGAGTGTCTGCTCTCCTTCATATTATGATTGCAAAGAACCAACGCCCTGATATCTTTACGTATCAGGAAATTATCAGAGAGCTATGCAAGAGAAGAATGCGGCATGAAGGATTTCGGATTTTCAATGATTTAAAGGATAGAGGGTATGCTCCGGATAGGGTCATGTACACAACGATGATACATGGTCTTTGCAAGATGAAGTGGATTGGGGAGGCTCGGAAACTTTGGTTTGAGATGGTTCACAAAGGAATAGTTCCAAATGAATACACGTACAATGCATTCATTTATGGGTTATGTAGGATTGGTAATCTCGAAGAGGCGAAGGAGCGATACAATGAAATGTGTTGTAAAGGTTATAAAGAGACCACAGTGAGTTGCAACACTATGATCAGAGGGCTGTGTTTGCATGGAAGAACAGAGGAAGCTCATGTGTTGTTTCAAGAAATGGCTGAGAAGGGAATTGCTCGTGATATTATCACGTACAATTCTTTGATTCAGGGTTTCTGCAAGGAAGGGAAAATAGATGAGAGTATAAATCTTTTGGCTGAACTTTTAGAGAAGGGTTTGCAGCCTTCAGCTGCCACTTATACTGCCCCCATAGAAAAACTTTGTGAGATGGGTGATGTGGATGAAGCAAAAGAGTTGTGGGAGGATATGCAGAATAGGGGTGTGGAACCAGCAGTACGTACTCGTGATTTCATCATAACTGGATTGAGCAATAAAGGGTATGTAGCCGAGGGGATGGAATGGTTGGCTGCAATGTTAAGACGTAACCTCAAACCACAAAAGCAAACTTTTGAGAGACTAATTCAATGTCTATCACAAGGAGATAAGCTGGATGAGGCTATACTTGTGTTGGATTATATGTTTAGTATAGGTTACACGCTCCGTGAATGTATTTGCCGTTCTCTGGTTGATAAACTATGTGAACAGAATTCTGACCATGTTGAGACATGTCTAGGTGGTATTCTGCAGAAAGATACTGCAGCATCTGAGGTCTTCTAGGCACATTTTTATTTATTTTGTTTTATTATCATCAATTTACAGGACTATGTTGTGGTTGTTATACATTTTTGTATGAAAAATATCATTCAAAGTTGTGCCAATTCTTTGCATTATTGTTTGTTACATGAGGATGGTCTCGCTGATATAATGAATATTTATAATGCTAACTGTCACTACAAGAAATTAAGGTAATAGAGACAAATATTTAGAGATAAAAATAATTTGTTTGCAAAAATTATACTTTTAAGGACAAAATGAAGGAATTTAAAAAAAAATAAAATTTAATCATGTTATTAATTTTTTAGACAAGCTTATTTGGTTGTAAAAAGATCAATCACTTTTACCTACAATATTAATTAGTCCCTAATAAACCCAAACCATATATCATTTTATTTTATATATTGATTTTTGAACTCAATAGTCGGGACTATCTTAGGAAAAAAAAAAAAAAAAAGCCCAAAACATGCAGGTTCTATTTCATCACTCACACTCACTCACTCACACTCTCTCTATCTCTCTCACAAATCCCTAATTTCTTTTTCTCTCACAAATGCAAGTTGATTGTTTCTAATCTCAGCAACAATTTCATCCCCGAGGAGTCTTATAGCATCTCTCTCCACTGTGATTTCAGCATCCAGGTTCGATCGATTAATCGATTTCAGTCTCATAGATTTGGTTTTTGATCTATTGTTCGTATTTGTTCTTCGAAAATGCTTATTTATCGGTGTAATGTTTGTGTTGATGATTTCACTTCGTTGTGCTGGTTCGAATACACGATCGCTGAAATGTAGTATTAATTTTGGTGCTGTGATTTGATGATTCTGTTAATTTTGGTGTTGATTTGATGATTTATGATGTGCTGGTTCGAATACTACTAGTTGTTATTCTGTTAATTTTGGTGCTGAGATTTGAAATGTAGTATTAATTTTGGTGCTGAGATTTGATGATTCTGTTAATTTCGGCAAACTTGAGAGACGTCTCTAGGTGAAATAGTTCTTGATGTTTCCTTACAGATGCTTCTGCTACTAATTGAGAGTCAATGTGTTCAACATTTGGCAAGCAACATCCTTGTGGCCATCTCTGATTACATTGTTGCATCTGTATGTGAAAATTTGCTAACTGTCTGTTTACAAATGTGATGGCTATTGGTAACTCCCTATTTAGACACATCTTATTGATTCTTATTTTGGAAATGTGTATTGGTACGATATGTTTGTAATCTGAAACCATGTAGTGGTTTCAGAATTTCTGTGATTTTGTTGTATTCATGTTATTTGCTTGGATGGAGTATATTTCATATCTATATATAATGTTTGCATCTGTAAATTCATGGAACTAGCCCAACCACGCTATGTGTTGTTGGAAATTTTTAGTTTTGTCCTAGGATGTGCTTTTGTCTAATCAAATGTTGTGAGAGAACTTTAGTCATGCAAAATTGAAGAGTCAATATAATTCATGCCACATACATAGTAAGCACATGTATATAGAAATAGAATGTGTGAGGTTGCCTTTCTTTGAGTTTTGAAGAAACTTCTTGACAAAGAAAATTCCTAAGCAAATTAGCATTAGAATATCTAGATGAATTGTTTTGCTCTAGCTTTTAATTTCCACATAGCTATATAATATGCATAATTATTTATTTATTTATTTTTCTCTCTTTTTATCATGGACAATGAATTGTAACCATTTTAGTGGCCCCAAGTCACCATTAGGCCATGAAATCAATTATTGGATATCCATCTTTTGTTAACTTGACTTTGATTTTGTGCTGTACAGACCTACATGTTTAAATATGATAGTGTTCACGGCCAATGGAAAAAGAATGAAATTAAGGTTAAGGATTCCAAGACCCTTCTCTTTGGTGACAAACCTGTCGCTGTCTTTGGTTCAAGGTATAAACTGGTTCTCCATCTTTATATTTCAATTTTTTAAAGATCACATCCTCTGATTATTGATTATATTTTCTTTGCTTGTTATTTGGAAACCCAGAGGAGATTCTGTGGGGTGAGGTTGGAGCTGAATATGTTGTCGAGTCCATGGGAGTTTTTACTGACAAGGACAAAGCTGCTGTACATTTGAAGGTTTGCCTTAATTTGCTGCTCTCTTAATATGCATTTTGGCTCATGCACACATACTTGAATGATATTGTTGATGAAATTCATCTGTATTGATGTCTGATAAATAACTTATTCATGAAAGTGTTTCACGTTGAATTTGTTTTCATGTTTGGCTACATTGACCTTAGTTATTATTATTATTATATTCATAATCTAATCTTGTAATGGCTTCATATAATACTTGTTCTGGTGCAATCTCCTGCACATATATCTGAATGTTCTTTGCATATTATGCTCAGTTGGACAGGGTTGAGGGTCATTTTTCAAATTTTATTTATTTATTTTGTTGGTTTGTTGATGTTAATCAGTATTGCCCCATTTTTTGTTTGATTACCAGGATGGCGCAAAGAAGGTTGTCACTTCTGCTCCGAGTAAGGATGCTCCAATGTTTGTTGTGGGTGTCAATGAGATATTGATATTGTTTCCAACGCTAGTTGCACTCCATTGGCGAGGGTTGCTTTGTACTCGGTTTCAGTTTATATCATAACAAAAGACTGGAATACCTATCTTATGTTGCTTGCATATAAATTGCTACAGGTTATTAATGACAAATTTGGCATTGTCGAAGGCCTCCTGACCACAGTGCATTCAATTACTGGTGCGAGTACCACTCTTTGTCCTTTTTTCTTGAGATAAAGTGAACTTTTTTATCTTATTATTTCATGCCTTTCATCAACACAAAAGACTGTTGATGGTCCATCAATGAAGGACTGGAGAGGTGGAAGAGCTGCCTCTTTTAACATTATCCCTAGCAGTACTGGAGCTGCCAAGGTATTTTGGTGTGAAGTGATGCTATAGTATTAGAATTCTTCATAATAATGATGCATTTCTATCACATTGACCTTATGGTGCTTCTACTCTTTAAGAAAGTTTTGCATTCGGACAAAAGAGAAACAGATTTAAAAGAAGAAAAATTGAGAAGCTTTTTCTGATAATTGATGACTGAAAAACATCAACTTAATCTCAGCTTCTGAAGTGACAAGTGTTAACTGTAAAAGACACCATGCAAACAGGTTCTTTGCATATAGCCTTATCTGATTCCTCAATCAGTTCATGGAAGGCTACCTTTTTGCAGTGGATTAGCTGAGGTTTTAGTTAACTGATTACAAGTTTATTATGTTATTTGTTCCATGGTTTGAGTGAACTTTCTCTGACAAAATGAGAGGTTTATTTGTTGGAAAGCATAAATGTTTATCAAAAAATTTGTGTAGAATATTAAGTTCATTATTTAACAATTGATTATCTGATTTCTCAATTCTATGGAAGGTGGTCTTTTTACAATGGATTATCGGAGTTTTTGGTCGAGTGATTACGGGTTTTATTATTTCATTTTGTTCCTTGGTTTGATTGAACTCTCTCTGCCAAAATTATAAGAGAGTGGTTTAGTTTTTTGGAAAGCATAAATGTTTATCAGGAACAAATGCTTAGAAACTTAGCTTGTGATGCTTCTATACAGTCTAATAACTTGTTGCTTCACCATAACATTCACTCTCGAGGTCATATCAGCATCGTTGGAGAAAGGAGTTCAGGAAGGCAGGATGTTGCTACATGATTGGCTTGTAATCCTCACAGCTCAGTATAATGATGCTTGTAAAGTTGTTCAGTATGACCATGGAAATTCAACAACTTCTCACATTGATGTCGCATTCTCACAGTGCCCCCAACTGCAGCCTTTACCTCGCTTACTTTTTGCTTTGCTTCATAATCCTCTTCTCCGTTTCCATGAGGAAGGAGATCACCCTGACTACCGGATATACCTGCAATGCCTTTTCAGGTAAATGATGTTTGCATGGTTATTAGCCTGGAATAGTGTTGCGACATTAAAAACATACAAGTTGTGATCAGTTTTAACTAATAGCATATCAAATAAGTATTTTGATTAATTGAAAGCAGCTTTCCATGTGAGATTCTGGTTTCTTTGTGTTATTCTGCCAGGAATTTGGTATAATTGTGTTTAAGATGAATTTACCTTGTATTACAGGCTCATGTTCTCCTGCATATCATTCGCTCATCAAATCAGGGCCAGCCTTGTCCTATAAAGCATCGAGAAAATGATCATACGGTGTTTATGCCTTCTATTGCTGATCTTGAAGCTCATATTGCTAAATCTTACAAGATCGTCTCAGCTTTTTATGGGCCTTTTAAGAGCAAAGCTACAGAACAGGTAGGATAGATCAACATGGTTTTCCTTCATATTTAAACAGTATTGAATAAGTTACATAAAACATGTAGGTTTGCCTTGCCATCTTATCTTGAGTGCTACCCTCTATTTTTGCTTAATTCCTTATGATTGACTATGAATTATATAAAACAAATTGAGAAATCAGGAAGATGAGATGCATAATTGTTCATTTTGAGATGTTTATCTGTGCTACTTCTATATACTAGTAATCTATTTGTGATCAAGTTTGCATAATCTGAAACATGGGACACTGACCTTTCATAGCGCTAAATTGGTGATGAAAATTATTATTGTTTCTTTCACTTTATGTTAATCCCGTGCTAATATAAAAAATGACAAAGTGAACTTTTAAGACATTAAACTGTTGGGGCAAATTGTTAAACATAACTTAGTGAGAGTCAAAAGACCAATGTTGAATGGAAGCAAATTAAACAATGTTGAGCTCAACTATGAACCTTGCGAGGTAACCATTCTTCATCTTGTTTTCACAACATTAATGTAAACTGTGTCTATCTTTGAGTAATTATTTTCAAATTTTTGTAGCAAATTGATTTAGTTTAATCTGTGTTAATTCTTGAATATTGATAGTGAATTTTGGGCGGCTTTGTGTACTAAGATTTATGTGTGATTGCTACAGATATTACAATTGGCACATTATATTGCAATCTATTAAATTAATCTGTCATTGGATAATTTTTAATTGGTAATCTATTTGAGAGTTTGGCCTATTCTATGCAGGTCCTACAAGCTTGCGTCGATTTAAAGCTTGGGAGCTCTCTGCTAGATTTTGAATGCCATTTCAACGAAGCCATTGAAAAGAAGATGCGATGAGTTGAGTTGTTTTGTTATGTAGGTAGATATAACTCCAATTACAATCTGTTCATTGAATAGTTGAATGCTACAAACAATGCTTGAAATCTCTGTCAGTTTATGATATACAATCAAGATATTACATACTAATGAATCAGAGTATGGTATTTGTTTGTTATTGAAATATCTTTTGATTAAACCTCTTTGAATGTGATGAGCATTTTTTTTTTTTTTTATATTTTTGTAGTTGAATTTTAATTTGGAGATGAATAGATGGTTTGGTGATATGTTTGATATTTTTTGTTTGGTTGTTGAGAAATCAAGAAAAGAATATAAGTTGATGTTCAGACTAGTATTTTTAGAGTAATTGTTACAAAATCAAAAAGCCAAAAAAAAAAAAATATATCAAACTTTTAGAGACCAATTTTAGTAGTGTCAAAAAAATTATAACCTTTATACACCACTTTCATTTGTCTCAAAAACTAAAACTTTTAGAGATTACTTTCATTTGTCTTAAAAACTAAACTTTTAGAGACCAATTTCGGTTGTCTCAAAAATTATTTTTTTTGTCTTCATAACTATTTCTTTTGCTCTAGACTATAATTTGACTTTTAGAGACAAATTTTGGTCGTCTTAAAATTAGAACTTTTTGCAACCACATATTTTTGACTCTAAAAGTCTATTTATAGTGACAAATGCAAAATTTTGTCTCTAAGGCCTCGTTTGGAAATATGCTATTTTAGTAACTTTTTGGCTTTTTACGAAAAGATGTGCAGAAAAGTAGAGAGGTGATGTGACTAGTTTTAGTTGGCTTTCTGGCTAAAATACCCACTCCCCAAACGAGGCCTAAAAGTCATTTTTTGACTTTTCCGGACGGGTCATTTGGGACAAACTTCGCGACGGAGGAAATTAGTTGGCTAAAATTTTTTCCAACAAATATTTCACTTTTAGGGACGGAATAAATATGTCCCTAAAAAGCTCATGCGTGGTCTCTTTTTAGGTCGACCTATCTCATAGTGCACATGTATTCTGTGACCATCTTGCTATATGAACTAGCAATTATTATATGAATCCATTAAAACAACACAGGCTTTTTGTTTACCAATGACTTGGTTTCTGGGAAAATTTTTGAAACCTACCTGGCTGGCAGTATTGTCATATTCTACATGCACTTTCAGCCTCCTTAACTAGCGACTGTGGTCAATAAGACCGTATAACATCACTGAGAAAATATGAGAAAATGTGTGTTTGTGTTTATTTACACTATAGGAAAAAGGGGTTTAGGCGACGTTTTTTTAACGACGCAATTTTAAACGTCAGGCTTTTTAATGTTTAACGACGTTTTTATAAAACGTCGCATATTTATTTAACAAAACGGTACCGTTTTATAATAGGAAGCGCCTCCAAATGTGTTGTGCCTCACGCGCTTGGTCTCCTCCTCTTTTCAAACCCTAATTTTGAATCTGACACTCAGTTAAGTTGAGATCCAAATCTCGAGCGCTCTCGCTCTCTCTCTCTCTGGGCGATTTCGAAGCTCTACTGCTTGTTCATTCTCAGAGCGAGGTAGCGAGCACCAACGAAGGTTCAAAATCTCTCGGTGATTTCATCGCTAAATCTACTCTCTCTCTCTCAACCCTCTCTAAACCTTCATCAGAGCGATTTAGAGATTCATCTCAGTGATTTCATCGCAAAGATTCAGAGCGATTTCATCTTAGTGATTTCATTGCAGAGATTCAGAGATTCAGATCGGTCTGCACCATCGTCTACTAAGGTGAGCTCCACCGTCTCTCTCTCTCTCTCTCTCTGAAGCTCTTCCTTCCCCCTCTCTCTCTCTCTCTCTCTCTCTCTTTATTTTAGTGATTGATGAGTTGTATGTGATCTGTTTCAGTAATTGTTTTTCACTGATGAGTTGTATACACTCTGTTTCATTGTCTTTTCTTTGTTTTTTATTGGTAAATATACAATATAGTGTTGAGAAGGAACTAAAAGGACAGAGTAACCTATTAGGGCTTGTTTGGCAGTATTTACTTATTTTTATTTCTCATTTCAAGATGTTCTTTTGGGCTGATTTTTATTTATTTTTCCTTCGAGTAATACTTTACAAACAGAAATGAGAAGGATATGGTTGATTTGGCTCCTAGCAGTCCAAAATGATAATCAAAAGTGCTTATTTTCATCGTTTTGAGAGAAGATTCGACAAAAATCTACCATTTTTAACATTTCCTTTGAGATCACTTTCATTTTATTTTAGCAAATCTGCACATAACCGCACATTTTTCTAATTTTTCTTCTTATTTTTTTCTTTTTCCTGTGTCAAATTTGCCTTCATAGTTCAGGTGGTACCTTTGCATTGTACTCCCTACTCTGTCGACATGCAAGACTTAGCAGTCTACCAAATCAACAAAGATCAGATGACATGCTGTTTACATATGTTGTAGAAAGATCAGAAGAAACATGGTAGAGTACATTTCTGAAGTCATTATTTGAGAAGAACCTAAAGGAAAAAGAACAATGCAAAATAACCTTTCGAATATATTCTATTGAATTTACTACTATAAGGATGAAACATGTCACTGTATTGTGCATAAATTATTTAACTCCAAGTTTGGAAGGGATCAAGGGCAAGGTTCAGTCCAGCTTGACTCGATGTATTTCCGACTGAATTACTACTATTTGACTCAAGTTTGAATGTTACATATAAAGTTCAACCCAAGTCATTGTGTAATGTTACCACATCATCTCACACCTTTTTTGCTTTTCTGCTGGTCTTAGTAGCTTGTTGAAGATGTCCCGAAGCCTATTTAACTTTATTTTGTGCATATCTGGCCACCCGATGGGTGTGCTATTAAATCTATAAAATATAAATTTTAATTTTGATTTAAGAATATATGTTGTGTATTGTTGATGTGGTAAAGTTGTGTATTTGCTGAAGTTCAACGACAATAATTGTTATTGGTTTTAGGTAGTCAAATAAATGAATTGATAAGAATCAGGGACTGGATATGAACCATTTTACTACCTTTCATGTACCTAATTAACATAGAACAAAAGCAAATAAATGAAAAAATAAACGAAAGAATTATCCTTTCAAATGTGATTATCTTACTATTTGCTAACTATAATATAGGGTATTGGGGGTGCAGTTTATGCCCCCCACTTGGATTCGTTGCTATCTGTATGTCCCATATGTTTTAGGGTAATTCATACTTTTCAATACATTAGATATTTAATATGTACATGAATTTCAATACATTAGATACATTAGATACTTTGACATAATTGACATGTGAGAGAGAGAGAGAGAGAGAGAGAGAGAGAGAGAGAGAGAGCTTTCTTTAACTGAGTTTTTTGTTCTGAAAGTTCTAAATAATGCAGTGTTTGGTTGCAATGATGACTAATCCAACTCTGCCCCAAAAACTGCTTCAAAAGATGATATTATTGTGTCCTTGATGCTCCATCTACTGGACCCAAAAGAACATCATGTTGTTTATATGGGTTTGTGATTTTAATAACAATTCATTTGTGTTTTCACATGGATGTAGCACTGTGGTGAGCTCAATCCAATGACACTACTAATCAAGTTTGCAATGGAGGAGTACATTGCAAGAATTGCAGATTTTGGAAAGCCAAGAGGATTATTACTCTCACTTTTCACCATCAAAATTTCCAATATCGTCACAAAGCAAATTACATAATTAACCATATAAATATAAGTAGAACAATTTGAGTAAAAAAATTTCTTTTATAACACATTTATAAGGATGCTCAAACCACCTTGTGTAAAATTGTTAGAGAGAGGATAATTTTACATGTTAGAATCTTTGTTAGAGAGGATAATTGTTACATAATTAACCATATAAATATAATTATTTGCATGCGAGGATAATTGTTAGAGAGAGGATAATTTTACATGTTAGAATCAGTGTAATATACCCTAAATTAAATGACATGTTAGAATCTTGCTAAAGCTTGGATTCCCTCTGACATCTGTCCTCTTCCAGACAGTAGTTGATTTTGCTTGTTACTTGCTGGAAAGATTCAAAACTCTAGCAAGTTTTTTGTTCACTAATTTCTTATGCTAAGTTTAGATGTTCCACTTCCAGCTGGTGATCACTTAAATTTAGATAGTCATGTTTGGTTTAAATATGTACAATAATAACCATTATAGAATATTGACTTCCATTCTTGGCCATCACAGGTGGGCAGTCGTCATTAGCTGACTATTGCACTTATTATGTAGCTTATTCTGATGGATCATGCAATCATGCACAGACATGAACAGTTCTCGAGCACCTGACAGAATGTTGGGTGAGGTGAGAGGACATAGCTCAAGGTGAGATATGCTTATGGAACTTTTTTCAGATTCTCACATTTGAATTCTGCATTGGCATAACTTCTGTTCATTCTTGTAGGGGTATGGCCTCATCATTAGTACGGACTGGGTTTGTAAGGGATTCCATGACCCATGGAAATGGTTGTTATCAGCATAGGTGTATAAATAATTCGCTAGAGGTATAATTTGGACCTTTAACTTTAGTTTTTAATACAAGGATTCTGAGCTCATTTATGTTGAATAGAATGGCCGCAACGAAACATTGTACGAGTTCGATTTTGAATTTATTTCCTTCAAAGAATGCTACTGATACCATCTCTTTTAGGACCATTATGGAAAAATTGTCTTTACATTGAAAAACCAATTCCTTGGCAAAAGTATAATTATCTTTAAATTATAAAATTTTCCTAATCATGATCAACTGAGTTGCATCGTTTCTTCATTTATGTTCAGCAATGAGTTAAGGACTCACTTTCGAACTGCATGTTGTCAGTTTTTTATGTGATATTCCAATGTAACTGTGAACTTCTTTACTTCTTTTTAGGTTGTTGTTGATGGTGTTTGGAAAGTGTGTCCTGCAGCTGCTACTTCATTCACTTTTCCCTCCACAAATCCAAGATCCAAACACAACCTAAGTCAACAATACAGGGTATGGGGTGTACACATAACTTTGGTAGCTTATCCTTATGCAATTGCATTCCATGTCGTTGAATAATTTGTAAGTTCAACTAAAACCATTAAACTAGATGTTTCATAAGCACACACTAGAGTCTCATCTAAATCAAGAACCACCTGTGTGCAGAGTTGCATGAATCAGACTTGAAATATATTCAGTAGTGAGAAACTATAACACAACAGCGAAACATTATAGTAGCAGCAGCAGTAGACTAGTACTAGTAGTACAGTAGTACTAATACTATTAAAGCAAAAGGTAAATAACACCTTTATCCTACTTCCACATCTTCCCTTCGCTTACTCACTAAACTGAATGTGGTTTGCCCTATAGTTCATGATCCTTATTGTTCTTTTTTTTTTTCTTTTTTTTTTTTCTCAATGAAGTTGGGCAATTGCATCTCCACTTTTGTCCAATCAACCCTAATGATTAATTTTGTTTTTTCTCTTCCTTTTTCTCTTCCAATTGCATCTCCACTATATAATTTTGTTTTTTCTTAGAGTATGGGAACAATTACCAGAAGCAAATTACATTTTTGAAAGGCACATAGTTCAACCTCATTGTCAAAGTCTATAATGCAACAATTACTCTTTAGATAGTAAGTAGTACGCTTATAATTTCTCAATCACTGGATGGAAAAAATAATTCTTCTACCATATTCTGATCTAGACAATATTTCTAGTTAGTTCACAGCTTGTTGTAATTAAGCTCTACTTCTATCCTTCTGTATTTGACTTGGATAGTTGAAGACCTCTCAAAATTCTCTGAAGCAGACTGTTTGTAGTCGTATTTATCAAAATAATATATATACCTGTGAAGTAGTCGTACGTACACTAGGTTTTTTGTTCAATGCAGAAGACAGTTGGAAAATATTTTTATTATTCTTGATGCAACTGTGATTTAGGCATCCATTAAGTGTTTGTTCAATGCAGAAGATGGTTTGAAAAGGTTTTTATTAGTGTCAATGTACCTATAAGTATTGGTAAATTTTGGTCAGTGAGACAGACTAGCCCATTGATCAACCTGTATTTCCTTAAACTGATGCTTATAAATGTTCTGATAGAATTTGCTGCTGAGGAGCACCATGAACAGATACAGCCCTGCCGGGGGTCCTTTTGGATCTTCTTGCCAAAATTTATGCCAATACGTGTTCCCATCTAGCTATCAGATTCAGTCAAATTATGCTGTTTTGATTGGCCATCCCCTCCCAGATTAGTGGTGCTACATTGTTGTTTTAGCTAGTGGTTTCAAGTTGACATTTGGGCAATTACCTGAATTCTTGGTTGTTTTTGACATCATCATTTAGATTTATTACATGTTGCGAAGTGGTGCATTATGGCTTGTGTCTTCTTCCCCGAGAAATTCTACGATAAGTCTGCTGTCAATTATGTTAATTCATTTCATTTTTCATCTTTCTGTTTTATCTTCTTGTCACCGTTCCTGTTATTTTCCTAGCATGCACATTCAAGCATTATGATTTTGGAATCTTCTGATCAAAATAAATGTAAAAAAGGGAATGTGCTCTTAGAGTTGATTCCTTGCCCCTTTCATTTTCTAGTTTCCATTCTATGGATATAGAATTTGATGCCGCATGAAAATACTAATACTTTTTGATCTTGTCTTATTGCCTTCAGGTTTGGAATCGGAGAACATTTCAGCCATCGGGACTTTTTGCAGCTCGAGTTGGTTTGCAAGGCTCCACTCCGGTATAATATGTTCTTTACAATAAAGGAAATTTTCGCTCTTTTGATCATTAATATCTTGTGTATTTGTGTTTCTGGGTTTTTTTTAATACAGGGGCTGCATGCTCTTTTTACTGGAGAAGATGATACATGGGAGGCTTGGTTAAATATTGATGCCTCTGGGTTTTCCAATGTGATTAGTTTGGGAAGGAGTGGCATTATGTTAAGAAGTGCTTGAATAAACAGAATTTTGCTGCATACTTTTGCAGTCTGCACTGCTTTTCCACAAATATGATTAAATTTTTAGATTCCTAGACTGCACTCTTTGTAAAGTCTCACTGGCAGATTTTACTTTTCATGTTACTTAGCTATATGATTCTCTCTCTTTTGAAAAGATTATAGTCTAATATGGGAATTACTCTGATAATCAAACTATAAAATTCCATCAGAAACAGGGGCCGCACATAAAATTTTTCATGAAAATAAAGGGGTTGAGTCATAAGCACAGTGGAAGCTATCTATTTTACATGTCTAATATATGCAAATGTAAGGGTAAAGCCAATAAAATCAGCTGCCGATATTTATCCAAAACACCACTTTCCATTGCTTTCCAAGGAAATCCTTGCTTTTTGTTTCTATTAGCACAATAGAATAAAGCAAGTGTGAGCATGAAGTTTGTTTGCACATGTTAAGGTTAAATTTAACTTTCTTGTTACTGTTTTTTCACATATCCAATGAAACTATTATAAATATAGGCATCATTATGTAAAAAGATTATTTAATTGTTATCCTAACTTTATAGTTAAATGTTTCAAGAGCATTATGTTTCATTTTCTGCCCCTATTTTTCTGCGTTGAAATACATCAAGGTAGATTCTTTACTTTGAGTTAATGAACGCTATAATCCTTGGTGCATAGAAGGGTTCCTATTTAATTGCCCTTTCATCTGGTACTGCCAAAAGAAGGCAAGATCTAGTACTTGAAATTGTTTTGTTTGCATCAGGATGAATTACGTCAGCAGGAGGAGGAAGAAATGGATGATTATTGTTCACAGGTATAGTGTTTTGCTTATAGACTTTTTTACAACTTGTTCATTTTATTGTATTCAGCAAATTATTTGCAAGATTAATATAGCAGATATTTTTATATTTTATGGCAAGTCTCCCAAAAAAACTTTCTTATTTAAGTCAAAGCTTATCCTCTTGAACTTTATGGCATTGCTAAATGTTAAAAGCTTGTGGGAGAAGTTTATTAATGTATGGAACAATGCAAGAAAGCAGTCTAAGATGGTGATGCAGGACTACTTTAGGATATTAGTGATAAGAGAGAATGATTTGGTGATGCAGGACAACTTTGGGAGATTAGCGATAAAACTATCTGCAATTAGATTTGTGGTGGGTTTAGGGTACTGATAGGTTATGGAGTTAAGAGTTTTGAAAGGTAGAAGTACTAGAAGATAATTACTAGGGTTTCTAGAAGGAAAAGAGCTGAAAGGGGTTCAGCTTCAAGAGTGACAGCCTGCTAAATTTCCAAAAATACGGGTTTGACTGCTAAGAACATTCAAGACTTATAAAAGATCTAATGACAGAGATTGACCTAAAACAAGACCCACAAACCACTACTACTGCTTATGTTGCAGCAACTCTAAGAATTTTCAGACTACCGTTGATTAATAAAACTTGATTAAATATAAATAATATGAATAAAACAACTTGTGAATGGAGATTCAACATATGAATTTGGGTTTAATCTAAATCTTTACTAAACTAGGTCTAAGTGAGCACCATGCATCAAGTGATTCTAGGAAAAATTAGAATGTAACGAGTCAAATGCAAGATTCAATTAAATTGTGATTGACATGCCTAACTTTCTCAAGGCATACAAGTCAGCCAAAAGAATTTGTATATTCATTATGTTAGTCATATAAGGTGCATCATTTTTCATGTTTTTGACTAGTAATGTGTGCTTCAGGTCAAGGATCATCTTTGATTATATGTGTGGAAATGTTGACTGGCTACACAGATACATTATACAAGATGTTATCTCAGCTCACAGGTAGATGCTTAAATAAGAAATTATTCTAGTGTCTGTATTCTATCTATTTTTCCCGTAATTATATTTGTGTTTGAAAATTGTTTAGTGTGCACGCATATATTGCTTAGATTTGAAAATTAAGATGGGTAAACCTCAAGGATGGTATACATAATACTTGGTAACTATTTGTTCCCTCCAAAGTCATTTTGTGATCATTGAGATTAATTGTTCAGTAGATACTAAATGTGGCAGTATTGTTCCATGCAGATCATGATCTTCTCTTTGACTTCCCTGGCGAAGTAGAATTATTTTTACTCCATTCAAATGCCCAGAAGGTCATCGACACACTTATGCGGATCATTATCTATTTTTTGAGGTTAATTAGGGACACCAGAGTATATGCTGAGGAATACAATGAATTGGTTGATTATTTCTAGTTAATGACTAGAAATAAGTTATTTTTCTGCCTCAGAAATGACTGATTTGTTTAAATTATTTTTCCAGGTACAAAACATTCTTCAAAAGATGGTGAGTTGTAATGTAGATTTTATGTTTTATAGTTGTAACACTTTTACTATTATTGATTTATGCACTTTATCTGGTTTGGCTTTCATGTTTTGATGCAGGTATCTAGACCAGTGAAGATTACAAATTCTATGCTATATCAGTTGAGTTCAGTGAATTTAGCAACAAGGACATGATATTAAGGCCTTGTTTGGAAAGACTAAATAAGTGCACTTTTTGTCTTTTTGGACAAAAAAATTGAGGTTGAAAATATGGATGTTTGGGTTAACTTTTTGACTTTTTATGAAAAAATGTGTAATAAAAAATTGTGAAAATTGATTTTTAGAGGAAAATTTGAATTGGGAGTTGTGCAGCCGTAATTATTGACTTTTGGTGAATAGTGTTAACTTTTTAACTTTTTGAGTAACTTTTTGACTTTTTGGATTATTTGGGAGTACCCAAACTTGGCCTAAATTAAATCATAACTCATGGGGTTTGTCTTAATGTTTTTCCTATTATTTTTTGGTAAATGTTAAAGCATGAATTGTGGATATGTTATTTTGTACTTAATGGTGATTGGATATTAAATTAAATGGAAAAGTGAATTAATGATATGTTTGCTAATTGACAGTTTTTATATAATCGGCTTATCTTTTGACAAATGTTCATTTGAATGGAAATAGGAGTTATTGTTTTATATTAGTGCTACTTTGCAATTTTATTACAAGGATTTTTTTAGTTTAACCACATAAAATTAGCATAATTTAAAAAAAAAAAACAATTAAAAAAATAAAGATGTAATGACATTTTTCAAAACCCCACTATATAGGATTTTAAAATTAAAAAAGCTATGATGACGTTTTTGAAACGTCGCTAAAAGTCGTCAGGAAATCACTTTGCAGTTATGTATCATATTTAGCGACGTTTAAAAACGCCGCCTATAATAAATTAACGACGTTTCTTAAGCGTCGCTAAAAATTATCGTGACGTCACTTTGCCTTTATGTACAACATTTAACGGCGTTTTAAAAACGCCGCCTATAACAATTTAACGACGTTTTTAAAGCGTCACAATGCTATAGCGACGGCCGCGTCCTCGACGTTTGTGCTAAGCGTCACAAAAATAATTAGTGGCGTTTTTGGCACTTATCGCGGCGTTTTTTAAACGCCGCTAAAAGCTGAATTTCCTGCAGTGTTATGAAGTCGTGCAGACTGTCAACTTCATGCTGAAGATAACAATAACTAAACCTTCTCACACTTCAACTTATAGTCGTCAAGACTTCGAATAAAAATTAGATGCAAAGACTTGTTTCAGAATTAACGTTAACAGGGGAAATAAAGCAGGCCGCAGGGTATACTAATAGGCTAACATCATTAGTAATATCTGGGATAGAAGTTTCACTTTCTATTTGAAATGCATTAGCTCTGCTGAAGATTTGATTGTGACCATGGATGCATGACCCCTTTTCAGTTGAGCTAAATAATGGCCCTGTTTGTTAGAGCTTTTTTTTCAACTTTCAGCTTAATTTAAACTGTTTTGATATGTTTGGTTTAGCTTATGCTTATAGCTTATAGCTTTGTGGAAGTCAGAAATCAGCTTATTCTTTAAGTGGGGCAGGAGATGCTTTGAGAATAAGCTGGAAATCAGCTTAAGCTGAAAGTTATAAGGTATAAGCTGTTTGGGCATAAGTTATAAGCAGTTTCACACAGCTCTACCAAACAGGGCCAATATACAAAATGCCAAGTCTTCAGGTTTCCATGAATTCTTTGGTTGCAACCAAATGACACAAACAGTTGTTGTTGTTATTTCCACTTCTGTGGAGAAATGTCTACGTTTAATGTTGTTGTAATGATGCAATCAAAGAGCAGAAATTTGGAGAGTTTCTTCACCGATCAACTGTCCGGTGAATGGCCGGTGAATCACTGATCAAAGAGCAATCAGTCACCAGTTTTACTTGGTTGCTTTGTCCATGGCTTTGAAGACGAGATTTTCAGGATCAAGAACCTCCCAAGAAATCTCTGGGGTGTTTGTGTAATTTAACGTGTATATTTAGGCAAAATAAGGGGTATTTTTATAATTTTAGAAAAATCTAGAGGCGCAACTACTGCATTAATGTGAAACCTCTGGGGCGTTTGTGTACGGGTTCGAGACCTGAGCACGAAAGGGGACATAGAGGAGGGAGCACTGTATCCTAGATCTCTACAATTTTACTATTTGTTTGATCAGGCCCGGCCCTAGCCATAGGCCCACAAGGCCATGGCTTAGGCCCTCAAAAGAGGTTCAAAATGAGGCCCCCTCCTATTATAAGTTAGTATAATATGTTAGGTGTGTTTTGAGTCAAAAATAAAAATAAAAATAAAAAAAGGCCCAAACCAATTTAATTTTTTTGACCTATTAAAAAGCTAAAAGTTTAAGGCCCAAACCAACTTAAAAGGCCCATTTTTTAATTATATTCCTAACCCTATCAACCCAAACTAACTTAAAAGGCCCATTTTTTAATTATATTCCTAACCCTATCAACCTTCCCTTTGATAGCCACACCACACCAGCAAGGGAGACGAATCTGTGCAGCGACGAAGCAATTCTCCAGCAGCACAGGTAATTTTCTTTTTATTTTTTTTATTTTTATTCAATTAATTAAATATTTATCTTGTCTTTTGCACAATTAATTACTATTATAATATTGGTATTTACATCATCAAGAAAAATTTATTTAAGTATAATAGTTCACATCACATAATTTAAAAGTTTTGTGTTTTGTTAAGTGGTGGTGCTTTTGTTTGGAATTTTAATTTAAAAAAATATTTTGATCTCAACACAGTAAGCACAGGTAAATATATTTTTTTTCTATTCAATTAATTAAATATTTGTCTTGTCTTTTACCCAATTAATTGCTATTATAATATTGATATTTACATCATCAAGAAGAATTCATTTAAGTTTTATACAAGTACGATTGATTTATTTGCTTCTAAAAATGCAAGAAGAGCGAGGATCAAGTGATACATATTAGTTGTTATAATGTAATGCTAAGTATTTTTTGTGATTTTAATGCAAATCTTTTGTCTGTTACCTTAATTTTTTTTTCCATTCAATAAAAAAAAAATGTGAAGGGCCCAGAAATTTAGTAGTTGATTATTGACTTTGGGTCCCGAAAATCTCAGAACCGAGGCTGTGTTTAATTTATAAAATTGGGATATTTTTAAAGGATTGAATTTGAATAAAATTGGGATATTTTTAAAGGATTGAATTTGAATTTTGACTGGGTTATTCTTTGACTTCCTTTTATACCCTCTTCTTTTTTTTTCTTTTTTTTTGTGGCTTAGTTTTTTCTCTTGATCATTTGGGGTTTGACTTTTATTTATTTATTTATTATAAAATTGTGTTGTTCTCTGGTTCATAGTTACTTGTTTATTGCTGGTAATTGCTATAGAATAGAAGTATTGGGTTATGTATATATGTAACTATGTATGTATGTACTATATCACTCTTCTGCATTAGTTAGCTTTGGGATCTGCTAAAGAAAAATGCTCTGTAACCATGATTTTTGCCCCAAAACTTATCCCAAAAATGAGGCGGTGAATGATATAGATTTAAAGTTGGTAGGATGTGAAGCACTTTTCTGGATAATTTTTATGGGTATGCAGTATTGTTGGCTTAACGATGGGCACAGGATTAGGATTAGTATGGTTGCTGAGGAGGTGGCAGTGGGGTAAAGGGATAAGGGGCTCAAAATTGCCGTGCTGATGACAAGTAACAAACACAACCTCCGTGGTGAAGAATTAAAGTTTTAGGGCACAAAAATTTGGCATTAATGATGAGCAGTCACCATTCACTTCAAAGAATTCTTCTTGGCTTTACATGTCTAGTTTTGAATACTAACATGCAAGTCTCATTAAAATGCAGTGCTGTGGCCTATGTATATCGGCAAAAGCATCCACTGAACTTGATTATCCTTGGACTCTATACCCTGTGTCTGAGTCTCACTGTTGGTGTAAGCTGTGCCAATACAGATGGCTGATAGTTTCTTGTAAACTGCTTAAAATCTTAATGGGTGAAATGTTGACTGCATGATGATTGCATAAAACTATTGTGTGATATCTTTTTGCATTGGGAGTTTTTACAGGAAAAATTGTGCTTGAAGCCCTAATATTGATGTCAGATGTGACTAGGTACACTTTCTGATTTTCTAAGGGCATCTCCAATAGTGCATCAATTTTTTCATCAAATTTGAGTAAAAACTTCCTTTAATATCAAGTGCTCTAATGAAGAGTTTTGTAATTTTATCAAACTGCTGGTTAACCGGCTAGTGTAATTTTTCATAAATTTTTGCCTTGAGGTGGTCATCCGAGGAGACATCCAGTAGTGAAAATCTAACGGTAATGAACAGTGATTTGATGAAAGGCACATTGATCCTTAGTTTGATGAATGAAAAATGAAATCCTGGATTTGATATGTATTTGATGAAACCGTTGGAGTAGGAAAAGAAGCTATTTTTCATCAAATTTAAATTTGATGACAGTTTTGAGTAACCATTGGAGATGGTCTAAGAAGGGCAAAGACTTCAGCTATCTCGAACCAATCTTGTTCACCTCTCTATTTACTCTCTTCTTCGCTGGTTTTGTCCAGGTTAAATTGATATTCTTTTGAAGTTATATTTTCGAAAGCAAATCCTTTAAGGGTTTTGAATCCAAGTGAAAAGAGATCGATGTCATAGATAACAGTTCATCCAAGATTCACAGAATTTAGTAGGATTGGTACCAGAGATTCTTCTTCTTTGCTTCCTGAAAATGTTGCTGAGCAAGAGAAAATGAAGAGGCTTTGGTTGCCGATAGCACGAAGAACAGTCCAATGGTTTGCTAATAGAGAAACAAGGTCTCAAGAACAGTCACAGAACACAAGACATTCGTTGTATGTGTAAATTCAAAGCATAAGCACTCAAGGTTTGTTTTAAAATTTCTGATAAATTCAGATTTGAAGTTTCGATTAATACAGATGCATACTATAGAGAAGAATGATAGAAAAATTCATGGGAAGTCACATGAAGGTAGTTTTTTTTTTTTTGGGTGGGTAAGTCATAAAAAAGGTAGTGTTTTTGTATTGAAGAAAACAGAAACATTTTTCATACTTCACATATATAAAAATTCAAAACATTGTTGTCAGTTATTGATGTTCTCATAATTCTTAGATTTTGTGAAGATATGCACAAAAACTAAACATTTTTGAGTGTTGAAATTTTGAGTTCCTTCAAGAGGACACAAACCATGTAGCCAATTCAAGTTGGTAAATTCCACTTACCCAGAAAATTTGTCAAGAAATTTACTCAAAAGGGGAAAGAGTGGTTGAGATTTAACTGATATATTGTGAAAACCATATATAAAATCATTCTGGACCACAAGTCGATATTTTTTTAGTAAAATTTCTGAATGTGTAAATTATTGATGCATGTAATTTATCACCGACAGAAAATGTTAGCATCATAAATAGCAAACGAGAAAAACACTTCCAAATTCATAGAGTACTACAGAGAGTTATGCCCTGTGGCACAATTCTCACTTGCAACTCTCTGCACCTTCATGTATTTGAGATTAGTTTGCCCGTTTACCATTTTTCTGAAATTATCCCAAAAAATATGGGAATTTCATATAGATAAAATGAAGAAAAAAAAAAAATCATGTATTATATCTAAGAAGAAAAAGTTACTTCTTAATCCATGTTAAGTTGTCTCTGATTTGGTTGTGTTTTATGAACAAATTATTTGATTGTGTTATAAACAAAGGTAAGTTGAGCAACAAGAAACCACTTGCTAACTGCTGGTTCTATAAATCAAACAATAAGTTTTTTTCTCAAAGTATTCTCTTGAGTTGGAGATCCCATGAATCAAGTTGTTAGAATCTCTTCAATTGACGATATTTTGACATAACTAAAAATAAAAATAGAATAAAATAAAGTGAATTTGAATTTTTTTTGGTTTTTACTCATGAGTGGGACCAACATCTCCTATGATCCTCATTTGGGAGGCTTGATTGGAAGATCACAACCATCTGATCCATAGACTTCTTCCATGAATACTGACGGAGATTAGACTACCAAAGTGAATAAAGTTTTAATCTAGTTTCATGAATATTGTCAACCGTCTGATCTATAGTCTAATTTATCCCAACTGTAGTGTTCATGAAACTAGATTAAAACTTCTCTAAAAAAAGTTGACAATATGCCAAAAGGATAAACACTAATAAAGTTTTTAATTATTTTATGGAATACCAATTGCTCATCATGCATTGCACAAGTGGATTAGCTGCTATTATTTAAGAATTTTATTTATGTTGACATTTGCTCTCTCTCTCTCCCTCTCTGTGTAAAATTTGGGATGAGTTTGTAAAAGACAGTTTTTTAACTCTTTTGATTGATCCATCACTTTGTTTATGTTCAATTTACTGTCTCATAGATGTAATTGTTTAATCATTTGTTCTAATAATAATTATATAATTTGTTCAATTTCATTTAGTAGGTTTCTTATCTTAGCCATAATATAATACCTCCAATTAGGAGAAAATTAATGAGCAAATATGTAATAGGTGAGGCCTATATATGATATTTGACATACCATTTCAAAAATAGAAGTAAAAGTAAGTATTTTATTTCTTTTTGATAGACAAAATGATCATGTGCCATGTTACTGTATGCCATGTAACATCATATTGGATTTGATCTCGAGCCAATCACAACTATGCTGAAAAAAGAGAGGTCTGATGTTTTACTTTTCAAAAGGTGAGATTTCAATTTTATTTTTTTTAATTGGTTTATAATAATTGATCGGAGCTATATCTAAATCTAACATGGTGGCCTTGGAGTATTGAATATCTTTTTCAATTATATACGGAAGCCCAAATTTTTTTTTTTTGGGTCCAAGCATCAAAGAGGCCAATTTGTGTATAGTATAATCAATAATTTCATAAATGTGAGGTCAGTCCAAGGACTAAATCATGTCCAGCCAAAACTTGGATTGTGAAGTGTGATGACTACATATTGATAAGACAAAAGTTTTTGATGATTTGATGATGATTTAATGTAAAGTGTCCTATATCAAGCTTCCTAAGAGATGTACATGCATCAATGTTGATGACTAGATGGATTATGGATGTATTAATTCAATTAGCTATTTGCACTTTGCAAAAATAATCTTTACAATAAGACTATAACTCTTTATTATTTATTTTTAAAAAAATAAAAAATTATCAATTGATAATATATACAATTCACGAGATCTACTATTCCATTTCTCTCTTATCTCATGTCTCAAATTTCTTTTTCTAACTATGAAAGTGACATTAAACAAAGAAAATTTAAGAAAAATAAAACAAACGAATTTCTTTTTCTAACTATGAAAGTGACATTAAACAAGGAAAATTTAAGAAAAATAAAACAAACAATCACTACAAGAAAAATCATTTTTTGTGACTAAATTTTTAGTCGCCACATTTGTCGCGTATACGTTGTCGGCGTAAGCATTGGCGACTAATATTTTTTTAGTCGCCAAAAGATAGGTCTTTCGCGACTAAAATTTTAGTCGCCAATAGTGTTTTAGCCTTTTGAAAATCATACATTTACCGACTAATAATTTAGTCGCCAATACTCAATCAATCGCCGACTAAACAGCTTAGTCGCCAAAATCAAGACTTTTGGCGACTAAAATATTAGTCGCCAAAGGTGTTCCGTCGGAAAAAAAAAAAAAAACCACTTTTTTTGGTTTTTCTGAGTTTCGAACCGTGCCCAACCATCCCACATTGCAACCTTTTTTACAACACACTCCCTCCACTATGCCACTACAACATCACATGAATATATTTGCAATATATATTATTTATATAATATATTGACGGTATTAATACAAAACAATATATATAAATATAATTATTTTAATTCAATATAATTTATGTAAAAAATAAATTATTTATTAAAAAAAATTTTAGGCCACTTTTGGCGACTAAATCCATTATTTAGTCGCCAATTCTATGATTTTTGGGCTACTAATTATTTTTTTGTCGGTAAAAAAACAAGTTGAAATTAAAAATAGTAGTTTTGGCGACCAAATCTGTTTTTAGTCGCCAAAAACGTCTCCTTTTGGCTACTAAACTGAATTTTAGTCGCCAATTCACTGTTTTTAGCTACTAATTTGTTTTTGTAGCCAAAAACCTTCATTTTCAGTGACTAATCTTTTTTTAGTCGGAAAAACATCTATAATCGGCGACTAAAATGTTTTTTAGTCGCCAAAACCATCACTTTTGGCTACTAAATTATTTTAGTCGCCAAAAACCGTCACTTTTGGCTACCAAACAACCTTTAGTCGCTAAAACTTCTACATTCGGCGACTAAACTGCCTTTTAGTCGCTAAAAGCCTGGTATTCAGCGACTAAACTATTTTAGTCGGCAAAAGGGTTCAATTTTGGCGACTAAATCCATTTTAGTCGCCAATTATACAACTTTCAGCGACGAAAAATGAATTTTTAGTCTCCAAAAACGTTTTTTCTTGTAGTGAGTGTATTCGTGCATATATATATATATATGTATGTATGTAGAAAATTAAAATATATATGTATATTTATATAGAAAATTGAAAAATAAAGTTTGATGACATTGCAACCGCATGTCATGTTATGTTTGTCAAAGTATGATTTATATGGGAAATTCTATATATATGCAAATACACATTATATATGTATGTATATTTTTATTGAAACTAGGTTTAGGATTATAGGCTGCGTTTGATTATCTGGATTGGATATAAGAATTTGAAGAGGATATATAATATCTAATGATAAAAATGAGATATAATATGTTGTAGGATATGAGATGGATTATATATACTATGGGGTCACTTATATTATGTTTGGTTAACATAGAATATAGGATGGGATAAAAAGAGAGTAATTATTTTTGACATTTGGATGAAAGATTTCCTATATCCGACGGTGGGAGATATACAATACCAGGGGATTGGTATTACATATCTCCTTTTGGGTGATATAATCTGGACTCCCTATATCCGAAGCAACCAAACACGAGATATAGGGAGACAAGAAAACATGTAGGACCCATCTCATATTATATCCGGTCCCCCTCATATCCGCTCCTTATATACCCCTAACAAAACAGGGTCATATTAATTTATGTCACATCTTTATGTTAACTACACGATCGCCAAGGACATTGTTTCATTCTCAAAGGCTATAATAAAGAGAAAGGGAATGGCTTCCTTCTAGTTTATGATTGGACTAGAGAGTATTGTTGGGCCCGTGGGGACCCACCACGAGTCCTATTTCGATAATCTAAACCGTTCAATGTGTAGAACTCGTTGAGTACTATACGTTCGTAAAAAATCACGTTAATCGGATATCGATACCTATATGATCAAATTAGATTTTTGTAAGCCGTTTATTCTTCACCATCCATTTTTTTTTCCATACAAAACTGATTTAATCACATAGCTATCGATATCCGATCAACGTGATTTTTTACAAGCATATAATAGTCGACGAGTTCTACACATTAACGTTTCAGATTATTAAAACGGGACATGTAGTGGGCCCCCATGGGCCCAACAGTGCCCTCGAGTTCGTGATTGGACTAGAGGGAAGCCATTCCTAAAGAGAAAATAACAATGCAGTGGGAATAGATTTGGTCAAAACCCCCTCATAATAAAATCTTAATGCATTAATGTCAAGTACAAAAAAAAAATTCTTGAAAAATTCAGCACATATCACTATTACCAAAATATCCTTAGTGAGTAATTTAATATTTTAAAAAAATAATATAACTTTTGATATAGAAGTCGATTTTAAATAAAATTAATATTTTTATAATTTTCTCATTAAGATCTATCAAATAAGATTCATGCTGACTATGAAATTTGCTATAAAAAAAAAATTACTCTCAAAATTAACGTAAACTGTAACATGTTACTCTATTTGACAATAACATGTTACTGATTATTAGAGTAACACTTTACTGTCTTCTTAGACAGACTATCTGTCACGACCCAAAGCAGCCTCTGTAGGTTTAGTGTTGTAACCAGCCAGTAATCATGGGATTACCCAAGGCCTCTAAATAGAATAAACAAAATATAAGAGCTAACGGAAGCAATTACAAACATAAAATGTCCGTAGGGTTGTGTAGACATACATGGAACAAAAAAAAATTAAAAACTTATATACATAAACATGACGTCATATTTACATTAGTCTTATGCCACCAAAGTCCACATAAATACAACTTACAAAAACTTGTTTAGTTAGACAGAAGAGAACAAAACTCAAAACTTGATTACAAAATACGATCACATCAACACGGGAACCTTCTCGAGAGGTATAGTGGCTGGCCGACGCAAAAGAATCCAGGCAATAGCTTAGGCCTGATTATGCGCCTGATCACCTACATACAAAAAATAATACAGTGAGCTGAAGCCTAGTGAATAATAATAGAGTAAAGGTTTTAATGAATGATGTCCATAACAAATTCAAAAATCAGAATTCAGATCAGAAACAAATTCGTATTCATATTCTTATTCGTGTTTAAAGTTCACATATTCCATATAATCATACGTGGTACATCCATTAGTGCTAACACATCCAATGACCCATAAAATGGACGACCATAAAGGCATTCCGATGACTCATGTGCACAAAGACATTTCTGATGACCAATAAAGGGACGGCCATAAAGGCATTCCTATGACTTATAAAGGAACGCATATCATATGATGCTAAGGATGCCACGAATACATTTCAGAAACTTGGCCAATCATTTATTCATATAAAACATAGCATGTCAGAAAACTGATCATTTCATATCATCAGAAAATAATTAAAGTCAAACATACTCACATATGGCTCTAGTAGCAGATTAGACAAATTAAACAAACCAAAAGGCTAAGGCACGTGACCCACACAAACACATAGCAGATACACATTGAAATACACATTTGAGAAACAATTAACTCATTTATTTTCTATCTTAGTGTGTTTCTAACTCTTATCCCCATTATTATATCTTAATTAAGGCTTAAGAATGTCTAGGATGCAATGAGGATGCCAAAATATGAGTTGTAACACTTAGTCAAATTTTTTAAAACAGGGCCTTCGCTTGAGCGCAAGTTCCTTTGCTTGAGTGCAAGTTCCTTCGCTTGAGTTAAGGTTCAAAAATAAAGGTGGTCGCTCGAGCGCAATGTCACGACCCAAACCCGCCCCTATAGGTTTAGTGACATAACCGGCCAGTAATCCTTGGATTACCAAAGGCCTCTCAACATAATAACACATAGATAGGGGTTGCCAAAGCAAATACATAAATAACACTTAGTCCATTGAGCTGTGAAGACATACATGGGACAAATAATCTTAAACTTTTATAAACTTACGAGTGATGCCAAAAGATACAACATTTACATGTCACTTCATATACATATTAAAAAAATCTTGTCCGAAGATCAAAAGAAACAAAGGCTAATACATTCACAAAAAAAAAAAAATAGTCACTAAACTGACTCAATCCAGAACCTCCTCAAGAAGCGCAAAGGGTGGCTGACAAAACGAGATCTTAGGCTATCAACTCTAGGCCTGGTTTCGCGCCTGATCACTTACATACACAATATAAATAGTGAGCTAGAGCCTAGTAAATAATAACAAAGTAAAGGGGTTTTAATGAATGATGTCCATCATAGAATTAGAAATTAGATTATATATCAGAAATAGAGTCTTATGCATATTCAAATTTCAATTTAGAAACAGATTCATGTACTTGTTCATATTCATTTTCAAAGTTCATACATTTCACATCATAGTACGTGGCACATCCATTAGCGTTAATAAATCCGATAACCCACAAAGGGACAATCGTGAAGGCACTTTGATGACCCATAAAATGGACGGCCATAAGGCATTCTGATGACTCGTGTGCACAGAAACGTTTCCGATGACCCATAAAGGAACAGCCGTAAAGGCATTCCGATGACCCATAAAGGGACCAGATGACCCATAAAGGGACGCATATCATATGATGCTAAGAATGCCACAAATAGATTTTGAAAACTTGGACAATCATTCATTCACACGAAACATAGCATTTCATAAACTAATCATGTCGTATCATCATAAAATAATTAAAGTTTAACATAACTTTACAAAGTTATTACTCACAAATAACAAATGGCTCCAAACAGACGAATAGAGTAGGCAAATTCAGATATCTTACAGTGCGTGACCTACATAAGTACAAAACGAATATATACTGAATTACATACCCGGAAACATTTAACTTGTTTTTTTTCTTATCTTGGTGTGTCTCTACTTTTATCCTTATTATTGTGCCTTAATCTTGGCCTAGGTATGCCTAGGATGGAATGAGGATGCAAAAATGCACTTGAAAACACTTGACAAAACTTGCTAAAAACAGAGTTCCCGCTCGAGCGCAACTTCCTACACTTGAGCGGACATATAAAATGTGAGTGGTTGTTTGAGCGCAAGATCTGTCGCTCGAGCAGTCTGTAAACTTTTGCAAAAGTGCTGGTTGCTTGATTTTTCCGCTCGAGTGTGAAAGACATGTCCTCGCTCGAGCGCAACTTTTGCAGCTCGAGTAGACTGCAAAACATAAGAACTTTTGAGAGCATGCATTTCATGCTCGAGCGGACTTCTGGTCGCTCGAGCGGAAATGCAAGATCACTGAGTGGTTGCTCGGGGCGGAGAATCCGTCATTCGAGCGAAGAGACAAAATCTGCGATTTCCAGATTACTCTTTCCAGCTCCAAATTCAAATTCAAGGCCACAATTCACATCCTTTTGAGCCCAAAACTAAGACAACATATGTAAACTTGTAAAATATGAAGGTTTAAAAATCATTGCATGAAATCAAGGTCCAAAAGTATGTCAATTGTGCAAAATTCAACTTGAAATGTAGAACATGATGTGAACATGTCATGCATGTATTCATTTGAGTTCATAACTGTAACAACCCTCGTACCGATTACTGAATAACCACTGAATTAAATACTGATTATTGCTAAACTGGACCGCTAATGACTGATAATTGGATTAACTAAGTATTGGATAGACTAATTGAAACTGGAACTGAAATTGAATAAGTTTGTCTGTTATATTGCATATTGTATCTGTTTGCTTGAATGATTATCTGTTGAATTCGTATGTTTAAACTGTTAATTGAAGGCCTTATCGGCGGCCGATTTAGAAACCGTTTGATGTTTTAGAATCGGTAGAATATTACTGATTTTATGGTATATTTATCTGAAAATTGATTAGGAATGATTAAATTAGATTTAAACGAATTAATTGTCAAGTTTGACTTAATTACGGAATTGCCACTTAGTGGCCACTACATCACACACACTTAGAGACTTGTTTACACCTAGATGCAACAATTTGATCAGCCATTCTTCTCACACCCAACCGACCAAATAGTTGAGAGAGGGAGAGAGTTGAGTTCATTTTGGTGATTTGCTAGAAGAACTTGAAGATTTGAGGCATAGATTGCTAGATTGAGCTCCTAGACTTGTAATTGAGACTTAGGTGAGTGAATTCATATTCTCCTTGTTGAGTTTAAACTTGTTTTTGCATGTTTCATGCTAAATTGATTAACTAAGTCATGTTTTAAGCTTAGCATATGAGATTGAAGTCAAATTCTTGCATGCATATTAATATTGTTGGGTTTTGAGTTAAGTTCATGGCAATTTGTCACATGCATGTTCATGGTATTATTATAGTCCATGTTTTCACTTCATTTTCCAACTATTGAGCTCATTAGAGCAAGATTTGAAGGTTGATTTTGGATTAAAACTCATGCATTGCATGTTTGAAAAGTATTCTTGAAATTGGGTTTGAAAAATGGTTTTAATTGACTCACCTTTGGGGCTTGAATTCATAAATTGGCTTTTGAAACTTGTTATATATTGTTTTGGGATGTATTCTCCAGAATTTGAGCCCAAGAGGTCGAGAATTGAGTTGAGAATGCTTGGTTTGAGTTAAGGCAAATCTGAAATTCCAGATTTGGCTTCTTCGCCGAGCGAAGATTCTCGCCGAGCGACCAACGCTTCTCCGAGCCACGCCGGCGAAGGATTGGTGGCTCGGCGTAAAATCGAACATCCAAGATTTCTTTATCGTTTCATCGCATCGCTGGCGAAGGAAGGCCCGCACGAGCCAACCCTTTGATTTTGGAAGCTCGCTCGAGCGAGCATCGCGCGTAAAAATTGAGCATCCAGTACTTTTACTGTTTCATCAGATCGCTCGAGCGAAGGATTGTTCGCTCGAGCGAAGCCTTTGTTTTTGCAACCTAGCTCGAGCGAAGGAAGGCTCGCTCGAGCGAGACCCCTGTTTTCAGCAACTTTTGAAAAATGCCTTCCAACTGTATTTTTGCATCCTCATCGCATCCTAGGCATTCTTAGGCCTAGTTTAAGACATCTTAATGAGGATTTAAACATAGAACCACACCGAGAAAATTTAGGGATTTAATTATCATCCTTTCCGATTGTGAACTTAGTGTGTGTTCTATTTGTTAACTGTTTAGGGTTGGCTCCAGGAGACGCGCTCTAGCTGCTATAGCCCAATCTCTGTGAGTAACAGATTGTGTAAAGATTTGTTCAAATGGTTATATTTTGAATACTGAACTGAACTGTTTATTGAACTGATATTGTTTATTGAATGAATGTATGTCCTGCATTAATCAGACAGTGGCATCCTTAGCACCATCGTTATTGATCGTTACAGAGCTCTGCGGTTTCCTTGTGGAACCATACTGCATCGATTGATGGCCATCATTATTGTTGGGTTCATAAGGCCGGTCCTTTTGGACCCTCGCTTATAGGCTAATGGATGTACCACATATGACCGATTGATTGAAATCTTGATTGATGAATATCTTGAAGATTGAAATCAGATAATGAATTGATTTCATTACTGTAAGGGACATTCATTCATAACCTCTTTACACGTTATGTTATTCACTGGGCTTTAGCTCACTGTTTATATATATATGTAGGTTCTCAGCAACCAGACCGGAGCTAGGAGCGTGGGATTGGTCCCCAGTTTTGTCAAGCCAGCCTATGTGCCTCACTGCGAGGTTCCGAGTGCCATGTTATGGCTTGGGGTGTTTTTGTGTCCCCTATCGGTCTCCTTACTGTATTGTACTTTTGTATAGACTGTTTTACTGTACTGTTGTCTAGGGACTTGATCCTCGCTCGATTGATCAGATATGATTGTATAGATCAGATATGGATTGTCTGCTTTTGAACTGTATGAATGCATAAAATGTTTTTGACATACAGATTTTCACATCTCAATGGACACTAGTTATTTACTGTATTGGCTTCCGCCACAGACTCTACTTGATCAGATATCGTTTCAAGAGGCCTTGATAATCTCTTGACATCGCCATTCTGATGCTAAACCCATAGGGCCGGGTTTGGGTCGTGACAGAGTGGTATCAGAGCGATACTTAACCACGAGTTATACCGCACACACGTGTCCAAACGAGCTATAGGGTGTCCTAGAAAAGTAATTAGGGCATCTCATGAATTTGAAAAGTGTGTGCTTATGACTGACTGATTATATGTTAAAATGTTAAACTGTTTAATTGTACAACTGCTTATAATGATAATCGCTATAATCGCTATAGTGAAATGGATAACACAAACACCGCAAATGAAATCAAGCATCATCCTCTCGAGGCCGAATGGCGACTTGAACAAATGATGGACCGATAATTGAAAGACTCGAACAACAACCGAACGAATGTTTCACCTCCTCCTCCTCCGTGCAACCGAACCGAATGTACGTAATGTGAATGCTAACGAGGTGGACATTATTGCTCTTACCGTAAATTCAAAGAAATGAAACCGCCGTCCTTCCAGGGAGGCTTAGAACCGTTAAAGGCTGAAGCTTGGGTTCTTGAGACTGAAAAGTTGTTTGAGGTTTTTCCGTGCTCTGAAGCAAACAAGGTATTGTTAGCTACCTTTACCCTTCAGGAAGAAGCAAGAAGGTGGTGGATGTTGACCCGTGAGGCAAATGCTATTGTGACTTGGGCTCAATTCAAGGAGTCCTTCTTTGAAAAATATTTCCCCCAGTGCATTAGAGACAAAAAAGTGACTGAGTTTGAACAGCTGAGACAGGGCAAGACGTCTGTTGCCGAGTATGAGAAGAATTTTACTGAACTTGCTAGGTATGCACCACATATGGTGGATACCGACTATAAGAAGGCCAGGAGGTTTGAAGGCGGCCTTAGTGTTGCTATACAGGATCGAATAAATGTTTTGAAAATGCCAACTTATGTGGGTGTTCTCGACCGGGCATTGATGGCTGAGACAAATATTACAGCGGTGAAACAATCTGAAACACCGACAACTGAGTGGCAAGGCAAAAGACAGGGTTTCAAATTTAAGAAAGGCAAGCATAACCCAAAGAAACAAGAAATGAATACGGTCAACTACTAGCCCCACCAAGTGGGTTTACTCCACCGCCCATATGTGGCAACAAGCACAAAGGAGTTTGCTATCAGATTTTTGGAGCTTGTTTCAGGTGTGGCAAGGTGGGCCACAGAATTAAAGATCGCCCTCTCCGCCCGCCACCAAGAGTAAGTCAAGACCGAGCGCAAAGAAGATCAAATGTAGCACCAAAATCGAACCCCAAAGCTACCGAAAGAGCACGTGAGGCAGGCCAGTGTTTGCCCTAGTACCGGAGACGTGCAAAACACCGAGATCAAGTGTGTCGTATCCTCTATCTCGTGCTCAAAATGCTTATGTATTGATTGATTCGGGTCTACACATTCTTATGTGTCGATGCTTTTTCGCAGAAATTGAATAGACCCTTAGAACCCATGAACTATCTCTGCTAGTCAGATCATCACCTGTTGGGGGATCCATGACATGTGCATATATATATCCTGCTTGTGAGATTATTGTTGGGGATATGCACCTATTTATTGATTTACTACCATTGAATATTGACCATTTCGACGTAATATTGGGAATGGATTGGTTACAAAAATATCATGGTACTATCGATTGTGTGACCAAGCAAGTTGTTTTCCGTCCACCGGGTTTGCCTGAATTCGTGTTTAACGGGAGTGGAGTAGTACCTCCTCCATATCTGATTTCTTCTGTAAAAGTTGTTAAACTGATTAGAAAGGGGTGTAAAGGGTATCTGTGTTCAGATTATCAGATTCGCTAATGATAATGTTAAACCGATGTGAATTGTATTCCTATAGTCGAGAATTCCCGGATGTATTTCGGATGATTTATTTGACCGATTCTGAGGTGCACAAGTGTTTTCCAAGATTGATCTTAGATCGGGGTATCATCAACTGAAAGTCAAACCGGAAGATATTGATAAAACTGCTTTTAGAACGAGGTATGGCCATTATGAATTTTTAGTTATGCCGTTCGGAGTTACGAATGCCCCTGCTGCATTTATGGACCTCATGAACAGGATTTTTAAACCATACCTTGATGATTTTATTGTGGTATTCATTGATGACATATTGATTTATTCTAAGACTGTTGAAGAACATGAACATCATCTGAGACTAGCCTTGCAAACCTTAAGAGAACAGAAACTGTATGCTAAATTGTCTAAGTGTGAGTTTTGGCTTGACCATGTGATGTTTTTGGGGCATGTTGTTAGCAAAGACGGAATCTCTGTTGATCCGCAGAAAATTGAAGCTGTAGTGAACTGGCCTAGACCCACTAATGTAATCAAGTCAAGCTTTTGGGACCGGCCGATATTACAGGAGATTTGTCAAAGACTTCTCCAAAATTGCCCTATCACTGACTCAGTTGACACAGAAAGGGATATCATTTGACTGGACCGACCAAAGGGAATCAGCATTTCAGGAGTTGAAAACTAGACTTGTAACTGCACCGATTCTGACTCTATCTTCAGGTACGGATGGTTATACTGTATTTAGTGATGCTTCTCATAAGGGTTTGGGATGTGTTTTAATGCAGAATGGGAGAGTTATTGCTTATGCTTCCCGACAGTTGAGACCACACGAAAAGAACTACCCGATCCATGACCTAGAACTTGCCGCAGTGGTTTTTGCATTGAAAATTTGGCGTCACTATTTGTATGGAGCAACATGTGAAGTGTATATTGACCACAAGAGCCTGAAATACTTTTTCACTCAAAAAGAACTGAATATGAGACAGCGGAGATGGCTGGAACTGATCAAAGATTATGATCTACAGATTCTGTACCATCCAGGAAAAGCCAACACCGTTGCCGATGCTTTGAGCCGAAAATCGATTGCCAACTTAGCCTGTTTGCTGACAGGACAGAAAGAGTTGCTTCTTGATCTGGAAAAGTCTGAAATTGAAATTGTTTTGAGAGAACAAGGTGGAACCTTAGCTGCTATTTCTGCTCAACCAGCTTTAATTGAAGAAATTAAAGAAAAACAGCAACTGGATGATTACTTGAAGAAGATTGTTGAAGAAAGGGATTCAAAACCGAGACCGGGGTTCAAATTTGACAACAATGTACTGAAATTTCAAGACAGACTGTGTGTACCGAATGACGCTGAATTGAAAAGAAGAGTTCTGCAGGAAGGCCACAGTTCGAAGTTTTCGATTCACCCAAGGAATACGAAAATGTACCAAGATCTGAAACAGAATTTCTGGTGGCCAGGAATGAAGAAGGAAATTGCCGACTTTGTGTCTAAGTGTCTTCATTGCCAGCAAGTCAAAGCTGAACATCAACGACCTGCTGGATTACTGCAACCCTTACCCATACCAGAGTGGAAATGGGAGCACATCACGATGGATTTTATCGTTGGATTACCTCGCTCCAGGAAAGGTATGGACTCTATTTGGGTTATTGTTGATAGATTGACTAAATCTGCACACTTCCTACCTGTCAAGACAATTTATAATGCAGACAAATTGGCTGTCATCTATATTGATGAAATTGTGAGATTGCATGGAGTGCCTGTATCTATTGTTTCTGACAGGGATTCGAAGTTTACATCGAGGTTCTGGCAGAGCCTACAGACTGCGTTGGGTACTGAATTGAGGCTGAGTAGTGCCTATCATCCTCAGACAGATGGACAGTCAGAAAGGACCATCCAGACTTTAGAGGATTTACTGAGAATGTGTGTCCTTGATTTTTAGGGAAATTGGGAAAGTCATTTGCCGTTAGCTGAATTCGCCTACAACAACAGCTACCATTCGAGTATTGGTATGGCGCCTTTCGAGGCGTTGTATGGCAGAAAGTGTAGATCTCCAATCTGCTGGGCAGAAGTTGGAGATGGGCCTTTGCTTGGGCCCGAGATTGTGTATGAAACGACTGAAAAGGTAAAATTGATACAGCAGAGACTGAAAACTGCACAGAGTAGACAGAAGAGTTATGCAGATATCAGAAGACGAGATAGAGAATATGAAGTGGGTGATCACGTGTTTGTGAAAGTGACACCAATGAAAGGCCAGACTCGCTTTGGAGTCAAAGGCAAGTTAGCGCCGCGGTATGTCGGACCGTATCAGATTATTGAGAAAATCAATCCGGTGGCGTATCAAGTTGCGCTTCCTCCTGAAATGGAGCATATGCATAACGTCTTTCACATTTCGATGTTGAGAGACTATCTTCGGGATCCGTTTCATGTGATTGAGCCTACCCGTATCGTGTTGAGTGATGACTACACTTACGAGGAACGGCCTATACAGATTGTAAACCGACGGATCAAGAAACTGAGAAACAAGGAGATCCCGCTAGTGAAAGTTGATTGGCAGAACCATGGTGGTGTGTATGCCACTTGGGAAAGGGAAGATGACATGGCTAGGCGATATCCTGATTTGTTCCTCCGAACCTGCTTTTCCTCCGATCGAAGGTAACTCGAGTTTAGAGGACTAAACTCCTTATAAGGAGGGAGATCAGAATAACCCTCGCATCGACATCGAATAACCACCAATTAAATAATCGATTATTGCTAAACCGACCGCTAATGACCGATAATTGGATTAACTAAGTATTGGATAGACTAATTGAAACCGAACCAAATTGAATAAGTTTGTCTGTTATATTGCATATTGTATCTGTTTGCTTGAATGATTATCTGTTGAATTCGTATGTTTAAACTGTTAATTGAAGGCCTTATCGGCGGCCGATTTAGAAACCGTTTGATGTTTTAGAATCAGTAGAATATTTCTGATTTTATGGTATATTTATCTGAAAATCGATTAGGAATGATTAAATTAGATTTAAACGAATTAATTGTCAAGTTTGACTTAATTACGGAATTGCCACTTAGTGGCCACTACATCACACACACTTAGAGACTTGTTTACACCTAGATGCAACAATTTGATCAGCCATTCTTCTCACACCCAACCGACCAAATAGTTGAGAGAGGGAGAGAGTTGAGTTCATTTTGGTGATTTGCTAGAAGAACTTGAAGATTTGAGGCATAGATTGCTAGATTGAGCTCCTAGACTTGTAATTGAGACTTAGGTGAGTGAATTCATCTTCTCCTTGTTGAGTTTAAACTTGTTCTTGCATGTTTCATGCTAAATTGATGAACTAAGTCATGTTTTAAGCTTAGCATATGAGATTGAAGTCAAATTCTTGCATGCATGTTAATATTGTTGGGTTTTGAGTTAAGTTCATGGCAATTTGTCACATGCATGTTCATGGTATTATTATAGTCCATGTTTTCACTTCATTTTCCAACTATTGAGCTCATTAGAGCAAGATTTGAAGGTTGATTTTGGATTAAAACTCATGCATTGCATGTTTGAAAAGTATTCTTGAAATTGGGTTTGAAAAATGGTTTTAATTGACTCACCTTTGGGGCTTGAATTCATAAATTGGCTTTTGAAACTTGTTATATATTGTTTTGGGATGTATTCTCCAGAATTTGAGCCCAAGAGGTCGAGAATTGAGTTGAGAATGCTTGGTTTGAGCTTGGAAGGCAAATCTGGAAATTCCAGATTTGGCTTCTTCGCTCGAGCGGCGATTCTCGCCGAGCGACCAACGCTTTCTCCGAGCCACGCCGAGCGAAGGATTGGTGGCTCGAGCGTAAAATCGAATATCCAAGATTTTTTATCGTTTCATCGACCGCCGAAGCGAAGGAAGGCTCGCCGAGCGAACCCTTTGATTTTGAAGCTCGCTTCGAGAAAGCATCGCGTAAAAATTGAGCATCCAAGATTTTTATCGTTTCATCGGATCGCTCGGCGAAGGATTGTCCGCCCGAGCGAAGCCTTTGTTTTTGCAACCTAGCTCGAAAGCAAGGAAGGCTCGCCGGCGAGACCTCTGCTTTTCAACAACTTTTGAAAATGCCTTCCAACGTATTTTTGCATCCTCATCGCATCCTAGGCATTCTTAGGCCTAGTTTAAGACATCTTAATGAGGATTTAAACATAGAACCACACCGAGGAAATTTAGGATTTAATTATCATCCTTTCCGATTGTGAACTTAGTGTGTTTTCTATTTGTTAACCTGCTTAGGGTTGGCTCTGGGACGCGCTTAGTCGCTATAGCCCAATCTCTCGTGAGTAACAGATTGTAAAGATATGTTCAAATGGTTATATTTTGAATAACCGAATCAACTGCTTATTGAACTGATATTGTTTATTGAATGAATGTATGTCCCGTGATTTCAATCAGACAGGCATCCTTAGCACCCATCGTTATTGACTGTTACAGAGCTCTGTCGGTTTCCTTGTGGAACCATACTCATTGATGGACATCATTATTGTTGGGACTGCATAGGCCCGGTCCTTTTGGACCTACTGTTTATAGGCTAATGGATGTACCACATATGACTGATTGATTGAAATATCGATTGATCAAATATCAGATAATGAATTGATTTCATTACTGTAAGGGACATTCATTCATAACCTCTTTACACGTTATGTTATTCATTGGGCTTTAGCTCACTGTTTATATATATATAGGTTCTCAGCAACCAGACCGGAGCTAGGAGCGTGGGATTGGTCCCCAGTTTTGTCAAGCCAGCCTATGTGCCTCACTGCGAGGTTCCGAGTGCCATGTTATGGCTTGGGGTGTTTTTGTGTCCCCTATCGGTCTCCTTACTGTATTGTACTTTTGTATAGACTGTTTTACTGTACTGTTGTCTAGGGACTTGATCCCTGTTCTGACTGACTGTATATGATTGTATAGACTGTATATGGATTGTACTGTTTTGAACTGTATGAATGCATAAAAATGTTTTTGACATACAGATTTTCACAGCTCAATGGACACTAGTTATTTACTGTATTGGCTTCCGCCAGTTCTCAGACTCGCTTTGATCAGACATCGTTTCAAGAGGGCCTTCGGTAATCTCGAATTACTGGCCAGTTACGGTGCTAAACCCATTGGGCCGGGTTTGGGTCGTGACAATAACTTACAAAACATGATCAAACGAGATATTCTACTAAAAAACGTGGTGAAGTTTTAGACTACAACCAAAATATGAACATGCATGAGCAAATTCTTAGGCAACATGCTCTAAATGCAATGTAATGCAGATTCATATGTGTATACTCTTCTCTTCTACTTCATTAAACTTAATTCTTGCCCCATCTCACTTAATTCTTTTTGAATCCATGAGTTAATGTAACAACCCAGATTTTTAATTATGCTATAGAATTTATACTAATATTATTTAATCTCAGTTAAGAAAATATATGATTTATTATATATTATTATGCGTAATTTTATAAAATAATATAGTTATTAAAAGTTTAAGGATCAAAATATAAATAATAATAATATAAATAATAATAATAATTGGTGTGGTACTAAAATTAATAATTAATTTTCTATTGGTATATGATAAAGTGTAATTTAATTAAGAATTAATTAATTTATATAATTATATTAAAATATTGGGTCAAAATGTAATTATCTTAAATATCTATTAAAGATAGGAATGAATCTAAGAAATTATAATAGAATCTGTGCAATCATTTCGGCCTAGCCACGTGTTGGCCAGGCGTTGCGTTCATCTCCCTATAAAGGGAGAGGTGATTTGAATAGAGAAAGAAGAAAGAAAAGAAAGGAAAGAAAAGGAGAAAGAGAGAAAAGAAAGAGATGAAGGAAAGAATAGTGGAAGATGAAAAGGTCTTTGATAGTAGAAATGAAGAGTAAGGTATTAAAGTTAAGGTGAGTTATATTATACCTTGAGTTATCAAAATGTATTTTGCGTATGTTTTGACTTACCAAAATCTATTTTATACAAGTATGTTTTATTAGTACATTAATAAAAGTTATGTTTTATAAAAATTTCAGTTACGTGGTTTTATTTTTGAACCCTATTTTACTTAAAAGGAAACCCATGGATATGTTTGTTTATATTTTAAAGAATATTTGACTATGACCTTATACACAATTATGTTTTGTAAGTACCACCACGGGAGTTCCACACCTTGGGGGACTTAAATAACCATTGGCCTCTGTTTGGTTACTTTGTGGTCCTCTGATCCATTGACCTCTGTTCTGTGCGGACCAAAGTGCTGTGCGGAACTAAGTGCTACACTATTGTGGGAGCCACCTCTAGAATCCGTACTGGCCACCTCTTGAATCCAGACTGTTTCGCCGCCACTTCGGACCTCTCGCTCGCTCGCTTTTGTACCGTGGTTATGGTTATATATTTATATAATATCTGTATTTCAGCTTCTGCAACTTAAATGATTTGTTTACCAATGATTTATTTACCAAACTGAGTTATGTAAAGGTTTTGGCCTAACTAACGATCCATGGTTATTTCGTGTCCCTTATACTCTTGGTATAATATTTCTCACTCTGCCATGTGCTTATAGTTGTTTACCAATTTTCAGGAAATAGCTTTTGGAAAGTCTTAGATGCGGGGCTGCGGAATAGACACATACGACATTTTTATGATATTTTTCTATGTAAATCATGACCTTTTTGGTCAATATAATTTTGTAATAAAAATAGAAGCTCCGATGATTATTTTGGTACCCTTATTTAAATATTACTTCCGCTCGCATTTATTAATTTGTTTAAGAATTGGCCAGAGGTAACTTCAGTTACTGGCCATCACGATGCTTAACCCTTGGGTACAGGAAGCGGATCGTGACATTTAAGTACTCTAATTACACAACTAAAAGCTTGATTTCATACCTTAAGTTCTCAACTCCTTGAATCCTAGTGAGTTCTTGGTCAATTTCTTCAATTCTCCTTAATTCTCTAGCAAATTCCTTGCTTGAAGACTTCTCCCTAGCCTCTCTCTCTCTCTCTCTCTCTCTACATGTTTGTGTGTGTGTGAGCTCAATATGTGTTGATATGAGAGAAAAGAATGAGTAGGAGCACATAAGAAGCCTTATATAGGCTTGCCTAATGAGAGTTAATTAAGGCTAATCAAGTGGGCATTAAATTAATCTAATTTAATTGTTCTGAATTGAATTTTAATTAAACCTACCATAAAATTCTAAAATTTTCAAATAACACATAAATCAAGTCAATTTCTGAATCAGATGCCGATAAGGCCTTTAATTCGCAAATCGAAATGAAAACATGAATAGATTTTCCTATGAGAGATAGATAAAAGTATAAATAATGTATCACACATGCAATTAAATTAGGATTCGATCTCAATAACACATTAGACACATTAAATCATGGATTAATGTTAATCATGGTTCGAGGTTGTTACACGCAACTTTGGTTACTCGAGCGGTCTGCAAAACTCTACAAAAAATACTGGTTGCATATTTTTCTGCTTGATGGACGCTCGATGGTCACTCGAGCACAAGACTGAATAAACAAGGTCGTCGCTCGAGTGCAACTTTGGTCGCTCGAGCAGTTTGCAAAACTTTGTAAAACTTCTGGGAGCATGAATTTTTCGCTTGAGCCAACTTTTGTTTGCTTGAGCGAAAATGCAAAACCAAGAATGGTCGCTTGAGTGCAGAATCTGTCGCTCGAGCGATGATGTAGAATTCTGGAATTTTCATATTGCAGTACAAGATGCAAAACTCAATTTCAAAACTTTAAAACACATCCTTTGGGCTTAAAACTTGGGAAAACATGCCTAAACTTGTAAAACATCAAGAATTAAGGATCATTTGGCAAAATCAAGGCCCAAAAGTAAATCAATTGTCCAAAATTCAACTTAAAACTTTGAAAGCATAACATGCATGTAATGAATTGAATTCAAAGTCTCCAAATCATGATCAAATAAGGTAAAATGATGGAAAACATGATGAATTCCCAAAACTAAGGTACAATTGCTACATACATGTGAGAATTCTTGACAATTAAGCTCAAAATGTAAGAAAACATGCATGTATGCATGGCATGACCTAATTTCCTTCATTTCTAGCTCAATTCTCATGTTTAAACACTTAAATCTCTAGAATTCTTACACTAATGTCTTAAATACAAACTTTAGGAATATAATTCTTACCTAGAGTGCCCAATTCTTTGAATTCTAGGAATATCTTGCACAACTCTTCCAATTGACTAGCAATCCCTCTCTTTTTTCTTTCCTTAAGCTTTAATCTCTTCTTCTCCCTCTCTTTCCACGTTTTGATGACAAAAAGATAATGAAGTATGTGTATAGTGGTGATATGAGGCAACATTAGGCTTATATAGTGTAACAACCCCGACTTGTGATTAGCTGGCTAACCATGATTAATTATGCCTAAAAAGTAATTAAAGTGAAATTTTGCAATCATTACGTGTGCTATGTGTTAAATGAGTTTCTATCTGTTTTGTGTAGAAATATATGTCTTTGATTTTATTCTATTCTGTAAATCGAAGGCCTTAACGGTATTTGATCAAGAAATTGACTTAATATATGTATTATTTGGAATTTTTAGGAATTTATAGCAAGCTCAATTGAAATTCGATTCAAAACAAATAAATTAGAATAATTAGTGTCCACTTGATTAACTTTAACTAATCACCATTAACTAAGCCTATATAAGGCTAGTATGTGCTTCAACTCCTCTTTTTACAGCTCTTTGAGCCTCTCAAGCAAACAAAACGTGAGGGAGAGTGAGAGCTTAAGGAGAGAGAGTGAATTCAAGAAGAAGAAAGTGAGGAATTGCTAGAAAACTCAAGGAAATTGGCTTGACATCCTTGTGGATTCACCATCTAGAGCTTCATTGAGAAGTTGAGGTAAGGATTCAACACTTAAATTGTATAATGAAGATATCTAGGACAAGAATTCTTGAGAATTGAGTAGAGTTATGCAAGATTTGAGCTAGCAATGTAGAGAAGATGAACATTTCATACATACATGTGCATTTCATGGATTGTGAGTGTTGACTTCAACCAATTTTTACATACTAGGACCTATTTTTGTTCAATTATGAGAGCTCTTGTGATTTTTCACTTTAACACTCCATTTGTACAAGTTTTAAAAGGTTTGAGTTCTTGGCAACACATGCATAGCATGTATACATATTGATCAAGTTTGGTTTTGGAGAAACTCACTCACTTTTGGGCTTTGATTTTGTGTATTGAACCTTAATGCATGATGTTTTCTTAGTTTACAAGTGTTTTCTCAAGTTTGGGGCCAAAGGTTGCATTTTAAAGCTTTGAAATCGAGTTTTGCACTTGGCAGAGCAATCTAAAAATTCCAGATTCTGCCTCTCCACTCGAGCGACCGAACCTGCGCTCGAGCGACCAAAAGTTAGCTCGAGCGTGAAATGCAAGCTCCCAGAAGTTTGCATGTTTTGCAGACTGCTCGAGCGACAAAAGCTACGCTCGAGCGAGGACATGAGTCTCACGCTTGAGCAAGCGTCGAGTGAGCATCGAGCGAAAAAATCAAGCAACTAGTACTTTTGCGAAATTTATAGACCGCTTGAGTGACAGAAGTTGCACTCGAGTGACCACTCACATTTTGCATGTCTGCTCGAGCGAAGGAAGTTGCGCTCGAGTGGGACCCTTGTTTCCAGCATTTTTGACCAAGTGTTTTCAAATGCATTTTTATATCCTCATTTCATTCTAGGTATTCCTAAGCCAAGATTAAGACATAATAATGAGGATAAGAAGTAGAAACTATAATAACCCCGACCTCCGATTAATGCTAAACCATGATTATTTATGCCTAACAGTAATTTAGAAGGAATCCGGAATTAATTTGCATATGTATTGCATTATCTTTGCATTTCTATCTGTTTGCCATAAAATGATCTGTTCATGTTTAGACTTTGAACTGCGAATTGAAAGCCTTATCGGCGCCCGATTTCGAAATTGATTAGTGTTTCATACTAGTTAGAATATATGTAATTTTATGGTAGATTTAATTAAAATTTGATTTGGTATGATTAAATTAGATTAAATTGCATTGGTTAAGTTTATTACCAAATTGCCATTGAGTGGCCCATTACCTAAGGCAACTTTGAGACTTGATTCATACATTTGGTTGCATCTTTTTATCATCCATTGAGAGACCAAACCGTAGGAGAGAGAGAGAGTAGGAGAACAAGATTGAGTTCATCTAGAATTTTGCTTGAACTTAGAAGAATTGAAAGCAACTTGGAAGATTAGGCTACTAAGCTTGAAATTAAAGACCTAAAGGTAGAGAATTCCTCCTTTTAAATTATGAATATGAGTTGTTCTTGCTAGGGTCATGGTGAAATTGGTATTTAAAGTCAAGATTTAGCTCAAAGTGTGGTTTTGAGAGTCCATCCATGTATGCATGCATAAATTTCTATGCTTTGAGTTTGAATTCTAAGATTTCTTCCATGCATGTGTTAATCTCACTCACATTATGGTCATTCAACTTGTTTTCCATCAAATTATCAAGTTTGATTATGTTTTGGAGGGTTTGAATTCAAAGAGGTTCTCGCATGTTGAATTAATAGCATATTCATAAAGTTCATGTTGATTTTGCACAAATTGGGTTGCTCTTGGGCCATGATTTCTTGAAATGATTTTTAATACATGTTGTTTTATGAGTTATTATATGTTTCCTCAAATATTAGCCCAGAAAAATGAGTTTTGAAGGCTTAAAGGTTGAGTTTCATGCTTGGAGGTCAATCTGGATTTTCTAGAAATTTGACCCACACTCGAGCGGGGACTTTTACGCTCGAGCGTGAAGCCTGAATACATACACTTCCGCTCGAGCGGCGAGAGTCACGCTCGAGTGTGAAATGCTTATACCCAGAAGTTTGTGTGTTTTGCATTCCGCGCTCGAGCGAGGGTCTGTATCACACGCTCGAGCGGGGGTCGAGCGCCTGTTGAGCGTGAATTTTATGCATCCAGCACTTTTTCATAAGTTTGCAGTCCGCTCAAGCAAAGAAGTCCATGCTCGAGCAGAGCTTCATTGTTTGCATGTCTGCTCGAGCGGGGAAAGCCACGCTTGAGCGTGGACCTTATCTTCAGCAAAATTTGAGAAATGGTTTTCGATGCATTTTTGCGTCCTTATTCCATCCTATGCATTCCTAGGCCATGTTTAAGACCCCATAATGAGGATAAGAGATTAGAAACACACTAGGAGCCAATGAAATAATTTTTGTACAATTAGAACGTATGTTTCAAATGTGCATCTGTTATCTGTTGTGTAGGTCACGTGCTACGTACCGTTTGACCAAGCTTATTCCGTCTATCTGTCTCAAGGCCCACTGTGAGTAATAACTTTGTAAAGTTATGTTTAACTTAAGTATTTTTTGACTGGTATGGTATGATCTATTTTCTGAAATGCTATCTTACGAATTATGAATGAATGTCCAATTTTCTAAAAAGTATTTGTGGCACCCTTAGTTCACGTGGCCCTTGCCCGAGGGTAACAATACCGCGGCCAATCTGCATGTGGCCCTCGTTCGGGGGTAACAATACCGCTGCCAATCTGCACGTGACCCTTGCCTGGGGGTAACAATACCATAGCTACTTGCGCGCAAGATATGGACCTTTATGGTCGTTGGTACCAACTATGCATGTCGGTCTCTGGACCAAATTGATCTGATAGCTAATGGGTGTACCACGTATGATCTTATGCAAAATCTGAATATGAACATGAGTGTGTATCTAAATCTATTTCCGTTTTGAAGTTTGAATATGTTCTGATTTAAATACTGGATCCTAACTTGCGCTAGACATCATTCATAAAACCCCTTTACTTTATTATTATTCACTGGGCTTCCGCTCACAGTTTATATTATGTATGTAGGTGAGCCGGCGGGTGACCAGGGCCAGAGTTGGCGGCCTTCTGTTTTGTTTTTGTCAGCCAACCGTTGTGCCTCCCGAGGAGGTTCCGATTGAAGTCTCGTTATATGGCTGTTTTTGTATTCATGCTAGTCTCTGTGACTGGTTTGTAAAGTTAGGACTTGAGAAGTACATTCTGTAAATACTTTGTAAATAGTGGTGTCCTTTGACTGGCATGTTTATGTCTATATAAATAAGTTTTGAAATGTTCTGTCCCATGTACGTTATCACAGCTCATTGGACCTTGTCTATTTTGTACTATCGCTTCCGTAGCCCCTTACTATATACTTATCTGTTCAGAGGCCTTTGGTAATCCACTTGACATCGGGTCAAGTTCGATGCCTAACCTATAGGCGGGTTTGGGTGATGTAAACACACCAAGATAAGAAATGATTAAGTTAATGTTTTCGGGTGTATAATTCAGTACGTGTTTGTTTTGTAACTATGTAGGTCACGCGCCACAAGACGTCTGATTTGCCTATTCTGTCTGTTTGCCTTGGAGCCATCTGTTAATTGTGAGTAATAACTCTGTAAAGCTATGTTTGACTTTAATTATTTTCTAATGATATGAAATGATTATTCTTTTAAAATGCTATGCTTTGTATGAATTAATGATTGTCCATATTTTGAAAAGTATTTGTGGAAACAATTCCATGGCTCAAGGGTGTTATCTATTCTCGGTCCGAAGGTTCCTTTGTGGAATTGACAAGTTATCTGTACCCAACCGGAGGTTCATTTATGGAACTGACAAGTTATCCTTACCTGGCCGAAGGTTCCTATATGGAACTGACAAGTATGACCCTTGATTCTTTGTATGTGATCTGTTAGCGCTAACGGATGTGAGATTAAGCATGTATTCTGATTTTTGTTATTGACTTGAAAAAGAATGTGAATGTAAATCTGTTTCTGATATAAATTCTGATTTTATGACTATGTTATGGACATCATCATTCATCAAAATCCTTTACTCCGTTATTATTCATTGGGCTCTTGCTCACTATTTATTTATTATGTATGTAGGTGAGTAGGCACGTGACCAGGCCTAAGTTGCTGCTTGGCAAGTTTTGGTGTCAGCCAGCCATCGTGCCTCCCATAGAGGTTCTCTTTTGAGATCTAATCAAGTTTTTGAGTTCTAATCAAGTTTTTGAGTCTTGGGAATTTCTTTTGTACCTTCTTATGTTTATGTTTTGTTTGAATATGTTTTGGAAAGTCTTGTACATGTGGCTTTGGTGACACAAGACTAGTGTATTTATGACGTTACACACACACATATATATAAGTTTGTTTTAGAGACTTCTATCTCTCATACGTTAACACAGTTATAGCGATCCCGGTTTCCCTTTCTTTATTTGTTGTATCCGGACTTTGGTTCCGTGGAGTTTGTGGTTGTATATATTGTTGTCATCCTTTGATTCCATTTGATTGAGTTTTAGGATGTGTTGGGCATGTTTCGAGCAGGTAGATTGAGCCTTGGTCTAATTTCTTGTTGACCAGTTTTTGGTCGTTCCGCTTGAGCGGGTCTTCCTGCGCTCGAGCGGGGTTCACACCCTTCCAACATTTTGTGCCCCTGCAAAACTCCTGCAGGTGTGATTTCTACGCTCGAGCGGGTTTCCTACGCTCGAGCGGGTCGCGCTCGAGCGGGCTTGTTGGCGCTCGAGCGGCTAGTACATCCTTGGTGAAAGTTCTGGGATAGGATAATTCACGCTCGAGCGGACTGGTTTTTCACGCTCAAGCGGATGTGTTTCACTCTTGTGTCTTGGCGCTCGAGCGGTCCTTATTGAGCTCGAGCGGACCCAGCTTTTCTTTACGCTCAAGCGGACCTGTCGTATAACAGAGGGCACCTGGGCATTTTTGAATCACTTTTTCCATTCACACTCTCTCTCTTACCTTTCAAAAAGCCATTTTTGAGAGCTCCTCTCTCTAGAAACTCCCTTCTCTCTAGGGTTTGATCTAGTTAGAGCGTTCTCCCTTCCTTCGGCCTTTGTAAAAGTTGTGTTGATCGTTGAGGGCGTCGTTTTGATCCGAAAAGTTTGGAGTTTGGAGCATTTTGGTTTTGGTCTCTTCTCCGTTTGAGCTCAATCTTCGAGGTAGGGATACCCTACTCCTCTTTATGAGTTGTCTTTAAATTTTAGTCTTTTGATATGTTGGGAGTTGTTGTGTAGTTTTGAGAAAGTTTGGGTCTTTGTGTAATTTTACAAAAGATGGGGTTTTATTTATAATAAACCTATATGCATGATTGGCATAGAGAATGAGATAGATGATGGATTATGGAAGAAAATGGAACCTTAGGGTTGTTATGTAACTCATGGGAGAATGCCCAAATTACATAGTTTAATTAATTGGTATAATTAATTTGGAAAAATGAAGAATTAAATTGAGAATGTAGGAATTGGGAATGTGTGGGATTTAAGGGTGTAGTTGGATTATTTATTACTCACCTAATTGAAATGTTGATAATTTATCCATTGGTGCATTTATTTTCTGTTTAGAAATAACTGCTTTGGGCTATCGGCGGAGGATAGTCTTGATTGTTGTAGACAATGCATGATGATTAGGCAAACTAAAACTAATCGATTGAGTATGCTATCGAATATAGCGGTTGGAATACTACATTAACTTTATGTATTGATTGACTGTATATGATCTATGTTTATATGCATGTGTTGTGTGGGAGGAGATAGGGGATGTACTCCACGGTTTAGGGGAAGATAGGGGATGAACTTCTAAACCGGATTATGTGTGACATTGATACAGCACTACAATGTGTATCAATTATTGATTATGGAAGTGTTCGAATTGATTTGATATAGCACTAAAATGTATATCGTTATCAATTGTGAAGTATAGAAGTGATTCTATGTTATGTTGATACAACACCGAAATGTGTATCTTTCGTAAAGTGTGGAAATGGTTTATGTGTTATTGATACAGCATTGAAATGTGTATCCACCATGAATTTTGAAAGTGTTTTAAAGATGAGTCTAAATCTCATTAAGTTATTTGGCTAAGTGTTGAGCCTTGTTTTCAAACTCAAAGTTGAGAAAGAAATGGGAAATGAAATGTAACATGGACTTAATGTCATGAAACCGGAATGTGATGTAAGTGGATGTATCTGTGATGGCCATCTATCAACTGCTAATCTTTTAGTCATTGTTCATAGCTGGTTTAGTGTATTTCTACTGGGCGTTGGCTCACCCTATATGGGACATTATTTTCAGGTACAGGTAGCATGCCACCTCCAAGGACATAGCTTGGATGATGATGAGAGTTGAAGACTCTTTTTGTTTATTTTGTTTGTATTACATGTATATCAAGCCAATGGCTTCTTTTGTATAGAGTTAGTACTCTTCTTTTGCGCAACCAAGTGTTAACTTGGAAAAGTCAGAGGGCATTTGCTTTTGTTGTTAACATGTAATACTGTTGTAAGAATTACTCTGATGAATAGAAGAATATTTATCTTTTATATCAACGCATGTCTAAATTGATGGGTTCTAATGTTATTATTTTGAGGGCGTTACAACAGCTCTACGGACAATATACATTTCTATATATGCTTTCGCAACCCCTTATAATATGTCTTTCTGTTAAGAGGCCTTTGGTAATCCAAGGATTACTAGCCGGTTACGACACTAAACCTATAGGGGCAGGTTTGGGTCGTGACATATAGGTGTCATTAGTAGGATTAAGCAATCCTTGCTTAGATTAAACAATTATACTTATTTTATTCTAATTATTTGGTCTCGAATCGAATTTCAATTAAACCTACTATAAAATTCTAAAAATTCCAAAGAACACATATCCTAAGTCAATTTCTTGATTAAGCGCCGATAAGGCGTCCAATTCACAAAACAGAATTGAAGCACAGACAAATATTTCTACAATAGACAGATACAAACACAATTAACACATTTCATATGCAATTAACATAGAATTCCCTCTTAATTACTTATTAGGGATGCTTAATCATGGTTTAACAGTTAATCACGGATTTACACCATCAGTAACAAAAAAAACAGAGTATGAACTGACGAAAACTCTACAAGTTCTTTCAATACAAATTCACAAACAAATAAACAATAATCAACAAACAACAATTCATGAACAAATCAACAACAAGGATACATGTACCATCAAGCATCGAAATTGCCTCTTCTCGAGGGACTTGTTATTGGAAATTGATTCATTAAGCTCTTCTTCAAGAGCATAAATACTCTTTTGTTTCCAATTCAGATTGCAATTTTTCCATTGTAATCTTATATATCTTCATCAAGTTATGCTACTCTTGAATCTCGGCTAATAACATCATAACATGAGGCGGCGAAGAATCGTTATGTTTCTTCAATAAGCTCTGTTTCAGTTCCAAAAACAATTTTAATAAGTGGAGAAAGAGATAATGTAAAAGAGAGAAAGTGAGAGAGAGGGTTGGGAAAGATAAAGAGAGTGAGAGAGTTGGGTGGATTAGTGTTATTGAGGGACCGGAAGGGCAAGATATGTCCCCAAAAAAAAAAAAATTTTGTTGTTGTCTTCCATCAAGTATGGGTCTCTAGGTGAAGGGGTTGTTGGACAATCTTCACTGTATTTAATGAAATAAATTCTGTTTCTATACTAAACAATAGACGGAATACAAAAGAAACAAAGGAAAAGAGAGAGATTGTTTGATTACAAAAATCAAACCAATAAATAAAAACAGATTTTTATTTTGTTACAAAAACAAAATCGAAATATGATTTAAATAAATAATAATAAAACAGAAAATAAATTAACAACTTACTTGATTAATTTCTTGAACAAATTTTCTGATCAAGTCTAGTGTTTGACACTGTGTCTTTAAGACAGATTCGTCCTCTTCACGGTACTTTCAGAATGTGGACGTCTATCTCCCAAGATAAAATGATCATACAACGACACACTTAGTGTATACACTCTTTCTCACAGAAAAATAATGGAATTAATGCAGCAAAATGCAAAGATGAATTGCAGCAGAATGAAAATTAGGAGTGAAAAACCAAATAAGGGACTGCCTATTTATATAGGTGAAGTGGTGGGTGCTAGTTTTGAATAAAACAGGTACAGTACCTGTTCAATTAAAATTAAACATATACAAATCTATAGGCACTGTTTGGTTTGAATTTCAAACAGTTAAAAAACATGTTTTGGGTGGATTTGAATTTGAACAAATTCGGTTTGGACAGATATGAAACTGTATAGAATTTTTAAAGAGGTGCAAACCAAAGTTTGAATTTTATTTCCAACCAGAATTTGAAATAAAAATGGACATATTTTATTTCTAAATAAATAAAATAAAATTCAAATGTTTTTGGCCCAAAAAGATAAGTATTGGACCGGACAAGCCCAACCACACACCAGCACCCAAGCCCAGCCCCCCCGCCCGGCCAGACGGCGGCGGCGCGCGCGTGTTTATTTTGGATCCAATGGGTCTAGCTCACTTTGCCCATAATCTCCCTCTCTACAAAACTTGGGTGCCCCTTAGGGCCTACCCCAAGTTCCAACTCCAAGCCTTATAAACCCACTCAAAGTTTCCCACCAAATCAATATGGGATAAGCCTTTATTCAAACTTTTAGGAAATTTCACCAAAAACACCATTTCCATGGAGCTCTCTTTGGCTTCAATTTCCCATTCACCCGATAATGGTTTTGAGCAACCAAATATACCATGTGAATCACAACGCGGCATAAAACGCATTACCAGTTAGACCTGCCAATTTTGGCGCATGGGTCCCACCTAAAAATTAGACCAAAGTTTAGAAAAAATTATGATTTTCCAGAATTTCCAAAACCATTTCTAATAGGGGTTTATGAAGAAAAAATTGATGGGATGTCCTGTTCACCAAAAAAGGGCTCAATGGAGGGGTTTTAACCAAAATTTTCTAGAATGGAATAATTACAGAAAAATTGATAAATTTGATAAATATTAATAATTAAAATTATAAATTTTTTCATTAATACGTAATTAATTTTGTCTGACATCAATGTGTAGTAATTGTCCCTATAAGAAATGCTCCTTACTAATCAACTCTAGAACTTTGAAATACAAGACATGGCTCAATTGTTATGTGAATTGATAAAAAATAAGGTTTATTTGTGACAAGTTTATTTTTATTGGAGAATATGACATTAAATTCAATGTTTATTTTTTTACGAAAATAAAAATTATAATTAATGAAATTATTTGGTGAGAATAATAAATTATTGTTTTAAAGAAGAAAAAAAATTCCTTAATATTTGTGGGGTTCATCATAGGTTCTATTTTAATGATCTGAACTATTCATTTTGTTGGGTCTTCTGTGTATAAAAAAATTGATCGATCTTATAATCCTAATGTTTTCATTTTATGATATTAGTTTCTAAAAAAGTAGACGATAAATATATTTAAGAGAAATTCTATAATACACACCCCAACAAAAAGGGGTGTACCATATGCCCAATCACAACTTGTGTGGTCATTGGTTATAACCAATTGTGATATTTGTTATGACTAATTATCATGATGATTATGACTTAGTAATGACCTATTGTGGTGGCTATTTTGGTTATGATCGAAAATGTCCTTGCTATGTCCCAAGTAATGTTTGGTTGTGATCCATTTTGGTATTCGTTATAACTTGATTATGACTCACTGTAGACTGTAGTGTTGATTATGATCTATTGTAGATATTATTTTGGTTGTAACCGAAGAGGTCTTTGGTTATTGTTGGACTTATTTATTTTGATGATTTATTTGATTCTGTTTTTTGATTTATTTGCAAGAGAAAAATAGATTGAAAACTTATTTTTCTTTCATTATTTTTTTCACCTAATTTCTTATCTTAAATACATTTTTGGAGTATTTATAATTGCTTAATCAAGTGATGATTTCAACCCAAAACAGAGCCAAAATAAAGTCCAAAACAACCCAGCACAGTAGTAGTTCAAACAGTCTAGCCCAACAGGCACTGACATCCGGGTGGACATCTGGCCGGACGACTGACCAATGGTTTTTGGCCCAGTTTTGATCCAATTCAAATTTGCTTCTCACCGATTATCAACCCAGCAGTATCCTCAACAACCGCAAAAGTCATTCTTGACGACCGGGACCCTACCGAACATCCAGAAGGACACCTGGGAGGACATCCGGGCAGACGTCCCTCAAAAAGAAAATTTTATTTTGGACATCAGGTGGACAACTACTCTGTACAGCAACAGCTCTTTTTCAAAAGTAATTGTTATCAATCAGACCATCTTCCAACTACTAAATATCTGAAGATCTAATCATGTATGGGGAATACAAATTTGAGTAGAATAGATCTTACTCAATCTTTTCCACACACACAACAGTCAACGTTCGATGATCTTCCCTTATTTAATAACAGAGCTTCTATTGAACAAATCAGAACAAAAAAAACAAGAAAAACTTTTTCTGATCAATCATCATTCTCATCTTTCTCTATTCTCTGAAGTGTTTTTTATCAGGGTTTCATTTTTACCTTCAAAAATTTAAGTGAGATTTAGCCTTAAGCATATGTACCTGTGAGAGTTTTTATTGACATAAACTCAGAGCCTCAATATTTGTAAAATTTCTTGAGAGAGTTTCATTTCAAGCTTTCTGTGAAAAAAAAACCTATCATTCAAATATTGTAAAGAGTTTAGTACATTCAGATTTCTTGACTCTTTAAGTGTGATTAAAAATTAGCTAAAGAGGGCAAGGTTTTAAACTTGGTATAGTCTTTGTAAAATTTGTGTAGGATTACTCCATTTGTGAAGAGATTGCTAGCACCCAGTGAAGTTAGAAGATAGTGAAAAATCTCAAGTGAAGCTTGAGGAGTCAATGGAGGTTTTGTTAAAGCTGAACTACTATAAATTTGTTTGTCTCTTCTTTCTCAATCTCTTTACTTATCTATTATAACTTTTTATTGTGATTTCATGCTTCACTGTTAAATTTCTTCATTTAGCACTGTCATCAACAGATATTCATCTCTACTTGGGATTAATAACCAGTTGTACTAGTTATAATTTTTATTGAGGTGTTATTATTTTTAGTTGTAAAAACCTAATTCACTCACTCTCTCTCTTAGGTTGTCTTTTGAGTAACAGTTAAATTTTAAGTGATGTTTGATTATCACTTATTATTTTTCTTTATGTTATAAAAGAAAATTATTTACTTATAACATTTATGATATTATAATAATTTGCATATGGCACACATCTGTATAATAATCTTTTTGAAAATAGACTCTCACTTTTTTTGAGACAAATAAGATAAAATGAAAAAATAACAATTATCAGATTGATTTAATATTTTCATGAATAATATTACAAAGAATCTTACAAAATAAATAATATGGATTATCAAAACACAACATTTGGTGAATCTCATGGGCTTGAACATTTTTGTTAAATTGAGAAGCTTGAAAAAAGCCATTTACTTTGAAATTCATTGGTCTGGAATAACAACAGGGTTAGGTTGGCCTAGCCCGTGTTTGGCATGTGAGTTGGAGGGGCTATTAGGCCAACAAGGTAAAATGTCACATTTAAATCATAATTATTTCATTTTTTTCTTTCACAAAAGTTAAAAAAATCATTCTAAATGAGACTTTTTAGCCCCAAGCTAACCAATTTGGGAACATGGTGACTTTTAACCTATTTTAGGTCACATCACCTCACTTTCTTACATGTTTTTTCAAAAAAAATCAAAAAATTAACTATTAACCAATTTCTTAAAACAATCTAAAATAATATAAAAGTCAAAAAACCTACCCACATCCCAAACGAAACTATCAACCTTTTAACTTTTAAGTTGCAAGCCCTTTGGGTCACAATTCATCCCACAAAGCCAAAGGATCTAACCTTATAGACAAGACTTGCCTCCAATTCCATGGTCATCTCATGGCCCTCATATTCAAAATGAATTTGAGTTCCAATTCTATTCCTATTATACTTTTTTTAATTTCAAGTTCAATTCAAGTATATGAGAAGTGCACCCCTATTTGATTTTGTTTTTTTTTATTTTTCTGAGTTTTTGAAAAAATAAATTAATAATAATAATAAATAGATTATAAAAAAAAACACCCATCTTTTTCATAACAATTTTATTTTTGGGCGAACACAAGTTTTGAAATTTTGAAAATTTTTAACCTTCCTTGAAAATTTTTTAAAAAAAATCAACTGCTCAGTTTTCGTTCAAACAAGTATGCCACTTAACAATGGCATAAAAAAAATACTAATTAAATTAAATTTGCGAACTGGTTTCATGCCAATCTTCCCATCTCCAGCTACCACGGTTTGCAAGGAACTAAAATTTTATTATGGTTAGGGGAAGAGAGAGAGCCCATTTATTTACATATATACTAGCATATCATCCGTACAATGTACGAGAATAAAATAATATATCATGTATTAAAAATATGAAAATAATATTTAATTTTTTTTACATTTTGTCTCTCGTAAATAAAATTTTATATATGAGTTTAAGGGTTTTTTTTCAAATGTTCATTTACTATAATATATAGTATAGATAGATTAAAATTGTTGTATCGACAATTAATAATTAAAATTATGCTTTGTTATAAAAAAAATGACATAATTCTAATATTTCACTATTTTAGAATAAAAATATATGAATTTTAAAAAATTATCAAATTGGTCAAATTGGTTTTTAAAAGGGAAATAATTAAAGAAATTTTAAAGAATTAATGAGTAAAAAAGAATCATCGTAACATATAAAACTGCTAAAATCACGGTTAAACCAGCAAATCATTCAAACCAAAAATGGTTTAGCTTAATCAGTTAGGTTAAAAGATCAACCAGCTTACACAAAAATTAATTAATTAAAACTTTTAGATTTTATTTTATTAAAATTTAAACTGTTAATAAATATGGAAAGCAATCCATTAATTTAAATTTAAAATAGATAGATATATAGATAGATTTAATAAGAATTTATATTTGTTTTATATATTTTTTTAATATACAAATTATTTTTTTTTAGATTTTTTATAAAAATAATTTAACAATCACATCACTAACTATAGTGTATGCGGGAAGTTGAAAAGACAGTAGCAGTAGGTATGAGAGAAGTCAAAAAGACTTATAAGTTGTGAGAAGTCAATAAATACAAAAGTTGTTTTTTTTTTTAAATCAAAAAATTAGAAAATTATGATTAGGATATTGGAGTTCCCACAAAGCTTATGAGTTAGAAATCCCTTTTCCTTATATAATATAGTAGTCACCCGTTCAATGCACGGGATTTTAGAAAGTCAATAATCACTATATAAAAAAAAAATTGCTATTTGATTGTATTTCTTAATATTTTTATTTAGTTTGTGTATATAAATCTTATTTCACATCGTTAAAAATATTTAATATTTCACATTATTGAAAATTTTTAAAAACTATCATACATTAAGTAAATCATCACATATATAATAGCTAATTTATCTAAGAATTACTTCAGACGACCAAAAGTAGAGTAACAAAGGCATATTATAATTAATCAAATGACTAAATTAAATAAAAGTAACACTAATTTTGTTTAATCAATAGTAGATATTACATTAATCATCCCATATAATATAATAAATTAAAATAAAATTAATTTTAATTCCCATTATATGGTTAAAAAAAATTTACGTGCTATTTGTTTTTTGGTTATATTGATTCATTAAACACAAATAGGTTTGGACTGATTAAAAAAAAAATTAAAAAAGTTTGGAGATGCATTAAGCTTGAATTGACAAACATAAAGAATATAAATATTTAAATTATTCAAAAAAAAAATTAACATTTTTATTATGAGATATCTTCTATTTGCTCAAACTCTAAATCTAAATAATAAAAAAAGAATTAAAAAAAGAAGAAATTTGTGGTTTAGTTCTCAAAAGAAATGAGTTCCTAAAAATAAATTTAATCATGAGTTATTTCAATAGGATAATCAACAATAAAAAATCAACGATAAATACATTTAAGGTATAAGCCCATATCCAATAAATTTTGATGTGTTCTTCATTTTCAATCTGACATCTTCACCAAAAAAAATTAAACACAAATAATCAATAAATGAGAGAGTTAGAAATTGATAATAGTAGCACTTTTATAAAAATTAAAAAAAAAATCTCAATTAAATGACACATTATTAACAAAAAGAAAGAAAGAAGGAAAAATATAGATTGTAACAAAAAAAAATTAAAAATAAAATAATAATATTCATTTACATAAACTCACTTTCTCACAAATGAAAAACTCATGTAAGCACAAATTTCCAATGTAAAGCAAATATTTAAGAGTTTGATTAGAAATGACACAATGTTGATTGTTTTCCCTCAAATCTTCTATTCATGGTTTCTTTTGCAAAAACTTGTTTTTATATTGAAAAGATTATGCTTAAACAAAATATATATATATGGAATTCTATCATATTTAAAATTTGTATGGATAATTAATAAATGATTTTAAAAAATAAAATATTAAATTCAACTTGAAGATAAACTTTAAAAAGATTAAATTGAAATATATAGAAATTCTATAACAAACTAACAAAAGATAAATATAGATCTTTAAAAAAATCATTATCTTTTTGGGATATTTATATCCCGATCTTAATCTTTTTTTTATTTAAATATTTTGTTATCTTTCATTTAAATTTTCACTTTGCAGTTCAAATCTAAATAGTTATATTTTTATTTTTGTATATTTTTTCATCTCTATTTTGTGAAGGTTTGGAATTCCTCGAGCCATTATAAGTGATGGGGGTTTGCATTTTTGTAATTGATCTTTTGAAGTTTTGATGGAAAAATATTTTATTACTCGTAAAGTTGCAACCGCTTATCACCCACAGACAAGTGGTCAAGTTGAACTTGCTAACCGGGAGATTAAAAATATTTTGGGAAAAACAGTTAACCCAAATCGCAAAGATTGGTCCTTGTGACTAACTGATGCACTTTGGGCATACTGTACAGCTTATAAAACCCCGCTTAGCATGTCACCTTATAGACTTGTCTATGGAAAAGCTTGTCACTTGCCAGTGGAACTGGAACATAACGCATACTGGGCTATAAAGACATTTAATTTTAATTTAAACAAAGGTGGCTCACTAAGAAAATTGTAGATGTATAAGTTAGAAGAAATCCGGAGAGATGCTTATGAGAATTCTAGGATTTACAAAGAAAGAATGAAGGTGTTTCATGACAAGCATATTCTTCGGAAAAAATCTGAACCTTCACAAAAAGTTCTTTTGTATAATTCTAGATTACATTTATTTCTCAGTAAATTGAGATCTAGATGAACTAGCCCTTTCATTGTTAAAACTGTTTTTCCTCATAGAGCCGTCGAAATTGAAAACCCAAAGAATGGTAATGTTTTTAAAATGAATGGGCAGCGTTTGAAACCATCATCGGAAAATTTTCCAACTGAGGATGAGTCCATGAAACTTAATGATCCAATTTATTAGGATCTATAAAACTTGGATTCAGTTTTCTTTTTCATTTTGCATTATTCTTTTATTTTTTATTTTTTTTGTATTGCTAACCCATTGCAGGAAAAGCAAACATGATTCATCATTTAAGGTAAACCCTGTCCTGTTTTGTTTTTTTTACATTGAGGACAATGCACCGTTTAGGTTGGATGGAGGGATTAATTATTAGTTTGTGTTGATTGCCAAAAAAAAAAAACTTCAAAGTTATCTCTTATATGTGCATTAAAGTGATTGAGCTTAGTTGTGATATTTCTGTTATCTTAGTTGATAAGTGGATGTTACTTAAAAATCTTGAAGAATGATAGTGGAGACTTTTTACCTTGTGAGTTTCGAGCCATTCTTTTCTTTGGAGGGTTATTATACATTTACTCTTGATTTTTCTCTGGAAGCACATTAATTTGTTGTGTAGTCTCATTATTCTTTGTCTTGGTTAAATGCTGAGAATACATTTATTTGTTATCACACTATTATTTCCTTGAGATCATGAAAATTGAAGGACCATATCAATTTTTAAGATATGATTTTAAGCCATCTTTATTTCTTTGAGCCTTATATTTTTCTTTGTTACATTAATCCCTTGCAGCCCATTTGAGCCTATATTTAGCCATTCTTTGTTAAACCCCACATCCAACTTGTCTTGATTCGTCTTGAAATTTGTTGTTTGGGATGTAAAAGGAGACACAGAGAAGGGGTTGATTAAAAAAAAAAAATTGAAGTACATGGAGTGTGCTTACTAAAAAGCACAAAAGAAGAATTTTTGGAGTCTGGAAAAATAAACTATCTGCAATAATCTCCTAAATTGTGTTATATTTATCTTCATTACTCTCAAGACCTCAAACTTTATTTATTTATTTATTTATTTCTCCACCTTTACCCTTACATTATAACCAAATAAAAGTCCTATTTGATCTTAGGAATGGTATGGTTTGGATATGGACATGATGGATAGTTAATAATGTGTTAATTTTAATTCTCAGTATTTGGCATTCCTTCCATGAGACTATTTATTTACTCTTTCTTATGAGCATTTCTCAACTAATTTAATATGCGAGAAATTTTGCTTTTGGTTTACATTATTCTGCTCGCATATATTGAGAGTGATATTTACACCATATTCTGAGTGATTCAATTGTTGAGAGTAAAATCCGATGAGATTGGAGTCAAAGCATATTTCAGATAGACAATTGAGTTACATTTTACCTTGAGGCTAAGAATGTGTTTATGTTGGCTAAGATTATTCACACACTCTGAATTTTGGATATGTTGGGATGTCTTTACTTGTTGCTAGTATTTTAAATTTTGATTGATTCTTTTGTTAGTGTAATGAAATTCATGACTTTGTTCTTGAACTTGGTGCATGTGAATAAGGGAGACTTTGATGTTAAATTTTTTGATGTTTGTGGGTATCATCTTTGGAAACCCTCACGAGACTATAACTCGTCCACTAAGGGTAACCTAGAGGTTTGAAAGCTTATTGCATATGCTAAATGCAATCGTGTTTTCCTACGAAAATGGTTTACATATTTTTGTTAAGAACTATATTTTTGTAATCGCCTTAATTGCTAGGGACTAGCAATAAGCTGGTTGGGGAGTGTGATGAATGGTTAAAAATGTATAATTATTTTATTATTTTTAATCATTAAGGAACCTTTATTAAATTAATTCCCCCACTTTATTTTTAATTATGAATTAATGATATAATTTTACTTTATGTAGGATAATTCACAATAAGGATAAGAATTGGGTAAAATAAGGAAAAGAATAGGGCAAATTGAAGTCAAACTCAATTCTCAGCAGAAAACATGATGAGGCCAATGGAAAGGTGGTTTGTTAAATCAACACAACCAATAGAAGGATCTCATGTGAATCAAGGCTTAATTGGATGAATGAAGCAATAAAGAAATCCTATTGGATGGATGATGCTGGAACTACTAGGAACTTGCCTCAATTTACGCCTCAGTAATCACTATAAATACATATTAATTTGTTGAGGAGGGGGGAATTAATTTCGGGAAAAAAAGCACCTTTTAATACATATTATTTTCCTTTTGCTTTGATGATGTTCTAAATTTTCTTTGTTAAGGTTAGGAGTGAAACCCTAATGTTTTCTTTATAAACATTTTATGATTCAATTATGGTTTTCAATGTCAGATTCTTTTAATTGTTGATTTATTTATTTGGGAAAAGTTTTTTATTCTGTATAATATCTTGTTCTATTGTAAACTACGGGCACAATAGAAGCTTGATATTCCCTGCGAATCAAATAACTAGATTTTTATGGTGTAATCAATCAGTGAAAGTAATTAATTTTTTTTTATTAATTTTTATATGAAATAATTGTTTTTATCTTCCAATTGAAAATACTTTTTGTGTATGTTTCAATTGAGTTATATAGATTGAATCTAAAATATTTTAAAGAAAGTATTAATGGAATATTGCCATGCAGATTTTCAATATTCACAATTATATGAAAACATGTCTATGCTTATTGGTTTTGTACTTGACCTGGTTGGTCTTATGCTGTTGTGCTGATATTCTTTCCATTCGGTTCCCCGTCTGTCACGGTTTATGATAGAATCAGCACTGTAATTTTCTCAAGATATATTATTTATGACACAAATAACCTGGTCAAGCATTTCACTTACAACGAGTATATTATTAGGATTATGGACACCTAGAAATAAACAACAAACAATCACACACACAACCGAGACAAATACTTACATGGTTCGGTCCAATGCCTACGTCCACGAAACAGAAACGAGAAGTTCACTAAAATAGTGTAATACAAAAACAGAGAAGAAGAAACACTTGCTCAACTCACAGCTCTATATCTCTCAAATTTCTGATGATACAATTCATCCTCTTTCTCCCGTCTCTATTTATACACACAGAGAGAGAGAGAGAGAGAGAGATACAAACCCACCAAAATTTCTACCTATTCTTTTGGTGAGAGTCAACAATGGCAAGAACGTGAAGAGAAGAGATAGATGTCCAACTCAGACTTCCTTTACTTGTGCTAGAAGTCCTCATATGCCATCCTCTGCATGCATGTGGGTTAGTGGTAATAATTCTCCCCCTCCATACCCACATACATGATTGACTTCTCACTTGAAGTCCATCCCGGCAATGTCTCTGCAAATTTCGAGCTTGTCTCTCAAAACCACCTTTGTAAGCATGTCAGATGGATTCTTATCTGTATGGATTTTGATCAATTCCAATAACTAATTGTCCATCACTTCGTGTATCCAATGATACCGAACATCAATGTGCTTTGTGCGAGAATGGTATATACAATTTTTGCTCAGGTCTATGGCACTATGGCTATCACAATGTACCGTGAACTTTTCTTGCTTTAGTCCCAATTCTTGAAGAAACCGCTTCAACCACAACATCTATTTTCCAGCTTCTGTTGCGGTAATATACTCTGCCTCGGTTGTGGATAAAACAATACACTTTTACAGCTTGAACTGCCAAGACATAGCTCCCTCTACGAAAGTGAACATAAATCCTAATGTAGATTCCCTACCATCAAGATCTCTCACCATATCTGAATTTGTATAGCCTTCCAAGATTGGTTTTGCTCCTCTAAAGCACAGACACATTTTGGATGTACCCTTAAGGTACTTCAGAATCCACTTGACTGCTTCCCAATGCTCTTTTCCTGGATTAGAAAGGAATCTGCTTACTACTCTAACATCATGAGCAATATTTGGTCGGGTGGACACCATTGCATACATTAAACTCCCTACGGCGGATGAGTAGGGAATAGCCTCCATCTCTTCTCTTTCTTTTATAGAGGAGGGACAAGAACTCTTGCTCAGCTTGAAATGATTAGCCAGTGAAGTACTGACTGGCTTGGCATCTTTCATGTTGAACTTTTCAATCACCTATTCAACGTACTTCTTCTGTGATAACCACAACTTCTTGGCTTCCCTGTCACGCATAATTTTCATTCCCAAAATTTGTTGTGCAAGGCTTAGGTCCTTCATGTCAAAGGACTATGATAACTCATTCTTCAGTGATTTAATTGCGGTGGCATCCTGTCCAACAATTAGCATGTCATCAATAGAGAGCAGGAGTATGATAAAGTTTCTGCCATGAAACTTCCTAACATATACACACTGGTGTGCAGCAATTCTCTTGTACTCATGGCCCACCATGAATGAGTCAAACTTCTTGTACCATTGTCTCAGCACTTGTTTGAGACCGTAGAGACTCTTCTTTAATCTGCAAACTAAGTTTTTTTTCCCTTTTACTTCAAAACCTTCTGGCTGCTCCATGTAAATTTCTTCCTTCAGATCAGCATAGAGAAATGTCGTCTTCACATCCATCTATTCAAGTTCCAAATTCAAACTGTCCACTAGTCCCAAAACTACTCGAATGGATATCAATTTCACAACTAGCAAGAAGATTTCATCAAAATCAATACATTTCTTCTGCCTAAAGCCTTTAACAACCAATTAAGCCTTATACTTGACTAGCTTTCCGATGCCATCTTCCTTCAACTTGAACACCCATTTGTTCTTCAATGCTTTTCGACCCTGGAGAAGTTTTACCAAATCATAAGTTTGATATTTCTGCAAGGATTGCATCTCTTCTTGCATAGCTTGCTACCAGCTACTCTTTTTCTTATGATTCTGAGCTTCTTGAAACTTTCTGGCTCCCTCTCATCAATAAGCAAAATATACTCAGAAGTAAGGTATTTTGACGACGGCTTAGACTCTCTCGTTGATCTTCGTAACTGTGGACCAACAGTTTCTGGCGGAGGGGGTTGTGTGTAACGCCCTCAAAATAATAACATTAAACCCATCAATTTAGACATGCATTGATACAAAAGATAAATATTCTTCTATTCATCTGAGTAGTTCATTACAATGAGTATTACATGTTAACAACAAAAGCAAATGCCCTACAGGCTTACAGCTTTCCAAGTTAACACTTGATTACAAAAAAAAAAAAAGAGTACTAACTCAATACACATTAAACCCTTGGCTTGAATTTACATGTAATACATCCAAAAGATAACAAAACGACAAAAGTCTATCTGCCCCTTGCCTTCCAAGCTATGTCCTTGGAGGTGGCATGCTACCTGTACCTGAAAATGGTGTCCTATAAAGAGTGAGTCACAGCCCAGTAGAAATACGCTAAACCAGCTATGAACAATGACTAAAAGATTAGCAGTTGATAGATGGTCAACACAGATACTTCCACTTATATCACACTCCGATTCCATGACATTAAGTCCATGTTACATTTCATTCCCCATTTCTTGTTCAACTTTGAGTTTGAAAACAAGGCTCAACACCTAGCCAAATAACTTAATGAGATTGAGACTCATTTTTAAAACACTTTCGAAATTCATGATGGATACACGTTTTAATGCTGTATCGATAACACATAAACCATTCCCACACTTTATGAAAGATACACATTTCGGTGCTGTATCAACATAACATAGAATCACTTCTATACTTCACAATTGATAACGATATATATTTTAGTGCTATATCAAATCAATTTGAACACTTCCATAATCAACACTTGATTCACATTGTAGTGTTATATCAATGTCACACAAAATCCGATTTAGAGGTCCATCCCCTATCTTCCCCTAAACCGTGGAGTACATCCCCTATCTCCTCCCACACAACACATGTATATAAACATAGATCATATACAATCAATCAATACATAAAGTCAATGTATTATTCCAATCGCCATATTCGATAACATACTCAATCGATTAGTTTCAGTTTGCCTAATCATCATGCATTGTCTACAACAATCAAGACTATCCTCCACCGATAGCCCAAAGCAGTTATTTCTATATCGAAAATAAATGCACCAAATGGATATATAATCAACATTTCAACTAGGTGAGTGATGAATGAATCTAACTACACCCTTTAATCCCATACACATCCAATCCCAACATTCTCAATTCAATTCCTCTTTTCTTCAAATTAATTATACCAATTAATTTATTAATGTAATTAGGGCATTACCTACAATTAACATCATAACCCCAAGGTTCCATTTTCACTAATAATCCAATATTAATTTCAATTCTCTGTGCTAAACATGCATATAGGTTTATATAAACAAAACCCCAACTTTTGTAAAATTACACAAAAGACCCAAACTTTCTCATAATTACACAACAACCCCCGACATATCAAAATACTAAAATTCAAAGACAAAGCTTATAAAAAGGAGTAGGACATCCCTACCTCGAAGTTAGAGCTCAAACAGAGAAGAGACCAAAACTAAAGTGCTCCAAACTCCAAATTTTTCGGATCAAAACGACGCCCTCGACGATCAACACAACTTTTACAAAGGCCGACAGAAAGAGAAGCACTCTAACTAGATCAAACCCTAGAGAGAAGGGAGTTTCTAGAGAGAGGAGCTCTCAAAATGACTTTTTGAAAAGTAAGAGAGAGAGAGAGAGGAATTGTAAAAAGTGATTCAAACATGCCCAAGAGGACAGTCCGCTTCGAAACACAACGCCGAAAGGCCAAGAACAAAAAACATGGTCCGTTCGAGCGCAATAAGGCCCGCTCAAGCGCCAAGACACAAAGATAAAGCACATCTGCTCGAACGCGAAAACTAGTCCGTTCGAGCGTAGATTTCCCCCTCCCAAAACTTTCCGCCGAAGCGCCAAAAGGGTCCGCTGAAGAAGAAAACCCGCCGGCGTGAAAAACACACCTGCAAAAATTTTGCAGAGGCACGAAATACTGGGAGTGTGTAAACTCCGCTCGAGCATAAGAATACCCGCTCAAGCGGACAACCAAAAGCAAACTCCGCTCAAGCGCAAAATGACCCGCTCGAGCGTAACACCAAAACTCTGGGCAACAACACTTGAGACCAAAACTCAACCTACCTGTTCGAAACATGCCCAACACATCCAAAAATTCAAACACAGGGAATTAAAGGATGACAACAAGATATATAACTACCAACTCCACGGAACCAAAGTCCGGAGTACAACAAATACAGAAAAGGAAAACCAAGATCGCTATATTGTGGCTCCTCCTGCTCAACGCCCTCTTTTTTTGGAACTTCTTCTTCTAGAAAACCATCTTACAACTCTACATCATTGGTTTCATGCTGCGGCAGCTCTTCTTTATCAATGGCATGCTGTGATGGTACAGGATTGAGAATAATTTATAAAACATCATCAACTTTGGATTTGACTAGTTGCCCAAAGTCTTCTAAAGTCTGGCCTTCTTGAAATATCATATCTCGGCTTCGAATGACCTTCTTGTTTTTCGGATCCCATAATTTGTATCCAAATTCTTCATCTCCATAGCCAATAAAGATGCATGGAGTGGCTTTATCATCTAGCTTCTGTCTATGATCCTTAGATACATGTGCAAATTCTTTGCACCCAAACACTCTCAAGTGAACGTAAGAGATCTCTCTTCCAGACCATACTTCTTCTGGAATCTGAAAATTCAGTGGAACGGATGGCGATCTATTGATCAGATAGCAAACAACACAAACAGTTTCTCTCCAAAATGACTTTGGCAGCTTTGCCATCTTGAGTATACATCTAACCTTCTCCACAATGGTCCGGTTTATTCTCTCGGCTACACCATTGTGTTGTGCGGTTCCAGGAACAGTCTTCTCATGCCGGATGTCGCGAGTAGCACAATAGGCGTCAAACTCCTTTGACATGTACTCATCTCCATTGTCTGTTCGGAGACACTGCAGCTTCTTTTCAGTCTCCCTTTCCACCATAGCATGAAATATCTGAAAATGCTGGAACACCTCAGCTTTGGTCTTTAGGATATAAACCCATACTTTTCGTGATGCGTCATCAATAAACGTCAGGAAGTATTTCTGCCACCCAAAGATTTCACTTCTATAAGACCGCATACATCAGAGTATACTCTGCTCAACAACTCTGATTGTCTTTTGGATGATAAATGGAAAACGACTCTATGATGCTTCCCAAATAAGCAGTTGTCACAAGGATTCAATTTTGTATCTTTGGCAAAGGGAATAAGAGACTTCTTTACCAGAATCTGCAACCTTTTCTCACTCATGTGAACCAGCCATTTGTGCCACAAATTTGGTGATACCTCATCTTCTGCTGTGTTAAGGCTATCTAAATTCACCTCCACATGAGTCTTGTACAGCGTGCCACTTGCCTGTCCTCTAGCTACCACCAGAGTTCCCTTTTTCAACTTCCATATGCCTTTGCCAAAGTAGTTCTCATAGCCTTCTCATAGCCTTGTTGATCTAAGGCTATTTGAGATAAGATTCAGGCATAAATCGAGTACATGCCTGACATCTTTCAACACCATTGTGCACCCAACTTTGGTTTGGATACGAACATCACCGATTCCTACAATCTTTGAAAACTAGAGTTACCCATCTTCACTATACTAAAATCTTCAACTTGGTACGTACTGAAAAACTCTTTCTAGGATGTAGCATGGTAGGAAACTGCTGTATCTACCACCCACTCGGTGTCGTTGTCTGACATATGGAGGCATTCTTCTTCTTCAACAGAGAATAATGCAATATCCTCTAAGATAGTAACTGCAGTGTTCCCATCTTCGGTCTTTGGTTGTCTATTGCCTTGTTTTTGTTCTCCCTTCAAGGCATAGTAACATTTCTTGATGTGACCCTCCTAGCCACAGTGGTAACACTTGAACTTCGGCCGGCTTCTACAATCTTTGGACTTCCCTTTGTCTTAAGATCTTCCTCTGCTGTGTCCTCTACTTTTACTTCTTCCTCTATTTCTACTTTTGCCTCCACCCCTATCTTTGTTTCTATGACAAGGGCATGGGACTGATCGTCACCTATGTCTTTCTTTCTTGCCTCTTCACTGAATAAAACGTCTATAACCATGCTCATGGTCAGTTTTCCTTCAGGTGCAGAGTTGCTAAGGGACACCATCAACACCTCCCAATTATCTAGCAAAGAACTGAGCAGCAATAAGGCCTGCATCTTATCATCTAACTTCATTTTGACAGTTGCTAGTTGGTTTACTAGATTTTAAAACTCACTGGTGTGTTCAGCAACAGAGATACCGCTTTTCAACTTCAAATTTACAAGTCTTCTCATTAGGAGGGCTTTGTTCCGAGCAATCTTCGACTGGTACATACATTCTAAATTCGTCCAGAGAGCATAGGCATCAGTCTTCTAGGCGACATGGTGGAAGACACTGTGATCGATCCATTGTCTGATCTGGCCAATGGTTTTCTGATTCTTCCACTTCCATTCTTCGTCGTTTTTCGTTGCTGGTTTGACTCCATTAAGCTCAATGGGGTCAGACAAATCTCAACAATACATGACATCCTCCATTCTGGGCTTCCAGATTTCATAGTTTGAAGTAGTCAGCTTGATCATAGATCCCGAAGTTGACGTTGATTCCTCTATCAACACTTGTCTCTACAGAAAATGATCTCAATCTGAAAATTAGGCTTCATTGTTAAGTCCGGATTGGTCAAATTAGCTGGAAAAGCACTTCAGATTACCAAAATAAAAACTACAAATTTTTTAAATTTGATTTGCAAAATCTAACCGTAGGATGTGTCCGGAATATTCCAAATAGTTGGAAAGCATTATTAGATCATAAAAAATGGACTCATAATGACTCAGATCAAGCTAAAATAGGTTGAACAATTTAGATCAGCAGACCTTGGAGCGGCTGAGAAGCACCGGATCATTTCTCATGCTCGGCTGATGTCAGGATGATGTCATCGACTTGACAGCTGGCGGCGTGGCTTGGTCAACGACTTGGACAGCAGCTTGGTCAGCAGCTCGGTCAAAGTGGCTAGACGAAGGTCGGCGCAAGTCAAATGACGTCATTCCTGGCGGCAAGATGTCAGCAACTAGCGATGGGATGACGTCAGTGACTGGAAGAAAGAAGACAACGCGTGTTGCGGGTGTTCATGGTGTCACAAAGCATGTGGGGCATGTGGGGGCTCGTCCGGCTTCATTTTTCGACACAGTTTTCACTTTTGTGCTCGTCTTGTCAAGGGTTTTAATCTGGTGTGATCAAAAGTGGATTTCGACCACTTTGATTTCTAGGCAATTCTAAAAAACACACCTTGTTTTTTAAAAAATTGACCAACACGGCTCTGATACCACTTGTTAGGATTATGGACACCCAGAAAATAAACAACAAACAATCACACACACAATCGAGACACAAATATTTACGTGGTTCGGCCCAATGCCTATGTCCACGGAACAAAAACAAGAAGTTCACTAAGATAGAGCAATACAAAAACAGAGGAGGATAAATACTCTCACTCAACTCACAGCTCTATATCTCTCAAATTTCTGATGATACAATTCACCCTCTTCCTCCCGTCTCTATTTATTCACAAAGTGAGATATATATATATACAAACCCACTAAAATTTCTACCTTCTTTTGGTGAGAGTCAACGATGGCAAGAACATAAAGAGAAGGGAGAGATGCCCAGCTCAGATTTCCTTTTCTTGTGGTAAAAGTCCTCATACGCCATTCTTTGCATGCATGTGGGTTGGAGCTATTGGTTTCTATCACACTATAGGCCTATGTGGTAGAGCTTAATTTTAGCTTAACTCAGCTTTTAGATTATTTTAAGTTGTTTTGATATGTTTGGTAAAACTTAAAAAGGTGATTTTTGGCTGAGCAGCCTTCGGGATGCTTTTGGATTGAGCTTAAGTGGGAAGCTGAAAATTAAGGGGCAAAATTACTTAAATGCCCCTAGTCAATCTCAATTATTACCAAAAACCCAACTATATAAACCCCATATTCTCAAACACTGTTTACATGAGAGAAAGAGAGGAGAGGCGATTTCAGCAATAATGCGATTTTCGGCAGGAGATTTTCGGCAAACAAACCAGAGCTCTCTGTCTCTCTCTCACAAACTAGAGGCGGTGGCGAAGGCACGATCTGCTCCGTTGCTGCCTCCCGTCACCACAACTATCAACAGCGTGGTCGCGATCTGAAAACCTAACCATCAACGGCATGATCGCGATCTAAAAACCTAACCATTGACGTCGTAATCACGATCTAAAAACCTAACCTTCCGTGATCTTGCCGGCTTTGCGAGATAGCCTAACGATGATGAACCAGAGCTCTCTCTCTCTCTCTCTCTTTCTTCGCGATCTGATTAGATAACCAAGCTAGGGTTCTGGTCGCAATCTAGTTGAACCAAAGCTCTCTCTCTCTCTGTCTCAACGAACCAGAGTTCTCTCTCTCTTTCTCTCTCTCTTTCTCTTTCTCTCTCTCTCTCTCGCACATCTTCAGTGTTGTTTCGACGACGGCTAGGTCATCGACGGCAACGGTGAGCCATTTCCGGCCTGTACCCAACATTAATATAAAAATATATATATAAAATAACAATTTTTATATTAAATAACAAATAATATGTAATGAAATATATATTAATTGGTATTAATTTTAATGAATTAATAAATTAAAAAAATTAACAAAGAAAGAAGAGAAGAAAAAAAATGAATTGGTATATTTTGTGAAATAATAAATTGGTATATTTTGTTACAATTTTTAATAAATTACAAAAATGTCAATTAATATTTCAGTTTTTTTTTTTAAATTTCTGGAGGTTTTCAAGGTTTTTTTAATAATAATAATAATAATAATAATAATAATAATAATAATAATAATAATAATTAAGCATTTTAGCCATTAATGAAATAAATTTTATATTAATTGATGCTAATTAAGCCATTAATTGACACTAATTAATTTATAATGAAAAAATGAAAAAAAAAATTATACTAATTGATACTATTAATGAAAATAATAATTTTTGTAATACTAATTATATTAACTTTTATTAATGAAATAATTTTTTTAAAATTAAAACTGAAAAAAATGACAAAATAATCAATTTTATATTATATAAGGGCAAAAATGACAATTAGACAATTAAAAGTTATTTTGCAGCTTATCAACCAGATACTACTTTACTGCTTAAATTCATAATCTCACAGTTGCATCAAACAGGTTAACAGCTTATGTTCACAGTTATAAGTTACAATCAATTAAATTATAATTTGTAATCACTTTTCTACGGCTCTAATAAACGGTCTATTTCTAGACGTTCTTAGCGGGTTCCTTTCCATTTTAAGGGTTCTCAGACAGAATGACGGTTAGTTGTATAGTGCACTCACTCCCAACGAAGGTATTGCATGAAACAAGCAGTCTGTCGTTTGTTTACTTACCTTATCCTAACTGACTGCAAAGACTGATGTGGGTATGGTATATGATTAATACAAAGATGCTATTTTTGGCATTGTTAATGTCTATATTGCTACTGATTAGGCTGTTGCAAACTATGGGCCTCACATAAACTTGAATCAAGTGTAGTCAATAGCTTTATTCAAAAATAAAATCTCTTTCTGGCTAAAAAATTCTGGTTGTGTTTCTTGTTTTTCTGGTGTTTGAATTTTCCTTCATTTATCATAATGTATCTTGATTTCCATTACATGTTAAGTTTTGGTACTATTTCAGCAGCTCAAGACTTGCAACTGTTGGGCATGCAGGTGAGTTTCAATCTTTGGATGGAGTGAAAATAGAAATGAAATAAAGTTTTTCTTTTTTTTTTTTCCCTCTTTACTAATTGATTTATATTTTTTCATAATTCAAAATCCAAACATGACCATGACCATGACCATGGCCATAAACGGAGTATACTTATTATTTAATCATAACTTGGATGCTCATCGAAATTGGATACCAGCACGTTGCTAAATTTTAATACGTTGCTAAATTTTAATTATTGTACTTGGTCAAACAAGTCTTGATTTGTTCACTCTCCAAAGCCCAATGTTATATAACAAAAGAAGAAGACCTTGCCTGCAAAGTGATAATTTTTTTAACTTTTTAGTTATTTAACTATTTTAATAGGCTATTTAGTTTTTGGTGTTTGGCAAGTTGATTTGAATTTTTTTGGTTGATTGTTATATTAAAAAATGTATTTAAAATGATATTTTGATGCTAAATAAAATGATAAATTTGCCCCTAACCTAAGATATTTACATTTTTTCAAAATTGGTCTAAAGAGGCAAAATTGTCATTTATTACCTGTGGTGGCAGGCTGTCAACTTATCGACGGTGGCTTAGACTATTATTTGAAGCCTTAGAATACAATTTGAGGTTTTTAGTTTTTTTGGTATTTGAGGCTATTTAAACTCTAAACCTAGGTTCCCAAATGACGCCTAAACATTCATTGTCACGTCCTCAAAATAATACATATAAACCAACCATTCAAGATATCCATAGACGTAGAAGAATAAAACATATATCCATTCATCAGAGTATTTGGTTCAAAAGTATTACATGTTGACAACAAAAGTAAATGCCTTACGGGCTTACAACTTTCTAAACCAACATTTGTTTACACAAATAGAGAGTTCTAACTCTAAACACATTAAAGCCTTGGCTTGAATTTACATGTAACACCAAAAATAACAAAACGACCAAAAGAGTCTTCAACGACCAAAACCATCCAAGCTAAGACCTTGGTGGCTACATAACACCTGCACCTGAAAATGATGTCTCATATAAGGTGAGCCAACGCCCAATAGAGATATGCTAAATATAATATGAACAATAACTAAAACATTGGCATTTGATAAATGTTCAACTCAAATAGACAGACATACTTCTCTTTCATAACCAATCTATATTCACAGGTATATATATATATATTTGTCAATCCTTTTTCGTTTCATTATCCAAACTAGTTCATAGTTGTGGTTCTCAATTCATCCAGACAGTTTATAACGAGACTACAACTCACATTATTCACATTTCCATACTTCAATTCAACATGAGACTACAACTCGTATCAATAATACTTCAATACTTCAATTCATCTACGTTATGCAAACGTTATAAGATTTCGAGACTTTCACCCTGGACACTCCGGCCAACTTAATTATCAATGGAGTCCATCCCTTATCTCCTCCAAAACAGGTGTGAGAGTACATCTCCTATCTCCTCTCAAACCTTGGAGTACATCTCCTATCTCCTCCCAAACAAGATACATATGCAATGTATTTAAACACTTATCATGTAATGATCAAGCAATCACATATTCAATGTGTTATTCCATCCGTCATATTCAATGACATACTCAATTGATTAGTTTTAATTTACCTAATCATCATGCAGTGTCTACAACAATCAAGACTATCCTCCACCGATAGCCCAAAGCAGTTATTTCTAAACAGATAATAAATTATCAAATAGATAAATTATCTATAATTTCAAAGGTGAGTGATTTATCAATCCAACTACACCATTTCATCTCATAACTTCCCAATTTCATATTTTCACCTCAATTTCACATTCTCATACTTTCCCAAATTAATTGTACAAATTAATTAATCACATAAAATTAGAGCTTTTCCCCCTTGTTCCCAACTTTGGCCCTAAGGCTCATTTATCATCAATAAACCTCAATAACCTCATTTTAAGACCCATATACACATGTATAATTCAAAAGGAACAAAACCCCTCTTTTCAATATTTCAAGTCTCAAACCCTAACTTCCCAAATCAAACCATTTATACAAAATGTCCAACATCTATATTAAAACTCATAAAAATTAGTAGTTATCCCTACCTTAAGTGCAGAAGACGAGACTAGCAAGGGAAGAACTCCAAACACACAGAAATCACTTTCCACTCGGATGAAAATGGAGGTCTTGAAGAGCCCAAGCTTTTTAATGAAGGAAGGGGGGTGAAGAGATCACTTGATCTTAGTTAAAATGTAGAGAGAGAGGGTATTCTAGAGAGAGAAACTCTCAAATTAGGGTTTTAGAATGTTTTAGAAAGGGAGAGAACCGAAGAAGTGATTTAAAATGACACAGTTACGATTTGATATACGTATAATTCGCTCGAGCGGAGAGTAATACGCTCGAGCGTAAGACACAAAAACTAAACCCGCTCGAGCGTAAAGGGACCCGCTCGAGCGTCAAGGCACAACAGCAAAGCACAACCCGCTCGAGTGCAAATAGACTCGCTCGAGCGTAGAATACACTCCTCCAGTATTTTTATAAACTTCAGACACCCGCTCGAGCGCAAATATACCCGCTCGAGCTCAAACCCGCTCGAGCGTAAAGAACGCCTCTCAATCATAAAAAACACTTCTGCAGTATTTTTACAGACGCACAAAATGCTGAAAGGATGCAAACTCCGCTCGAGCATAACAAGACCCGCTCGAGCAGATCATCAAAAATCTGGGCAACAAGATTAGAGACTAAAATTCAATCAACCTGTTCGAAATACGCCCAAGACATTTCTAACACCCATATTCAAGGGATTAAAGAACGGAAAAAGACATATACAGTAACACTCAACCAAGGAACCCAAGTCCGGAATACTGCACATAAAGGGAAAAACACGGGATCGCTATATTCATAAACATATGGAGCCAATCCGAAAGACATTTTAATAACAAATAATGAGTGCCAAAACCAGTTGAGAAAGTAAAATGGGTTCCAAAGCAATTCTCGCCTAGGTTTGGAAACAAGCTGAGTTAAGTTGAATATTAAGTTGTTTCAAACCAATCACAAACCAAGTTTAGTAATGAGACTAATATGTAAACTTTAACAATTTTTAAAATATATTCTAATTTAACTTATTTACATAATGAGCATATCTTAAACAAATTTTTAACAAGCCGAGTACAAATCAAGCACAAATAGTTTTTTGAACATGGATATATAATTGGTTTGACTTGTAAAAAGAAACACATACTCACCATTTGTGAAGTAAATGCACAAAACAATCCATTCTAGATCACTATGCATCACTAGAACACAATTAATCACTTGATAAAAAAAAATATTGTATTCACACCTCAACCTTAAAAATAAAAATAAAAATAAAAAACAGAAACAGAAACAGAAACAAAAACAAAAACTAAAACTAAAACAAAAAAACTCTCCATCATGGCATAAAAATTAACAATTTGCAAAATAACCCAATTGGAGAGAGTAGTAGTTAGTTATATAGAACAAAACTCAGAATATTTATTATCTTGGATCAACAAGCTCATCATAATCCTCAATATCCCAACTGAGATCTTCCTCTTCATAGCATCTTCCAGAATCAATGCTATCAATATCTTCGATCTTATCCCACCCAAAATCTTCTTCTTCCTCAGGTACTAATGATGGTTGGCTTGAGACATCGGAAAAGTCACTATCTTTACACGATCCGCCATTTTCTGTCTTTCTTTCCGAATCCAATTCATCAGATCTTGCCTCCGACATGCTGCCACTTGATTCAGACCCATCATCCAAATGCACTCTCTCATTAACCCCATTGTCACTTTTGGATTCAGAAACAACCCCCTTATCTTCTTCTTGTTTCAGACTCTTTTCTTCACTTTCAATGGTAGACCTCTCGACAACAATCTTTTCTGAAGAATATTTCTCACCCGCCTTTTGTTTTGAATTATTCATTAACTTAGACACATCAATCTCTTCATAATCATCGTCATCAACATCCTCACTAAATTCATCCTCTTCTTCCTCCTTCTCCTCCTCTACCGAAATTGACCTCTTATTAACAAGCCTAGCTCTTGCCTCCTCTGCTTTCTTAATCTTACAAACCCAATAAAAATACCGACACCAAAAGGTCTCGCGATCAACCCTACTGGGAACAACCTCATTATAAATCTCTTCAATCATCCCATTCTCTTCAATCAAATCATCAATCTCCCATTCCTTCTCATCCAAATTAAACCCTAAATCCCACTTATAGTACTCCTCTAAATTCTCCGGTTCCTCGCAATACGTATTCAAATCACATTGAATTTTGCGAATTTGCACATCAAACCTACTATACGGTCTCGAATTCTTCAGATTCTCAAATTCTTTAGAATCACCAGCAAGAAGAACAGAGTCCTTCTTACCGTGACATACGATCTCAGAGACTCTGTTCCCAAAATTAAGGGCGAATTCCTGAATCAGGGCGGTCTCGTTCCTCAGTCCGGAGGCAAATTGCTTGAGATCACGACAGTAGATCTCGATCAGAGACTTGGATTTGGAAGCTAGGGTTTTGATGAGGCGGTCACCAAAGGACCAGACATTGGTGATTGATGAAATTGAGGGGTCGTTTGATCGGGAATTGGGTGGTGGGGAGGAAGGAGAGGTGTGTGGGTCGTCTGAGGAGAGAGAATTGAAGAAATTCATGGAGAGAGAGAGAGAGAGAGAGAGAGAGAGAGAGAGAGAGTAGGGTTTGAATTTGAAGCAATGAGAAATTAACTAGGGTATGAAGACAAGTGAGAAGAAGAAGAGAGTGAGTGTTTTTGAATTTGTATGTTTGTGTGAGTGGGATGTATATATATGGACGTTGATATTCAGCTCAAGTAGGACTTGAAAGCGTTGACGTGCGGGACTCTGTCAGAGAGCTAGTTAATGTTGTTTTAGGTTTGGATTCGAACAAGTTTTATGTTTCACTTATGTACTTTTTAGGTTGACTTTAAACGAATTTTAATAGATTTAGGTTTGAGTAATTTAATAAATTTTTCTTAGCAGTACATATAATTTTAGAATTAATTACTTAAAAATCTTATTTACAAATATTATAATAATTCAGATTTTATTTAAGATTTTTTGAATCAATAAATCTTATAAAACTGGTAATATTATCATTTTTTTTCAATTTTTAAAATTAAAAACATTATCAATTTTGTATAGTAATGTTCTAAATAATTGTTTGACAAACTGATAAAAAAACAGAGCATGAGATTAAATATTCTTGTCTTTTTACTTGTTGGTTTGATTCAACTATCTAATGAAATCGAGAACATTATCAGTTTTTTCATTTTTACAGTTATTTATTTATTATTATTTTTTTAATTTTGCATATCAATATTCCATCATCATACTCTTTTATAGGAGAAATTGTTAGTTTTGCACAAAAAATAATTTAGTTTATTAGTTTTTTTTTTTTTGCACATAATTTTTTTTAAAAAAAATTCAATTTGAAAGTTGATATTTTAAAATTTTGAAAATCAAAATAAATGTCAAATCATCATATTCTTTTATTAATAATCATAAATTATGAATGATTATTGTTTGAATGACAATTACAACTATTAAAATTTAATAAAATTTAAATATCTAAAAAATCTTAATTAAAACTTAATAAAATATAAATTCATAAATAAATACTTGTGTGAAAATACCCATAATTTTATCAAGGATTGGACTTCACTCACTCCCATCTTTATTAGTATACTATGGTATGCCCGTACCTGAAGGCACGGTGATCATTAATATATGAAAATGTAATTGAATATAAAATTATTGGGTTAAAATGTAATTTATTTAATTTGTTGGGAAAAAAAATTTGAGGTGAAAATATAAATAGATGATCCGTATGGTTTTGGATTTTCAAATGAATTTTATAATTAGATTTTTTAAAAGAGTTTGGAGTATTGTAGTATGATGACACAAATGCAAACAAAGATCATATCACCAAATATTTACTATTGTAGTATTTTTGTTCATGTAACTCACTTGCAATTTGTAATAGAAAATAAGCATTTTATTATCCTAGCCAATAACAGTACCCAAATAAATTTCTATATCCACATTTTTTTCGATAGTGAGTTTTGGTTGAAGTAAAGAAGAGAGATCTCAAAACTATAGTTTTAAATCAATTTTAATGTAATGGTTAAAATCTACCAATTTTTATGGTTTGGTGGTCAGTTTATTGTGCAGAAAATTAAATAAATGAAAAATAAATAAATTGTATGCTACTTGGTGAATAAATCAATTTGAACATAAATTTTCCAAATTTATAGGTAAACGAAATAGTGAAAAGTAAACACATAAATGCTACGTAAAATTCAAGCACAACAAAAGCATAGGATTTTAAACAAACAACAAAATGTAAGTCCCACAACACAGAAACATCTATATAAAAATCAGACGAAATACGCCAGCCAATGCTATGCAATAGAAAAAAATAAACAACAAATTAAGTACACCAGCCAATGCTCTGCAATACAAAAAAAATGCTAAATAACAAATTAAGCACACCAACCAGTGCTTTGCAATACAAAAAAAAAATCTCAAATAATAAATTAAGCACACCAGCCAATGTTCTGTAATACAAAGAAAATGCAACACCGTTCCTGATAAAAAGATAACCAAATAAAAATATGATTAGTTTTGTTTAACCTAATTCAAGAGCATATTAGGAAGAAAAAACAAAAAACAAAAAAATATATATCACCTTGTGTGTTACATTTACAAAAACAAACTCATAGGATAAATCAATAATTCAAATGAATATTATCTAATATACATCTAAATTTAGTTATAAATTTCATATAGATAAAAGACTTTACAAAACTATTGTAAATAATAAATTTCACATCGATCGGAAACTTTACAAAATATGGATCATAGCTAGCATATGTACGCTTTTCACAAAAATAAATATGAGATTCTAACTTGTTCTTTCTTAGAAATCCTAGGAGCGCCTCATCACTTTCCAAAAGTCCTCGTATTAAATTATATGTATCCCCAGTGAGGAGCATGCACGACAATCTACTAATTTATGAAAATAAAAAAAGTTAGTATATTAGTAAAAGAAAATTTATATATATATCAAAACACTTTCAAATTGAAATTACCTTGTTACATCCCCATCGACGCAATCTAGTTGTTTTTTTTTGTTTAAGCTCTATATATTTTTTAACCCAATCCTACAAAATTCGGCACATATAGTAAAATATTTTTAAAATAACTATTTTTAATCAATAGAAACAAATTTATCAATAAATAAATTGTACCTTTTGACAAAAGTGATTTGATCCATAAGTAACACTATAACAAAATTTTAGGATAAACAATGTTTGTAGTAGAATCTGACTCATCATTGGGAAGGAGGACACTTATACGATCAAAAGATGTGCATCTAGATAGGGCCACATACAATTGCCCATGACTAAACACTGGTGTGCGCAAATCGACTCCAACAAATTTCACAGATTACCCTTGAGATTTATTAATGGTCAAGGCATATGCCAATCGAACTGGAAATTGACGTCTTGTCATTCGAAAAGGCATTTCTGAAGAAGACGGTGTCAAGGATATCCTCGGTATGAATACCAAATTGCCACATTTTTCTCCAGTTAAAATTTGAGCTTCAATTATGCGAATATTGCATCTAGAAACCATCAATCTTGTGCCATTGCACAATCCATCTTTTGGTGCAATATTTCTTAACAACATTATAGGACAACCCACTTTCAACTCTACCTTAAAAGCCGGTAGCCCAGGAGGATCTAATAAATTTAAATATTCATTAAGATATCTATTTATTATAGTACGATCAATTTCATCATCTTCAGACATCTTGTCTGCTACTAAATAAGTATGTGTGTTACCGGAAAAAATATTCAATGCTGCAGTATTGATAGCATTGACATCATCATTTCGTGCAGAAAGAATTGTACGTTCAATTAAAAATGTTACAGTCAATGTCATTACCACATCCAGTTACGGATAAACTACTGATATTATGTCTTTTAGATCTTGGTATTTGTATATTGTTGATGGAAGTTTAACAATTTCCTGAGGATTGATTCCAATCTATTTATAAAAATAAATAAATAAAATAGTAAGTAAAATCAATTAAAGTACATAAACGTAAATGTATTTCGTCAATTTAAAAGAACTATATAATAGAGAAAAAGTTTGAAGAAATATTACCTCCATTAAGAATTTTGCAAAATTAGCATTTTCAAGATTTGCATGATTCAAGCGCATGTTCAAATTTAAAGACAGAACATGTATATCCTTCCATAGAAAAGAGTGTCTTAATGATGCATTCACAATTTGCTCACGGACTCCTTTGGTTATAACTGGTAAGATTTGTCGAAAATCTCCACCAAGAACAACAGTGATACCTCCAAATGGCTTTTCACTATCACAAGTGTCCTGAAGTGTGCGATCAACTGCCTCAACACAATGTCTATGCTGCATAGGAACTTCATCCTAGATTATAAGTTTTGTTTCTCTAAACAATTCTGCTTGTAATGATTGCTTGCTAAATCCACAAATTGAATTTTCCAATACATCCAACGGAATGGAAAATGTTGAATGAGCAGTACGACCTTCTACCAATAACAATGATGCAATTCCAGATGAAGCCACAGTAATAACAATATGGCCAAGGCTGCGACACTTTAATGCAATCGCATTGTACAAAAACGTTTTCTCTGTTCCGGCACCTCCATTCAAAAAGAAACTAGTTCCTTTATTTTCAAAGACTAAGGAAGTGATTGCATCATAAGCTATTCGTTGATCATTGTTGAGGCGATCAATAATAATTTATGCATCTGCCTGTTGTGCCTCATTATGCAATTGTTGATGTTCGAATATCAACCTGTTACCAACTACTGCACTCCAATTTGTAGAAGGTTGTGGCATTGGCAGGAAGTCAATTAAACTTTTTCCTGATTCTTGGAGCATTTGATTCAAAAGATATAGACCATAGTCTTCAATTTGAGCCTCAGTTGGTTCAAAAATGGCAAACAATGTTCGAATCTTATGTGCAAGATCATCACATATATGCATTGAAAATTGATTCCATAACACATATGGTTACAGTGAAGAGCACTGAGTAAGAATAATAGTAAACAATCTCCTTAATTGATAACCAGTTTTCATAACTGTAGTATCTTTAAGGCATTGTATCCATTCTTCATCATCTTCTAAAAGTCCTCTTGCAACACATGATGATTTAAACGTATCATGCAAAACATTATTGACCGTGCGTAAACATTGAAACGATTTTGGTCCTTTGACAACAGTTAATAGCAAACGCAAATAAAATCTCTCACCACAATTAGGGCTAGCAAAGTACATTTTACCGATTGCATAGCCTTGCTGCCTTGGTTTCCATCTCTTTTCTGAATTAAGAGCCAAACAAAATGTTGTGGAAATTCTTGGTAAGTGAATGGACATTCATCTTCCATAGAAACGCAGCATACAAAAAAACCAGTAAGAGTTAACATTTGTTGGCCAGCTCTAGAAACAATTGTTTCTAATGATTCATTAGGATTAAAAAGAACGCGGTGCATTCCAAGTAAATGAGGTGCTAAGCGTACAACTGTTGGTATCTCTGCATGCAATGGATAACCAAATATTCGCCAAGCAGCTTCTGAAGGTCCAATATACCTCGCATCGAGATATTGTTGGATCTCATTTATCAATCCCAACACCATCGTTGTACGATCATAACCCTTGTAAATGTACTTGTGTATATACTTGACACATCTCATTCCAGCACAAACTTCTAGATTTATGTGACAGTTGAAACGTTTAGAAAGATATGCATTGTATGGTACGATGTCTCTGTTATCAACTTCTTTCCCCCTCACAATATGAGCTTGACCATTATTACGACAACGATAGATAGGATATCCATCTTGATACATAGTAGTTGTTTCTACGAACGCTCGAGGGTATCTCTTAGTGCATTTACCATTTTCCATACATGGTGCTTGTGGATTTCGAGCACCACACGGTCCATGTACCATACAACACTTGATAGTTTCAAAAAGCATAGGTTCATCTTTTGGATCTAGAAATTCTGCACAAACCAATTTGTCTACTTGAGCACATGTCCGAATTTTGTCTGGACCCTTAAGAAATAGAAATGCATGCATATGAGGAAGGCCTCGCTTTTGGAATTCAATTGTAAAAACATGCACAACTTTATTACCAAACACTTGGTTTGTTTCTATCTCCTTCATCAAGCACTTTCTCTTTAACTCAAAAACACAAGCAATTAAATCAAGACAATCAATAGGCTTTTGGTGCGGTAATAATGCCGAAGTAATTTCTGGCCAATTAGGATTTGCAGTCATGGTGAGAAAAATGTCTGGATGTTGGTTGTATCGTGTGATAGCCATTGAGTCTTGAAAGATTTCAAACATGTGTCTAGGACCTCCAGGAAATGAAGATGGCAAAACAAACCTTTAACCAATTTGATTGGGTTGAAGGTCATTTGGATCAATATCTGTCAAATCTTGGTAAAGTTTAGCACGAATCTTCCCTTGATTAAGCTTGTAGTAAGTCAACCTATTTTGTTCAGTTGCGGCCCAAGCATCAACCAAAAACTCTTGGAACAATTTTCCAGCTCTCAAAATTGTTGAATACTCTGTAGGTCGTTCAAACAAACGATAACTTTAAAAATCCATTTGAGTAAGCCGATCAGTTGAAGGCCGATCACGTTCAACATCCCACAGTTTCATCTCAGGTTCCCATCCAAGCTCACCATGTGGAAATAATAAAACATAATGTAATGACAAATATGCTGGGTGACATTCATTTATTTGCATTTGCTCATTATTTCCATGTAGATGTAAGATAACATCTCTCATTCCACTAACCTTGGTTCCATCACCTGCTATTACAACTGCAATCTCATCTATAGTTAGTAGGTTATACCGCCGTCGATCTGTCGATAAACATGTAGTGGAGATGAGCAGGCAAATTTCGTCCTGTCAAGGCTAATTGATTCAAATTGCATGAGCCTAGCGAAATTTTTACAACGAATGCATTAACCTGTAACAAACTATCTTGAATAGTTTTTAGAACATCTTTTCTTAATTGAGGATTTCTACGATTGCGAACTTCTAAAGCTGAATCAGGGTCATAAATGTACAATTGCGCATAAGCTGCATCTTGCCCTGATTGTGGTAGTAGTGATCATGTTCAATGTCGCAATTCCCCATGGATAATGAATGATGTAGGGCCTCTTCCAGTAAGTACTCTTGGATCTAATGTAGCACCAAAACTTGTAAAAGCATTGCTTGCATTGTACACTCGAGTATAACATCGAAACAATTTTGATTTATCATCATTCCCATCATATAATGCTTGAAGAAGTGAAAGTGGTATAATAAGCAGAGGAAGCTTAACCTTCCCTTTTGAACAACATGTTCCGAATAGAGGACGGTTTGGAGATGATTTTACTAATTTTTCATCCATCCAATGTAATGCTAAACCAAAAGGACATAATACATCCATCTTGCCAAGAGAATGACGACATGAATTTATATGTGCTCGAGTACCAACCATTAGACTCATAGGCATATCCTCTAATTCCTCATTAGTACATAGATCCTCTTGAAGGGAAAGAGTTGTAAGAGTAGGCCTACAAATATTAGTTCTGTGTAAATTAAAATAGAATGGTAATAGTAGGAGTATGTATTTGAAGAATTAAACACAGTCTTTTTACCAATTCCTTTGTGGAGCTAAAGATGTGCTTGGCATTGAGAACGAACATGTGGAAGGATGTGCAACCATTGTTCGTTTTTGCGCCGACTGAGTATCCTCAGTTGCCTTTGTTCCTAGTTCCAAGCAAGCACGACTACGACAACACGGTATTAAAGAAGTTTGTCTCGGTTGAATACATTCTCTTGGTTTCTCTCGTTCTCGCCGTGCACGTTGGGCCAATGTAGCTTTTGATATAACATTGTTATTGTGTGCCTAAAATGTGAACATTATATCATTGATACCTAAAATACAAATATTATCGTATACTATTTTATTTCTTTTTCTTCCTGCCTTGTGATAATTTTAAGAATATTTTTACATTTTCTTTGTCCTACTTCCTTTTCCATTTTGCTTCATTTTCCCTCTTCATGCCTTGTGATATAACAAATTTTTTTTAATTATTGTTTTCTCTTTCTTCTTGCCTCATGATGATTTTAAGAAAATTAAAAATATTTTCTATGCCTATGTTCCTCTGTTCCTTTGCTTAGATGTTATAAAGTTTTTCTTTGAGTTGATAAATGTTACAATTATTTTTTAGGAAATGTTAAAGAGAGCTAAAAATACTTTGTTTGAGTGTACAGAAAACAAAGAGCACACAAAAAAAATTGACAACACAGTTTACATTTTTAAAAATGTACATGATCAATGTTCACTTAAACAATATGATTGGCTTTGTTTTACTCGATAAATATTTTTTTAAAGATGTTGAACATATACTATTGGACATGCATTTTCATTTCCTTTGTCAAAAGAGGTTGCCTTTTCTTTTCCTTTAGACATTGCCTTGGCCTTTTCCTTTACCTACCAAAAATAGATAAAATTTATTCAGAATACGAAAAAGAACATGTATTTATAGAATTTATTAAGATTACGAAAAAAGAATATGTTGAACTTGATATTTATACTTACCTTAGAATTGCAGATAATATTAAGATTGCACTCATCACGGATAACAACACCGATATTCCTAGTCTCATGGATGAATGGGCTTGCATGAGTAGGCCTACAAATATTTGTTGTGTACAAAATAAAATTTATAAAATAAAATCTTAAAAATAAGAATATGTATTTGTAGAATTAAATACAATGTTTTACCAATTCCTTTGTGAAGCTAAAGATGTGCTTGGCGAAGTAAGATGTGTAAACATTACTCTTTTCTGAGCCGGTGGAGTATTAGTTGTGCTTGGTGGAATCAATTCTCTCGATCTCTCTCGTTCACGTCGCGAACGTTGTCCCAATTGATATAAAGAGCTTGCCTTATCATTTCTTTCGCGTTCTCGCTGTGCACGTTGAGCCAATGCAGCTTTGGATATAACATTATTGTTATGTGCCTAAAACATGAAGATTAATTTCATAAGATGCCTAAATTATGAATATTATCATCTACTTTTCTCTTCATTTTTCATTTCTATTAATTTACTTTATCTTAATTCCCTTTCCTTTTGATATTTTGTAAAAAAAATTGAAAACTTTTTCATTCTGTATCCCTCCTCCCCTTATTCCTTTTTTGTTCTATTCCTTTTTTCTTCTCTTATAGATGTTCATGTCAATAGCAAAAAGCCAAAAAAGAATAATAATAATTTAAAACAAATATAATGTTTTTGTACAAATGCTATTTTAGCATGCTTCAAAAAAAACATTTCACAAATTTACATAAAACTGTTTACTATAAGAACAGTATATGTCATTGTGCAAATAGTATGTCAATTTTACATTTAAAAATAAATAAATAAATAATCAAGGTTCATAGTCCAAAATAAATATTTCAAAAAAAGAACTTTAAATGGAAATGTTGAAGAGTCATACTACTGAACATGCATTTTCCTTTCCCTTGCCCGAAACGGTGGTCTTTTCGTTTTTCTTTAACAATGCCTTGGCAATTTCCTTTTCTTTTGCCTACAAAAAATAAAGAAGATTTTTAAAGAATAAAGAAAATATATATATGTAGAAAGTTTTTAAAAAATATATATATAAATAAGAATATACGGTGTATACGGTGTTTTGAATAAAAAAAATCTATATAATTAAATTGGGCCTATCTCTCGAAAACGGATGACATTAAGGTCATGCTCATCACAGATAACAACATTTCTTTCTTGAAGAAATTGGACCTAAAAATACAAAAGAATTAGAGGTAAAAAAAAATTAAAAAATTATACATGTAAAAAAATGAGTAAAAGGAGTCAGTATTACAGTTCGACGTTGGTCTCCATCCATCTGTAAATTATAAGAAAAGAGCATTTTGTTATAAGGAATTAGATTAAAAAATTATGAAAAGAAAAGAAAATTGACTTTTGCTTATAAGAAAAATGTTTTTTTTTTCAAATAAATAAAAAAGAAAACAACTTCGTGACCAAAAATAGTAATGTTTTCCATAATTAGCGGTTGAAGGTCAATGGTGTCTCAACCTGAAAGTGTCTGGTTATGTAAATTTGATGAAGATAACTGTATGAAGGCAAAATGAGGTTTAATAATTGCCATAAAGAAAAATTAATCGCTACAAAATTAACAACCTCCTAACATATTTTAGTTAACAACCTAGTTTAAGAAGTTTGTTTGTGCATGAATATCACATATGGAGAAATTAAACTACTATAGGATAGAAGAAAAATTAAATACTCTCATAGAAATCTTCATAATTTTTCTCTATTGGCCAAAATTTAGAACTATTGCAATACATGATTTTGTGGTTGATTCTATATAGTAACTTTGCACTGACAAAGGTTAATTCTTACGGATTGTATTGCCCATTTTTATTACTAACAACTAAGTAAATTATAAAAAAATATAAATTCTACTAATGAATAAAATTTTAGCAAAACTTTAATTACAGAATTTTAAAGGGGTACTTACCAATTAGTCCTGTTAACTAGACTTATTTACCTACAGGTCCTAACTAATAAATTTAACACTATAAAAATAAGAGAGTGATAAATTTATCACTAAAAATTTATTCATAAAACAAAGAGACTGATAAATTTATCACTATAAAATTATTCATAAAAAAAAAGACTGATAAATTTATCTTTATCACTTAATAAATTATATCAAATAGGACTTAATGGGTAATAAGTCTCCAAAGTAGGACCTATTGGGTAATAAGTCTCCAAAGTAGGACCTATTGGTAGTTTACCCAATTTTAAAATGTGAAAACAAAATAAGTAAAAAACTATAATAAAAATTTATAAAAGGGCTCACCACACTGTAACTGGAAAATTACAAATACCTTTTGTATTATCTGTATAATTACAAATGCCTTTTTCAAAAAAGTATACTACACAGTAGCTTATTTACTCCAAAGAGTAATACTCTCATAAAAATCATTAAAAAATTATTAAAACAAAATTTTAAAATAAATTTAAGTTTTTTCAAAAGTCCTAATAAGCATCTAAAAAGTCTTTTTTTTGTTTGAAAAATTCCATAAATAAAATTGAAAAAGCTAAATAAACTGGACTCTTTTTAAAGAGAGAGAAGCCTAAACATTTTAAAATAGCAGTTCAATAAAAAACCAAATTAAAAACAATTCACTAAAAGCAAAAAAAAATAAGGGTCATCAAATAAAAAGGGTTAACTTTTTAATGTTCCCTTTTCCTTTCAATCAACAAATTCCCTTCAAATCTTAAATCCAAATACAGCCTAAGAGAGATGGAAAAAAAAAAAGATCCTATCATATTACAAAATTAAACTGTAACAAAATCTTTGTAAAAATTTTTAAAAAAAAAATGGTTATTCAGGCCCAAAAGTTAGACTTATTTTATAGGTCCAATGATATGTTAAGAAGAGGACTGGTTGATAATTAAATATTATCTAATTATCAACCAATCATCTTTTTAACACATCACTGGGTCTATAAAATGGGTATAAAAAATGAATTTGTATATCATTATTAAATAAAATAAAATAAAATAAGACATAAGTATTCACATAATTCATCATACATTCCAAAAAAAAAAGTATTCTCTAGAAATTGAACAGCTATATACCAAGATATATAACTATACACACTATATTAGACTTCTTTCTAAACCAAACATTAAAAGCTTAATGTGTAATCTAATTATTGAAAATTCAAAGAGCAAACATGAAAATTCCAGGGCATTAAAGAAATCTAAGAGAGTTCATTCATTAACCCACTGCAATTCGAAAAAGAAAGCGAGGAACTAATAAAGAATTGCAAGGGAGAGACTTCCTAACCTGAGTATCTGCTTGAGAAGCAAAATTAAAGGAATCTGAGACAGAAGGATAAAAAGAAAAACACAATTAGTAAGAGCACTCCTCAACACTAAAAATGTACACGAATATATTTTCATGTTTGACGAATAAGAATATGACCATTAATGATTAATGAAAACCTCAACCCATTTGATTAAGATGAAATAAAAATGATTGTTGACATGAAATATAATTGTAAGAAGGTAGAATGAGATTTAATAATTGTCATAAAAAACAATTAATTGACACAGAATTACCTACTTTAAAAAGTCTTTTTTTTAAAAAAAAAAAATCCAAAATTAATATTTAAAAAGCTAAATTTTTAGAGAGAGAGAGAGAAGCGTAAACATTTTAAAATAGCAATTCAATTAAAAAAAACCAAATTAAAAACAGTTCACTACAAGCAAAAAAAAAAAAAAGGGTCATCAAATAAAAAGGGTTAACTTTTTAATGTTTCATTTTCCTTTCAATCAACAAATTCCCTTCAAATCCTAAATCTAAATACAACCTAAAAGAGATGGAAAAAAAAAAAAGACCTATCATATTACAAAATTAAACTGTAACAAAATCTTTGTAAAAAATAAATAAATAAATAATAGTTATTCAGGCCCAAAAGTTAGACCTACTTTATAGGTCCAGTGATATGTCAAGAATCAACCAATCATCTTCTTGACACATCACTGGGTCTATAAAGTGGGTATAAAAAATGAACTTGTATATCATTATTAAAAAAAAAAGACATAAGCATTCACATAATTCATCATACATTCCAACTATTAAAAAATAAATAAATAAGTATTCTTTAGAAATTTAACAATTATATACCATGATACATAACTATACACACTATATTAGACTTCTTTCTAAACCAAACATTATTTTCATCGTGCCTTTAGGCACGAGCATACCCTAGTACACATTATATTAGACTTCTTTCTAAACCAAACATTATAAGCTTAATGTTTAATATAATTATTGAAAATTCCAAGACTAGACATGAAAATTCCAGAGTATTAAAGAAATTTGAGAGAGTTCATTCATTAATCTAGAACATTCATTAACCCACTGCAATTCAAGAAAGAAAGTGAGGAACTAATAAAGAATTGCAATGGAGAAACTTCCTAACCTGAGTGTCTGCTTGAGAAGCAAAATTAAAGAAATCTGAAACAGAAGGATAAAAAGAAAAACACAATTAGTAAGAGCACTCCTCAACACTAAAAATGTACACAAATCTATTTTCATGTTTGACGAATAAGAATATGACCATTGATGATTAATGAGAACCTCAACCCATTTGATTAAAATGAAATAAAAATAATTGTTGACATGAAATATAACTGTAAGAAAGCAGAATGAGATTTAATAATTGCCATAAAGAAAAATTAATCGACACAAAATTAACAACCTCATAACATATTTTAGTTAACAACCTATTTTAAGAAGTTCATCATTGCATGAATATCACAGATAGGGAAATTGAGCTACTACAGAATAGAAGATAAATTATAATTTTTTAATATCTTCAATATACATTAAAAAGGATAGAAGAAAAATTAAATATTGTCATAGAAATCTTCATCATTTTTCTCTATTGGCCAAAATGTAAAACTATCGCAATAAATGATTTTGTGATTGATTCTATATAGTAATTTTGCATTGACAACAATTAAATTCTTATGGATTGTATTGCCCACTTTTCGTACTAACAACTAATATATACCACAAAAAAAAAGTAAATAAAAAAGTTATAAAAAAATATAAATTATACTACTAAGGCAAAATAAAATTTTAACAAAACTTCAATATAGAAATTTAATTACTAATTTTGCATTTTAAAATGTGAAAAAAAAAAAAAAAAAGAGTAAAAGACTACAATAAAAATTTATAAAAAGTCTCACCACACTGTAATTAGATAAGTACAAACAGGGACGGATTCAGAATTATGACTTTGGGGGGGCCAAAGTACGTTTAACCTCTAACCAATAAAATTTGAAGTTCAATACCAATTTCTACTAACATGAAAAAAATCAATAATGTTACGTTAAAATATTGAACTATATATTTCTTGTTAACATAGTTGAGTATCAAAAGATGATCATACAATTGAGAATATTTTTTTGCCCATATTCACTTACAAAAAGTAGTAACTATTTCTACATGCATTTATTTACTAAAATTAGGCATCTTCAATTGAATTCGACGCTCTTTCATAATATTAAAAGCATGGATGATAGAGTCTACATCAAACGCTTGAGTAATGTCTTTTTCAATGTACGTAATCAAGTAACTAGCCAGAAAACCATCTTCTATCCTATTGCACAATTTAGACTTAACGAGTTTCATAGTTGAAAATTCACGTTCCGATGTAGCAGTTGAAATAGGTAAAGTCAACATAAGACGGATCAATCTATCAATAAGAGGATAACTTGTCGAATTTTTTGTTTTTGCCAACATTTGACACAACTCATAAATGGTTGATAGCTTCTAAAACTCGGGAAGTATGGAAATATCAAGCTTATAGTTTTCCAAATGATACTTTAAATGCAATTTTTCTTGCTCGAAGAAATCCATGGGATAAAATTTATTTGCAAGTTTGCAAATATCCTCAATGTTGAATGATCTATAACCATCCATAGGATCCAAAGCTGAGCTAAGAACAAGCAATTCCATTACATCTTGCTTAAACCTATTGTTTAATTCTTGTAACTGGGAATAAACTGTAACCATAAAAATATCAACTCGAAAATGATGTTCCATGGTGAGCTGATCTTTTTCAAAACGAGATCGACATCGGCCTCCTTTATAAGGATAGCTCATATTAGGAATCTGTATACCATGATCATTACAAAATAATTTAATTTTCTCCAACAATGGAACCCATCCATCTTCTCTAAATTTTTGAATAAGTATCTTCGTTGTAGACACCAAATGCATTGCATTTAATATATCTTGAGATTTACTTTGCAAAGCTTGGCAAAGATCATCAGTAATCTCCATGATATCCCTCATAAGAACAAAAATTCCAAATAGTTTAAAAAATTGGGGGGCTACTCTATATAATTTTGAAATTATCTAAAAAAAATTTGGGGGTGCGAACTCTTATAATTTTAAATTATTTTAAAATTTCTAGTATAATATATGATATTTTTCAAATTTTTGGGGGTACGGCCGCCCCCCTCCGCCCCCCTTGGATCCATCCTTGAATACAAATATCTTTTGCCTTATCTATACAATTACAAATGCCTTTTTCCATACTCTCATAAAAATTACACTACACAGTAGCTTATTTACTCCAATGAATTACACGACACAGTAGCTTATTTGGTGAGTAAAAATATAACTATTGATAATTATGATCATTGATAATTAAAGAGAGTCTCAACCCATTTAACTAAGATGAAATAAAAATTATTCTTAATATGAAATCCATTTTCCCTTAACCCCCATTTGAGAGAGAGAGAGAGAGAGAGAGAGAGAGAGAGAAGTGGGTGTTGAAACCCAATTGATTATTAAACAAAAAAACACAATACATAATTTCATTTTGTATTTTGAGACATTTGAGACAATTGATAAAATTTTTAAAATTCTGACAAACTATCATTTTGTCAACCCATATTTGGTGAGTAAAAATATAACTATTGATAATTAAATAAATTCTCAACCCATTTAACTAAGATGAAATAAAAATGATTCTTAATTTGAAATCCATTTTTCCTTAACCCCCATTTGATAGAGAGAGAGAGAGAGAGAGAAAAGTGGGTATTGAAACCCAATTGATTATTAAACAAAAAAACACAATACAGAATTTCATTTTGTATTTTGAGACATTTGAGACAATTGATAAAATTTTTAAAATTCTGACAAACTATCATTTTGTCAACCCATATTTGGTGAGTAAAAATATGACTATTGATAATTAAATAAAGTCTCAACCCATTTAACTAAGATGAAATAAAAATGATTCTTAATTTGAAATCCATTTTTCATTAACCCCCATTTGATAGAGAGAGAGAAGTGGGTGTTGAAACCCAATTGATTATTAAACAAAAAAACACAATACAGAATTTCATTTTGTATTTTGAGACATTTGATAAAAATTGTAAAATGTTCAACATTTTTGTTTTTTCTATTAAAGCTCATCCTCAACAACAGCATTTAATAGATTATAGGAATTATTATCACCAAAAATAGGATGCAAAATAAAATGGGCTTTGGATTATGTAACAAAATAAAACAGGGTGCAAACAGCCCTATAATGCAACAAAATCAAAATCCATCATATTTTTAATCCATTTCAATATTTACAGAAATAGAAAGACACCCTTTAATGTTTCAATTTCAGTGTGGTCCGAATATAATTGTCATTGGTAGGATTCAATGAGATTTTTGCTTCAGAATTTTTTTTTAAAGAGTCTCAACCCATAAGATGAAATAAAAATGATTCTTAACATGAAATCCACTTTTCCTTAACCCCCATTTGATAGAGAGAGAGAGAGAGAAATGGGTGTTGAAACCCAATTGATTATTAAAGAAAAAAAACACAATATAGAATTTTATTTTGTATTTTGAGACATTTAAGACATTTGATAAAATTTTAAAAATTCTGACAAGCCGCCATTTTTTCAACCCATATTTGGTGAGTAAAAATATGACTATTGATAATTATGACCATTGATAATTGTAGAGAGTCTCAACCCATTTAACTAAGATGAAATAAAAATGATTCTCAATTTGAATTCCATTTTTCCTTAACCCCCATTTGATAGAGAGAGAAAGAGAGAGAAATGGGTGTTGAAACCCAATTGATTATTAAAGAAAAAAACACAATACAAAATTTTAACATTTGTTGAAACCCAATCTATTTTGTTTAACATTTGATAAAAATTTTAAAATGTTCAACATTTTTGTTTTTGCTATTAAAGCTCATCCTCAACAGCAGCATTTAATAGATTATAGGAATTTTTATCACCAAAAACAAGGTGCAAAATAAAATGGGCTTTTGATTATGCAACAAAATAAAACAGGGTGTAAACAGCCCTATAAATAAAACAGGGTGCAAACCCCTCTTGTTGGCACCAGATCTTTTTGCTATAAATAAAACTGGGTGCAAACAGGGTCCTACTTGGTGAATCAAACTTATAAAATTTAGCTTGTTTGATCATTTTTTTTTTCTTTTTTGGGTTTGTTTTTGTGATATTGTTTGATCAAGTTGGGAACACCCCAAAGATCCAAAAATAAAGCCACAATCACCAACCCCATCTATAGAACAGAGCCCCTCAAGATTTCTTAAAAATTAATAACAAAGTCAGATATTGAAATAAACTCCAAACAATCTCCATCTCTCAATCACAAACAAAGCTTGACCTTGATAAAATCCGACACCTTTACCCACTCTACACATGCTCCGTTAAAAATACATTCATTCCAAAACTTTCAAAAATACTAAAAAATAGCAATCATAATTGTTTGTTTTTGTGATATTGTTTGATCAAATTTAGCTTTATTTTTGCGATATTATTTTTCTATAGAATTGTTTTTGTGATCAATTTAATAAACACGCTATTGATCAAACTTATAGAATTGTTAAATTTTTTTGTCTCATAATCTTAGTACAAAACACAAATCAAAGAGATTAAACAATCTTAAAAAAACCTAATCCAATCTAATTTAGTACCCAATCTAACCCAATACACACCTACTATTGTTCATGACAGAATAAAATACATAGAGACACATTTCAATGAAATCAATAAAGGGTTCAATAAAATACATACAGAAGAGAAAGAGATGAATCCATCTCTTAACATAGGAAAGAGAGGCAGAGTAAGTAAAGAGACACAAACAAATCTAAAACAAACAAATCATCTTGACCCATAGATGTTTGATAAATATAATCTCAACCCTCCGAATGTGAGACAAAAAAAACAAATTTTGTTTTTTTGAAGAGACACATTTTTGCTTCAGAATTTTTGCTTGAAGAAACAAATGTTTTTGAAAAAACAAATCAAACCCCCCAAATGCTTCAGAAACAAATGTTTTTGAAAAAAACAAATGCTTCAGAATTTTTTTTGAAAAAACAAATGTTTGATAAATATATTTTTGCTTCAAAAACAAACCCTCCGAATGTTTGAAGAGACACATTTTTGCTTCAAGGAAAAACAAACTGAAGGTGGAGATGACGGGATGAGCTTACCTGGTGATGGTGGAGAAGAGAGCTTTCTTTCGATTGAGCTTTGTTCTTCCTTCTTCAAAGCTTTCTCAGAGCTTTGTTCATTGATACATATGATGTAAAGAAACGATGTAAAGAGTGCCTTACATGGTAAGAGCTTTGTCCATTGATACATATGATGTAAAGAGTGCCTTACCTAGTAAGTGCAGTGGATTGGTGAGAGTAGATTGGTAAACAAATCTGAACCATTAAATTTTAGTCATTGATAAATCTAAACCATTAAAGATAGTTTGTAAGAGATATATTTTTAAGAATAAATCTGAGCCATTGTTTTTTAAATTAGATAGATCTGAACCATTAATTTCAAAGACATTTTCAAACTCATCCTTCCATTGTTATATAGATGCTTGCGATTGTTATGTTTTAGTTATTCGCGTTATTTACTTTATAAATTTTTTTATATATATTATCTATAAAAATAATTAATTTAATTTGATAATTATAATTGTTTTTATTTTCTTATGTTTGACATCAAATTATAATCTTTTTATTTTATTGGGTTTGACATCAAAAAAATAGATGATGAATATGCTTTTAAAAATAGATTTTTTATTTTATTTTTTTGAGACAAATGTAATAAAATAAAATAATTACAATTATCAAATCAATCTAATTTTTTAATAAATGATATACACAAAATTTTTCAAAATTAACGATTCTGATTATCAAAATGAAACCTATAAAGTCTAACATACCCGAACTAAACTGAAGGCAAGCCCACTCATTTTATTATGTAATAAGTTATTAAATTCAACTTTAAAATGTAACAATTTTTATAATATATTTAAATTTAACTTATTTACATAATAAATTAATTAATTCTTAGCGAGTTAATTACAGGTCAAACTCAAGTTAACTTGGCTCATTTTATTCATACAAAAAAACCTTATGGTGATATAATGAGAGGAAAAGAAAATTTTCTGTTTAACAAAAAAATTATATTTTATACGCACGTTTTCAAAATGAATAAGAACACCCATTTTTATTGACAATTGTTTTCAAAACAAGTCAAAACATATTTTTTTATATGTATAATTTTTGATAATTTTGAAAGCTACAGTTTTTTTTAACAAGCAAAACAGATATTAAACTCATTTTTGGTTCTGATTTTCCATATTTTTTACAACAAAAACATTAATAAACAAGACCAGAATATTTTGTCCTAATTCAATTTTCTCATCATTCATACTTGATTAAATGAGTTTTAGAAGATTATGATTTCATTTTGTAGGCTTCACTTTGCAATTTCTTAACGACCACAATTTCAACTCCTGCAAACCCTAGCAACTGTCTAACAAATACAATGTAGGATAAATGATCAATACACTCCCTAAAATTTGTCTAAAATACAAATTCCTCCATTTTGAGAAATTACAAATATCAAAGATTGAACAAAAATGATTTGTAAAAATTGGAAGAAAAATTGGAATCCAGGTCCTCCATCTCCCTGCTTTGCTTTTTTTTTTTCTCTTTTTTTTTTTTTGTGCCACAGGTGGAGGGTGGTTGGGGCGGGTAAGGAGGTCACCGGTGGTAGAGGTAGCTTGGGGAGGTCACCTGTGGGTGTGGGTGTCTAGGTCTTCCTTTTTTCTTTTTCTTTTTTTAGGTACCAAAAAAAAAAAGGTTCAAATATAACATGAGAAACAAAATGTTAAAAAGAGAAGAAAAAAAAAATGAAAATTATGTAAGCTGAAACTGATAGGTTCAGATTTGAATTGAAAATCACAGCTCAAATTTAATATATATATATATATTACACTCACCATTTCCATTACTGACTATTAATTTCAACAATTGAAACACACTTGCTAATGGCCTCTATTTAAACTGGCTTTTTTGGATTTTTAAAAATTAACAATAAGCCCCTAGCTTTTCAACCACTGACAAATCATAGATATTGCTTTCTTTTTTTTTGCCCTTTTCCTCTCAAATGGGGTTTTGGAATTGTCATTATTACAAGGCTACACAACTATGAAACAATTATGGGAAGGTACCTCTATCATGCAAGGTTAGGTAGCCGAGACAATCTTTCAATTTCCTTGATTATCAGTTCCTTTTCCTCTTCGAATTGATCATCATCAGCTCCTGAAAAGTATACTGAATTAGCAGAGACAGGCACGATCCAACACAAACAATGATCGTAACAGATATTAACAAGAACCAATCATGTATGCAGACCGTCATTATCAATTAGACCACGTTGCTCTTAAATTGGAGATGATTTAAGTATGCATTTACCTTTTCCAGGAGAGAGACTGTGAAGCAAGCCCAGCAATCTTTCATGATTTTTAGCGAGGATAACTTTTATTTCTCGAGGCTTGTTAGGGTTGGCCACAAAAACCTATAGGTAGAATAAAATAAAGCAAATTAAAATGCATATAGACATGCACAGCCCTTTTAGTAACCATGTAATCCACGAAAAGTTATTTATGCAGTATGATGCGGTTTATTAATTAAGTAGCCAATGGAAAGGATTTGTGAAACTAACAAAGAATTGTATGTGATAAAAGGGAAACCCCCAATCCATGGTAAAGTGCAACACAAGGGCTCCTAGGAACTTGTACTTTCCATTTTCAGAGGTATGGTTCAATTTTGATGGTCAAGTTTTAGAATAAATAAATAAATAAAATAAAAGCCAGCATGTATGGCCCACTTCCTTCTTCATCTTCTCCTCCTTCTTCTTCTTCTATTTTTATTTTTTTGTGAAGCTGAGGGGGTTTGTAATGGTATAATATAATCCTTGACAGCATGGAATGCAGTACCTTAAAAATATGGAAAGCAGAGATCTGGATATTTTTGCTTGAATCCTGCTCAAAAGCAAATTTCAAAACAAAAGCAAACAGGTAAGACAATGGAGGATGTACAATTACAAAGAATTTGAGTGCATGCATTCATATATATCTTTGACAATATGGTAGGTTAGGCAGATAGATGAAGGCTTTCTGTGGACAGAGACAATATTAATTATCAGTTGACTATTATCGTTACTATGTAAACTATGCTACACTGGATCCATTTTACTGCAAAAGGTATAATTTTTGTCAACATTGTATCATAATTATGAGCATTAAGATACATTATGATGCAATCATTGATCGGTTGACAATGGTAAGTTAGGCAGAATAATAGGGAAAATATTCGAGCACGCAAGGATCCAACCAAGCTGGGCCAAGAAGGAAGGGACTTCAACAGATTAGCAGCAAAACCTACAGATGAATCGATTACGCGACAATTTTTTTATGTTACAACAAAGTTCCTTTACAGTGATAGGCTATGAAACTGTAAACCACAAAGCACAAAATAACAGAACAAAGTGACCTAGATTAAAGGAAAAAAAAAAGGAACTAAGCAAAAGGCAGCAAAATATGTTAAATAAATGAGAATCTGAATTACTAAGTTTAACTTAACTGAAGATTTAAGTGTACAGACATCACCAAAAACCGTTGCTTAGTATATCCAGAACTACCTATAGATCATGCAAACAGAAAATAGTAAAAGCGTCGATGGAAAATACAATATTCAATACCTTCAGCAAAGTCATCATGACTTTCATGAATCGAACCTCAACAATGTAGCGCTTCATTATATGCGAATTTGGAGACTCCAAAAGAAATTCCGAGAGAAGCTAAAATCATTACATTCTATAGTTAATAAATCACATGAAGTATAGCACTCAGAGAGAGCAAATCCTACAAATCAGATGGACAATTAACCTTTAAAGACTGTCTTCTTGTCACATAGTTAGAGGAGGTCAAGAGTTTTTCATATTGCTCGAAGAACTGAAACAACAATCATTTATTAGATAAGCCAAAAGAAACAATAAACAGTAAATGTACCAAGATAAATATGAATAAAGCCATCTTCACTGCCTGCACAATGCAGGTGTGCACAATAAAGAATTTGCATCGCACACTTTTCAGTAATTTAGAAAGAAAACAAAAAAGGATTTCCAAGATGGCCAGAACAGTCCTCAATAAATGGGATTTCCTACCTGGAAACACTCCGTGGGAACATATTTTAATGGTGTCAACAAACATTTGAGGGTGCCTAGATTTGTTCATAACCTTAATTTAAGAAAGACGAAGAAGCAAACCTCATCGTAATGAGCAGTCAGGAATTCAGAGACTGCAGCTTCATGTTTGGTAAGCAGATCCTGTGAACATTTCCTTAAAAGGATGTCTCAATATGCAGCAGGTAAATGGGCTTTGAGAACCAAAATAAGTTTTTACTAAGAACTATAAACCAGTGTTATTAAAAGCGCGCCTAGGGCGGCGCGAGAAGCGAAACAACCGCCTGAAACCTGAACTGGTCCGGCGCGATTGAAAGAGCGCGCGCGCCTTCTTGGCGAAGGAAGCAGGCGAGAGGCGCGGGCGCGCGCGCGCTGTTTACGCCTAGGCTAATCTTTAATCTTGCCTTGAAACGACGACTGAAACTCTTCTAAATCTCCTCTTCTTCTTTCCCTCTCTCTTTGATTCTTGATCTCTCCTTTTGATACCTCCCTCTCTTCGACCCACCGAGGTCCCGAATTCCCACCCATCTCCTCCACCCATCTTCGTGGACGACTGACTTCAACCGCACGATTTTATTTTTAATTGATCTTTTTTCTTTCGATTACGATTCTTCTTCTTTCGTCTCTTCTGTGGACTCGTGGACCTTCGATTTCTCTCGATTGACCTTCTTTCTCGGATTCATCTCATGACTCCATCTCTTCTCTTCTCTTCTCTCTTCCTCTCTCTCTCTCTCTCTTCCTCTTTCTCTTCTCTTCTTTTCTTCTTCTCTCTTCCATTATTTTTATTTTCTTTTTTATTATTTTTTTTTTTTTTTTTTTTTTTTTTTATTTTTTTTTTTTTTATAATATTTAAAAAAAAAAATAAAATAAATAAATAAAATAAATAATAAATAATAATACATAAAATAATAAATAAAATATAATAATAATAAATAAAATTTTCCCCTTTTTTTTTTCCTTAAAAAAAAATAAAAAAAATATTTATTAAATTTTATATTTAATTTATTATTATTAATTATTTAATTTAAATTATTAAATTATTTATTTTTAAATATTAATTAAATTAAATAAATTTATAATTTATTTTTTATTAATATTAAATTCTGTATTTTTTATTTGTATTTTTTTGTATCTATATTGATGTAATGTTTTGTACTATTTTGTATTTGTTAAAATAGCTTATATGTATGTGTAAATATTTTATTTATTTATTAAATATTTTTTTTTTATTTTATATATTGTTATATTTTTATATATATATATTATACTCATATTAAATTATATTATTTATATTGTTATAAATTTGCTTATATTCGATAAGCCCGCTGCGCCCTAAGACTTCTTAAAGCCTAATATGATGTTTTATACCTTGGTATCAGCTATAAACTCATAGATCTGACCTTAAAGGTTAAAAATGCATCACAGGCAACATCAAAGTTAGGCAGTTCCACATATTTGAAGAACAACATAAAGCTTGGAGATTCCAATATGTATCTGAAAAAACACTACAGAAGATTGTGAGTGTGAAAATGATATTTGCTCAAGTAATAAAAATACTGCACGAAACCTACAAGTTCCAAAGAAAAGAAGCAAGGACTGAAGTGGCAAGCCTACAAGGGGTGCAACTTGTATACAAAGAAACTGAATTTCTTTTTTTTGTTTTTTGCTACAGGGTTGGAGTTGTCAACAAGATAAAATCTAATAACAAGGAGAGAAGGAATTCACATGTGAAAGTAAGACAATCACTACAGTGATAGGTTTTTAATTGCATATACTCTACTGTCTATAATTATGTTCTCTGCTTTTAAAGCTACTGGCTTCCACAAATGGCAGAATTGTCTAACTTCTAATTAAATTAACGTTATCAAGCCCTCTAATATAAGGGCCACATTTCCGATAACAACCCATACTGAGTTCTTTTCTCAACAAGGAATTTGCTTAGGCTGCATATGATTCACACACCAGGTAAACAAGTGTTAAATTCCTAATGCTTAGAAGCCCTACTCAACATAGTGTACAGAAACTTTAAAAGCATTAGGAATTTTAGTAGAACACTTCAGCTCTATGACAACAGACAACATTAAAAGGGAAAGTTCTTCCATTCAGAAAATGTTTGCTTTAGTGCTTCTCTTACAAACTAATTGAAAATCAGAATCATGACACAAATGTCAAGCATTTCAAAATACAGATTGAAACTCTCTTAAATCCTCGTCAATTTAGATTCAGAGTTTAATATTTTGAAAAGGTGATCCCTCTTCCTTCCAACCAATTTTTGGATCATTGGTTTCATTCTTCCAGAAAAATAGCCTCATTGGGAGAGAGGGAACTAATGTAAAGTAGAATCAAAGAAGACGACTCCTTCACCAGCGCAACTCCTTGTGGGGTTTGGTGCACTAAAAATAAAGAACGTGTATTTATTACCTTATACCATGCAATAAGATTGTGCCTTCCCACATCCGGTAAAGAGAAAGATGTGCAACCATTCGCAGTGCAGGTTGTGGCTTTCTTTTATCTATGCAAGTAAGCAAGGTTTTATTTTCTCTAATGCCACTAATTTGAGGCAGTCTTTCTAATGTCTCATCTTTGGACAATCCTCACGAGTAAGCCTCGGCAACATTTTAAAGCAATCATACCCCCAAGAACATCAACCTTTGTCTTATTTATTTATTTGTTTAATACATAAAGAATGGCCAACTATTTAAATTCATCTACTGGAAATAGCAAAATGATTCATGATGTTAGCATCAATTTTAGTAAGAAAATAAGGACCTTCAAAAAAGAACTAAAGGAATAAATAAAAGGATGAGTGTCTTACTTTGCAAGAGTAGGTAATTTGATGCATTCCCTCAATATATTTCCACAATTCAAGGCAATTTCCTTGTTATCATAGCTGCATGAAAAACACAACAACGTTGCATGCAGATCATACCACTTTATCATAACAACACCATTAACAACAAAATCTATGTTCGTTGCTGATCCCAAAAAAAAAAGGTAACTAGGCAATTAATAAATCGTGCAAAAATCCCTACTAAAAATTGCTTGTGTAGGCCAAAAGATACTTGGGTACTTGGTTTATTGCTGATAGTAAACCGAACAAAAATTAAACTTAAAGATAGGGATTCGATATTATTAACAGGATATATGCCCAGATATGATAGTTAATAATATTAAATGGCAAGAACTACACTGCCATCCAATGTAGTTCATGTTTTATGGGTTACGGGAAAGGTATGCTAAAATGTTCATTCAATTGCCAAATGATAGCGATCAAGATCGTACAAGTATTAACTAAGAAGTAACAAGTAAAAAGAAAACACTACTTTCAAAACATTACAAATTTTCCTTCTTAATATTTGATTGAAATTTGATGGGTATAACATGACTAATGGTTATAAGCCTATAATTAGGCGGTGTTTGGGAAAGATTTTTTTTGGTTTTTTTTTTTTTTTTTTTTTTTCACTAAAAGACAAATTGGTTATAAAACCAAAAAAAAAAACAAATCCAAACAAAATATCACATCAAACCTCATAATCATTTCACTTTTTCTCTCACAAACATCACATCCAACCACAAAAAAACTCAACTATCTTCCCAAACACAAAAAAAAAATTTCTCCAATAATATCCTACAACTAAAAAAACCTACAAAAAAACCCACTTCCCAAACACTCACTCAGTTTTTTTAATAACAGGGCATCTTATCAGTTTTGGTTGTCTGAGAGACTACTTTAAATTTTAACTTTTCATATCCTGTATTATAAAGCAACTTGATGTCCAAGGTTGAGAAACAATTTTTTGCCTTCTCTCGTGGAAGCACTTACTGTCCCCACTTTAGGACCACATAGATGCTGAAGAAAGCGGAAAGGGACCCATTCACTCATAAAGAGTTATTCCAATACCATTACACAAACCTCCACCATGCATGAGAGCCAAAAAGAAGAAGAAAAATGAACATGCAAAAATTGAAGGAAAACCATTAGAGAAACTTACCTCACAACAAGAAAGTCCAGTAACTCTAAATGGTTCTCTAGATATTGCACACAGCAATAAGTGGAGTCGCCCTTTTGTTTCAACAATATGGACCAACAGTGAACCAGATCTTTTCTTGCCTGTATCAAAATTACATTATCATTATTCAAGTAGAAGCCAAACACATGAAACAGTGCTATGGATCATAATAACTTACTTCCCATCCCAATATAGGTAACTTGTGAATAAAAAGAGCAAGAACATCTTCTTTACAGATTTCAAGCGTCAACTGCGAAACCTGATCCATGTTGGGTTCAACCTCCCCATCTCCACAAAGAATAACTCTCATCGTTGCAAAGTTCTTCTCAACTTCTTCCAAAGCCTGCAAACATATCGTGAGAAAATAGTTTAACATCGATGCACAACGATTATAGTTAGTATAACACTCATACGTTCCAAAATCTTAATATAACCCAGCCTACTAACCTTGAGGTTGTGGGTTCGAATCTGAGAGTAGTCACTTTGTATAAATTATGTTAAAAGTGAGGTCTATATCAAATCTACCCTTCCAGACCCCATCTAATGGGGGGAGCTAAAGTGGTTGTACTTTTTTGTGGGAAATTGGTGGCCTAAAATTTTAACAATTTGTTTTGATACTTTAATTTGGATCAGTAGGCATTTTAACAATTTGTTTGGATACTTTATAGAGCTATGCAAACCAGTACTAATTTATCATAGCACCTTTTGTATTTATTATCAAGTCCAATGCATTCTATCATAAACCCTTTCATGCTGGCATGCAGGGTAATGCCAAAAAATAAATAAAACATCACAGCAGATTCACACTATGCCAAATATCGGTTCACATGGCAGCAAAACTTCACCAAGATTGCAAATTCGCAATCTGACACGGTTCGCCACCCTTGTTAGGTAAAATGGGCTACTAAGATCAGTACCGGACATTAGCTTTTATAGATTGAGACTGGCGGGAGGGCTAGACTAGTGCCTCGTTTGGTTGAGGCTATTTTAACCTGAGAGGAGTCAGTATATTTTCGTCTTATTAGGACTTTATTCAAATTTGATCAAGTTTTTTTTTTTTAAGGTTTTTATTATGTTATGAAATAAAATAGGAAGTATCTAGTTTGCATATCCCAAAAGAAAATACAATACAAACTAACAAATGTGTCCTGAAATAATGAAACCTTCAAAACTGAAACAGGATTGATATGATAGATGCTACATCGATAAGTAACCCAAAATTTGTTAATTGCATAGCATTACTCTATTGAAAAATAGCATTACTCTATTGAAAAATTGGAAAACTAATTGCAAATGCGCGAGTGCAAATAAGACATGTACCCAGTACAAGTGAGAGATCTGTGCCACGGCTGCACAATTCTCAATTACACTCCGTTGATTTGCAATTAGTTTCCGAATTTCTCATTCACATGATATTTCCCAAGCATTCATGGTTAGCTATTATGTTAACCGAACCCAATTAACATTTTGAATTAATGACACAAATTATAATAAGCGCAGCTGAAAATGTAAATTAGGATTTAAAATTCAAAATTCGCATAAAGAAATCATTTTTATCACCAATGGATATACATACATATAGAGAGAGAGAGAGAGAACCTTCTTGAGAGCTTGAACCTCGGCGACGGTTTTGGCGTCGAGAGCAGTGAGGCAGTCCTTGATAGCTTTAACGAGCTCTTGAGGGGTTTTAGGCCTCGAAGGCTTGAAGAACGAGAATGACATGATTGATTGTTCAATCTCTCTGTCTCTGTAGTGGATGATGAAGTGTGGGGGATCAGGGCTTGCACTGCCAGGAAAATACTCTCTCAGAAAAGAGAAGGCCCGACAAGGGGCTTGATTTTGGAGTCCCTCTTCTTCTTTTTTCTGTGATCCCAACCACCACCTCAATATTGATTCGACCTATTCTCTGTTTGGGCAATTTTTTTTTTTTTACAACGAAAAATGAAACTAGCAAAAAAATATTAACAAATCAAAATTATAAATTTTTTATTATTTCAATTTAAATTCTTAATTTTTAAAATCATTTCAATTATAATCATTTATTAGTTAATAGGGGCAATTTATGTAATTTAATTATTTTTTTGTCAATATTACTAAAGAGCGACAGTGGTTATGAATTGTACAATAAAAAATATAGGTAACGGTGAGTTTAGAAAGAAAATAAATAATGGTGAATAAAAAGCCTAGATAAATAGACAACGCTAAAATAAGAAAGATAAGGGGTAGTGATGATCAACCACTATAAGAGCACATTACAACTTATATTTATTTGTTGTTAATAATTTGTAAAATATGGATCAAATTGAAAAGAAGAAAAAACAAAGATAGAGAATAAGAGCAAAAAATGAGAATGCACTAACTCTTTTTACAACTTCGTGTAATTTGGCTTTCTTTCTTCAGTTTTATATTATATTATATTTTTTAAAATTATATATTAAATTGATTTTTCAAAAATTTAGAGAAAAACACTCCTACTCAAACAAATTCCTACTCTCTTCTCCTTCTCCTACCATTGTCACCATCACGCAATAAACACCACCATTAACCAACTCTAATGGCCTTCTAGCCGACCCTCATCGAATTTTAGTGAGTTCTAGTCATCCTCTTAATTTTTTTATTACTTTATGATAATTTGACCGTTAACTTTGACTATCACTTCCGACTATTATATAAGTCCACACCCTCTTTCACTCGACGTTATCTTGTTCAACTCACTAAATATAAGTATTTTACACTATGGGGCCATTTGGAAACATTCCAAAAAAGTCAAAAACTAGTTTTTAACTCATTTTGAATAACATCACATCTTACATAAAAAAGTCAAAAAAGTCAAACTATCAATTTTTTACTATCTTCTCAAACCACCCATATTTTGTTCAACTCACAAAATATAAGTATTTTTATTTTTAAAATATTTGCGCACATCATAAAATAAAATAAAAAATGTATACACCAAATATGTTTTTAAAATAAATATTTGTTTTTTAAATAAAAACAACAAAATAAATTTTATTATTTTTTATTTTATTAATTTGAATATTAATTTTTTGATTTAATTTCAATATATTCCATTAGTATATTTTCGTTAAGTAAAATCAACTAAAAAAAATGTTAATCATATTGTTTAATTTTGATGATGTCTAAAATATTATTTGTCAAAATTGAATTTTTTAATATACATATTATTTGACACAAAATATTATCTGTTTAAAATATATATTGTATGATACATTTGTTAAATATTATTTAAATAAAAAAAAAATTTACTACTCACTTTTTGAAAAATTAGGCTGATCACTATTCATCTTTTGACAAATTTGATATTGATTGATTATATTATTTTGATAGATTTGATATTGATAAGTTGTCTTCTTTTGACAAAAGTGATATATCCACATGGAGTGGTAAGTTATGTTTAGTTTAAAATTTCGATAAAAATTTAAAACGGGTATATATGTTCATATCTATTATAAATTTTATTTAAAGAAATTTTACTATATATGTAAATATTTGATTATGATATTATATATAATGCATATAATATAAATAGAATACATCACGTGAGTAATTAAATTTTTTACACTACATTAATTATATCTTGTCTCACACATACACACACACACACATATATTGTAATAAAACAAGAAAAAAAAAATGGAACAAATCATTTGCTTGTTTTAAAGTTGTGAATTTTGTATCAAATTGCCTACAAAATGGTGACTCCATGTTTGAATTTTGTATCATGTCTCTTTCTCTCTCTCTCACACACACACACACACATATATATATATTATAATAGAAGAAGAAGAAAAAAAATGGAGAAATCATTTGCTTGTTTTAAAGTTGTGATTTTTGTATCAAATTGTCTACAAAAGCGGTGGCTCCATGTTTGACAAAACAAAAAAAGAAAAAAAAAATTATCATTTGTTGTCTATTTGAATCAAGTAGCGTGCCCATGTAATCCATGACGTCAACAAGGAGCGTCTTACTTCCAACGGGTGTATTTTTGTGTATAAATAGAAGTGTTATGTGTAGGGATGACAATTTGAACCCAGCCTGATGGGGACCTGCTCTTCCAATCCCAATTAAAGTGGTTTTTTCCGAAAAATACCCCCGATGGGCAGGGGATGGTATTAAAAAATAAATCCCCGGTGATTTTCGGGCCGAGGCCGGTGATATATTTTCCAACCTCGGCCCCAGCCCGTACCCGGCCCCGGTCGCGTCTCCGTTTCCCCCGACTATATGTACCCCTTTTAATTAGTTGGACCCCTCTGTCTCTGTCTCTATTTTTGGCTCTCTCTCTCTCTCTCTCGCACCTCTCCTTCAGAGGTGTCACGACCCAAACTCGCCCCTATGGGTTTAGTATCAGAATCGCCAAGAATTGAGATTCTCAAGGCCTTATGATAAAACAAGAATGCAGTCTGAGTGGCGGAAGCCAAAACAGTAATACAAAGATGTCCAAGAGCTATGACAGTCTGTATGCAAAAAGATTTTTCAAAATATATTCACATTCGAAACAAAATAGTATGTACATACATCATATGCAAATATTCAGGTTACGGACCAGATCCCCACCATAACAGTACAGGTACAGTCTATATAGTAATACGAAAACAGATACAAAAAATGGAGAAATCTAAAACACCCCAAAAACCCTAGCTTGAAGGACTTGGAACCTCGCAGTGAGGCACAGTGGTTGGCTTTGACAAAATGGGAGCTTAGCTTGACGCTTCTAGCAACGGTCCCATGCCTGAACACCTACATATATATATGAGCAGTGAGTTAAAGCCTAGTGAATAACATATGCGTAAAGAGGTTAAGAATGAATGTCCTTTCGGTATTGAAAATAGTTATTTATCAGTATAGCAATTATTCGATCATAGCAGTCATAAGTGGTACATTCAATAGCAAACAGCACAGTAAGTCTTAACAGACTGAACAGTCAGTTGATGGCTATCATATCAGTAAACAGTAGTGGTTCTAACATGGGAACCAACAGAGACAGAGATCTCTGTAAGATGGCGATAAGAATAAAGAAATTGCTATGGATGCCACGAATACAGTTCACAAATAGGACAAACATTCATTCAAGAATAATGTCATTTCATAAATCAAGATACATTTGTTCATAAAATAATCTCAATTGAATATATCTTTACAACATTGTTACTCACAGAGCACTGGGCTATAAGCAGCTAGAGCGTCATCGGATGCCAACCCTACACAGTTACAAAACGAACACACACTAAGCTACACAGTTGGAAAAACAATAACTTAATCCCTAATTTGCCTCGGTGTGGTTCTACATCAATATCCTCCTTAAAATGCCTTAAAATGCTCTAGGAATGCCTATGATGGAAAGAGGATGTAAAGATGTACTTTAAAACATTTTTCAAATTTTTTAGAAAACAAGGGTCTTGCTTGAACATGGATTTCTACGATCGAGCAGACATGCAGACGAAGGATCCCCACTCGAACGTCACTTTCCTCGCTCAAGCAGACTGCAAAACATGGCAAAAGTACTGGATGCACGAAATTCGCGCTCGATGGGCGCTCTACACCCACTTGAGTGTGAGACACAAGTCCTCGCTCGAGCGTGAATTCCCGCCGAGCGGATCAGAACACATGCAAAGTATCGATACACGCATTTCCGCCGAAGCGGACCACTTTACCGCCGAGCGTGGAGCATGAGTCCAAATTCTGGAAATTCCAGATTGAACCTTCAAGCTCAAAATTAACTTTTAAAGCATCAATTTCGATCCTCTTGGGCAAATTTTCTGGAAAACTCTTATAAACTCATAGTATAACATGTTTTGAAGATCAATTTGTAAAATCAAGGCCCAAAGGTAGTTCAATTAAACGCAATTTCAAGGAAAACTTCAATAACATAATTTAAATGTAACATGCAAGTGTTTAATTGAAATCAAAGCTTCAACTACAAGCTCAAATGCAAGTTTAAGCTCAAAATCATCGTAAATTCATGGACTATAACCACAATGTGGACTTGCATGCAAGAATCCCATGGAAAATAACCTTAAACTTCATGATATGCACATACATGCATGATACAAGCTTCAATTCAACACTTTTAAACCAATTCATGCCTTTAAACTCTAAATTACCAAGAACCATGCAACATATGACTTAATTTAACAATCAAGAATATGATTCTCCTACCTTAGGCCTTGAATTCAAAGTATGGGAGTCTAATGTTGCAAATCTTCTATAATTCCTTCCAAATTCCAAGCCAAAATAAGATGAAATTAAGCTAACTCCTATCTCTCTCACTCTAGTCGGTTTGCTCTCTAAAAGTGGCTAAAGAAATGTTATAATGCTAACATAAGAGTCAACTAAAAGATCCTAGATTTGTCCACTAAGTGGCAAACATGTAAATACTTCAAACTAATGTAATTTAACCTTATTTAATCCAATTTGATAATACCAAATCAAATTTCAATTAAATTTATCATAAAATCACATAAATTCCAATTAGCATAAAACATTAATCAATTTCAGATTCGCCCATCGATAAGGCCTTCAATTCGTAGCTTGAAACATAAAACATAAACAGATCATTCAACAGTCAACAGATAGAAACGCACTTAAGTTATACACTCACTCAATCAGTTCAGGATTTCAGTTAATCAGTCACTTAACATGCTTAATCATAGATTAGCACTAATCAGAGGTGAGGGTTGTCACAAGAGGCGACACCGCTACTGTCCACTCCATCTCTGTCGTGACCCTCTCTCTCTTCTAGTCGTCGCTACCTCCTCCGTCTTTTCTTCTCATCTTCGTCGTCTCCTCTATCGTCCATGGCCACCGATCTCCTTTGTCGTTCGTCGCAGTTACCATCGCCGCCGATCTCCTCCGTCGTCCTCTCAGATCTGTGTTGATGATGCACGCAGCACATTCAGATGATCTCCTTTGTCGTCCTCTCAAATCTGAGTCAGATCTCATGTATATATGTGTATCTTTTTCTGTCATTTTTTTTTTGGGTAGTTGATTTGTTGTTAATGATTTGTTGTTGATGTTGAAAATGAATGTGTGTCTCTATGTTGTTGTTGATCTGTTTGAGATGTTTATGATTTTATGTGTGTGTCTCTCAAATCTGTGTTGTTATTGTTGTTGAAAATGTATGTGTGATGTTGTTGTTGTTGGTGATGTTGAAACAAATTTAGGCTAGGGAATTTTCAGGGTTGGGAAAACCCAGTCCCCGATCAGGGGCAAGGACGGGGAGAGTGATAGGTTCCCCGTCAGGAATTGGGGCCAAGGACAGGGTAATGTTCACCATCAGGGATCGGGGACAGAGAGTGTGATCCTTGGTCCCGCCCCACTCCGTTGTCATTTATAGTTGTGTATGGAAAAAAAATTAAGAACTTGAAGAGAAAAATTTTTGTATGGTCCAAAATTTTGAATATATTATATTCTGCTCTTTCACTTTCAGATCTAAGTGTAGCCTTTGATCTTACACTTTCATATCTACTCTTTGTGAAAGAATTATTGTAAAAGAGAGTTTAAGTACTACTTATTTTTATTAATTATTTTTGTGAGAGATTTTGTAAGGGTGAGAAATTTATTGTTGAGTGAGGCTCAATAGATAAGAGTAAGTCTTATGCAAAATCCACAAGCTTGGTAAAGACTTAGTGGTATATTAATTCATTTTGATAGTAAAGAAATTCTCAAGGAGGTTCCTTAGAGAGTGGACGTAGGCCTAGCCTGTCGAACCACTATAAATCTCAGTGTTTGATTTTTTCTCCCTATCTCTTTTATTTTTTATATTAATAATTATTATTTTGTTTTTATTTGTTAAAATTCTGAATATTGTAATTTTTTTTTTTAAATAACCCAATTCATCCTTTTTTGGTTTGCCTATTTGGGATAACAAAAAAATATTTTAATCATTAAAGTTAATCTACATGTACATCAAATATCTAAAATATAATTTTTTATTAAGTTTAGTGAATATTATATATTTTATTTCAATTTTAATGACCGAAAATGAGCAAACAATTTAGATTAAAAATAGAAACATATAATTTTAAATTGACAAAATTTTAAAATTAATATTTATTTTGTTATAAGAATTAAATTTTAAGTTTTATTTTTTAAAAAACTATAAAAGATGTGTACCATATACATCTTATAACTAAAAAATAAAAATAATATAATTTTATATTTTCTGAATCATAATTTAAATAAAAAAAGTCATAAGAAAATATCACATGAAATATAACCAAATATGTCATGAGCTATAACTAAAATATTATAATAACTAAAAAAAATTAAGATATAATTAAAAATCATAACTTAAAAAGAAAATAACATAATTAGTAGATTTTATTTTATTTTATTTTTTTGTTTCTTACTCTCCGACCATCTCTAATTATTGCTCAGATATTTCGTCAAATAGTGGTACTTCAACCGTTTGATTAGTATGATATTAAATAAAAAAAAAATGATACTTCTTTTATCAAATAAATAAAATATTTATCCTTTTATCAAATTTATAGAGGACTGTTAGGTCAGACGTATTCCTGGGCATTCTCTCGGAGATGTTCTTATTTTGAAGGATAAATTACAAATACACTTCATGAGGTTTGATTAAAATACAAATCATCATTTGTAGTTTTAAAAATTATATTTCATCCCGTGAAATTTTTAATTTCATAACAAATCACCTATTTTATTAATAAAGAATAATGTTATGTGCCCTAATTAGTGTATCAATTGATAATGTGACATAATTTAAGAAATTTGTGGTATTTGTAATGTAATTAATGAGTAAGGTTAATATTAATATCATAATTATTGTTAGTACACTAGTTAGTATACTAATTGGTGTATGTAGCACCACCGATTAATAAATCATCAAATCAATTAACAGTTTTTAATGATATTAGAAATATATTTCAATTAACAATTTAAGTAATTTTATTATTATATAGGAGAGTAATTATAAATTTTATTTTTTTAGTTAATTCTGTTAAATAAATTTTTTTAACAAAAGGATGTTTATAATTTTCCAAACTATAAGAAATAATATTTTAAGTAAATCTTGTATTTATAATTTATCCTATTGTTACATTATTTTTATATAAAATAATAAAAACAAATAAAAAATATAAAATTAAACATTTATAATTTATCCTATTTTAAAATAGAAAGTTGGAAACTTACAAAATTATATACTATTGGCTGCGATTTAACCGCCCGAGTCCACCGACTGGCCGAGATTACATATATAACTCCACGTCACTCCTCGCTCTCTCTCATCCCTCTCTTTCATCCTCCACATTTGTCCTCTGAGAGCTTTCTCATCTCGGTCGATCATCACTGTGTGTATGTGTAATACATACTTCATATACATATCTATACACAGAGATACATAGTTATACATACACAGATATATGTATACATTATAATATATATATGATATGATATGATAATGAGAGGTCATGATCGGATAAATCCAATCTTACCGGACGAGTTGATCCTCGAGATCTTCCGTCACCTCGGCTCGAAGCCCAGCCGCGACGCCTGTTCCGTCGTCTGCAAGCGGTGGCTCGACCTCGAGAGGCTCAGCCGCGACACCATCCGAGTCGGCGCCTCCAACAACCCTGACGCTCTTGTCAAGCTTCTGGCTCGCCGCTTCATCAATGCCAAGAACGTTTACATCGACGAACGACTCTCGATTTCTCTCCCCGTTCAATTCGTAAGTCTCTCTTTTTTTTTGGGTTTTTAGTTTTGATTCAATTCGGAGTTGTTTTGGTTTTGAATTGTTTCAATTCGTCGTTAGATTATGTTATGCGAATTGGGGTGCTTGATTTCGAGCTTTAAATTGAAATTTTTTGCGAAGATGGTTAATAATTTTACGTTTCAATTTCTGTCAAATTGGGGGTATTAGGGTTATGTGATTCAGTTTAGGAAAGTTGCATTTAGAATTTTTTGTATATTTGGATATGGTCAAGGAATCAGCTGAATAATTTAAAATTCGTAGTCAGATGCAGATGAAGAATCGAAAAGACTTGAACTTTAGGTTTCCCCAATTTCAGCAAAAGTCGGGAATTTGGAGGGAGTTGAAGCGGGGCTGGGGACAAAAAATCCATTCTTGACCCCTTTCCTCTGTCTGTGTTCTTTTTTTCGTTAGGGGAAGGGGGCAGATGCATATTGAATATGCCATAACCTTTGATCCCAAAGGAGGCATCATCTGTGTAGGCGGCCATGTGAACTGAGAAGCTGAAAGACAATGCCTATTTGTTCCTAACGAAGTCTGACCACACTCCCAACCTAACATTCTTTAATAAAAAGTTACTTACAAGCACTGATGGTGGAAGATAATGTGGAAATTCTATTATAGTGTTGGAAATTAGTTTCCTAGTTGAACAGAGTCCTTTTGTCTTGGCAGATGATATAGTTTTGTCTTATGTTGTACTGCCACATCTTGAGCAAGATGACTTGGATTTCAGACCATCCTGTATGGTTTTATCATCTCAAAATATAATCTCAGACCATGCCTAAACCCAGACAAGATATGTGTTTCGTCTCTTTGAGGCTGTCCACTTTAATCTTATTTCACTGGTTTGCTCTACCAAAAGACTTTTTGTCTGTTGAATTACATGCTGCTGTGTCTGTCATCACTAAAACATCTTTAACATGGGCATGCCATTCTTCACCAAGTGCAGTTATTGCTCCATCTTTGTTGCACGTCTCTAGTATTTATTTTTTTCTTGTGCTGACTGATGTTGTATCTATCTCTAGCATTAGCTTTTGTTGCTACACCATAACATGACTGTCACCAAGTTATGCTGTGATTTCAACGTGCCAATCCCTTCACTCTTGCTTAGTTCAATGGGCAGCAACTCTCCAGCCCCTTTTTTTTATAATAATTAAGTCTGGGCGATGAACAATAATGTCTTATTGTTGGGAGAACTTTAAAAAAAAAAACAATGGTGCTAGTGCACTGGTTTATTGCAGGGAAAATGATTCAAGTGTTATGTGTTTATTTGATCCATTTTTTTTTTTTTTTTTTTGATTGGCAAGTTTCTTTGATCCATTGTTTATATGAACTTATTTCTCAGGGAAATGTGTATTCAGTGATAACTATTTCACTGGATGTGTAAAATGTTTCCTCTTATGCAGGGAAGAAGACGTGGTGGTGATCCATCTGCACTTTCATCCCTAAATCTTAACTATGCAACTGAGAAAAGTGGGTCTGAAGATGTTGAAATGGACTCATACTGTTTATCAGATGCTGGTCTGACTGCTGTGGGTGAAGGATTTACAAAACTTGAGAAGCTGAGCCTTATCTGGTGCTCTAATGTGACAAGTGCAGGGTTAAAATCTATAGCTGAGAAGTGTAGTTCATTGAGATCTTTGGATTTGCAGGTGAACATATAGTTATCAAACGTGAATTTCTTGGTGTTGTCTGAGTTGTTGATCTGTACTTCTTGTTTCTTGAACCATCGTTAATATAATTGAGCACTACTTCAGATTATGGTGTGCGCATGATTAGTTCAACTCATTTAGAGCTGGTTGTGTAATACCATTGGATCCTCAGCAGACATGTAAGCTATTCTGCCTAAGTAGGTTACAGGATCAACTCTGTGTAGGGGGGGACTCCTCTACCAGAGGGAAGAAGTGCTTTATTATCTCCATGATATATTTTAATGGAAGGACAATAACTTTACTAGCTTGGTCTCAGCTTCTCCTTGATGCCTTAGACCATCATCATAAATGAATGTTGTGCTGGTTGTAGAGGACTGTGGGTATGTGTGGACTTTGCATGAATCTTGATTACATTTTTTAGATTGGGGAAATCTTCATAGGTTAAGTGCTAGTCATTTACGAGACTTAAAGATTTCTAAACTTTTGTTTTTTGTTTTTGGGCACAATTGTCTAGGTCATTAGACTGTTTTGAAACTAATGCTACCGAGATTGCCGTCTTTGTTGGTCCCTTAGATTGACTACAGCTTTGATACCGATTTCTTATCTGAAAGGTTGCCAGTGCTCATACGGGGATTTCTTTGATGCCGATTTTTTAATCAAAATATATTATTTATGAAAATGAATAGAAGTGGACTGGACAAAGTGCATAGAAGGGGACTGCCTTTTCATTTGAGAGGCCCAACAAGGCTGCAACTTCTTTTATGTTACTGTGTGTAGTCTGTGTGGGGGTTTGTTTTGATTATAATGGAGCTAGTTTATTTACTTTGTAGGTTTATATCACTTCGTCAGAAGATACCAACTCATTTTTTTCTTACTTTTTCATTTTTTAATGTATATACTTCACTTTCAAATTTTGGAATTGTATTTTACATATTTTGGCTTGTGGTTTAGCTGACTGTAACCTTTTGTGACTTGTTTAGTGAAATTTCATGTGAATTGTGTCTCTCTGGAGATTGATTGATATCATGCCTAGGCATGGATTGAGATGTTACTGTTCCATCATTTCATACAGTATTGTTATCCAAGTTTATGTCGTGGACCTATGAAGCATGGACACTCCAAAATCGGTGCCGTAGTGGTATCCGACACGGGACATGGCAAGGACATGTACGGGACACGCTAGATGGCGTGTCCCTTTAATTTAATGCTTTTTTTGTAGGGGACACGGCGGGGACACATGTGTCCATATCGGGACACGGCATGGGACAGTGCGGGGCTCACTTCTTCTTCCTTTTTTTTTTCTTCTTTTTCTTCTGCCTCTCTTATTTAGTGCTTTTGTGAAGAATATTGTTGGATATTGAATGTTTTTCCCTTCTCATTTTAGTTATTGTTATCGTTTATTTTGACTTTTTTATGAATGGATGATCTATTAATTTGTTTAAATGTAGTGGTTATATTTATTGAATTAATGTTACTATATTAGTGTTAATTTTGATTTAGGATGAATATAATATGAATCTACATAATACATAAAAATATATATAAAAAATAAATAAAAATTCACCGTGTCCCCCGCCGTGTCCATATACCCATTTTTCGAAAATTGCCGTGTCTGTGTCCGTGCTTCATAGTCGTGGACTAATATGAATGTGTATGTAGATATGTTCATCAAAGTTTGTTTTGTTCCATTTAAGTTTTCACAGCTCATTGGACATTGTATTTTATTATTTATCGGTTTCCACCAGCCCGTATTACTGTATTACGGTTAAGTAGGCTTTTGGTAATCTCAGATTACTGGTCGGTCACCTCTCTAATCCCTTGGGGCGGGGGTTGGGTCGTGACATTGGGTTTGGGTTGGTTGCTGTCGATAAACTGTCTGCAATAATTCTGCTCCCGCTCTTTATACGTGTCACGTTTTGATGCCTATTTTCCCAGTATTTAAGACACATCTTGGGAGGCCTTTCAAGGGGTTACTTTATTCTATTAATTTACTTTATAGTTCACAAAGCTATTTCATAGATGATGCTTATATTTTTTTCCCTGTTAGTCTGGTTTTCCAATTTCTCTTTAGATCCCTTTTTCTATCTAGTTTTGTTCATCATATATTCACCAACTAAAGTCTAGAGTGTTCACAAAGTTTTTTTTTCAAGGGTTGCTATGTTGGAGACCATGGTCTAGCTGCTGTTGGGGATTGTTGTAAGCAAGTTGAAGATCTGAATTTGCGTTTTTGCGAAGGCCTGACAGATAGAGGGTTGATTGAGTTAACCATCGGTTGTGGGAAAACTCTAAAATCTCTTGGAGTTGCAGCTTGTGCAAAAATAACTGATGTTTCCTTGGAAGCAGTAGGATCTCATTGCAGATTTCTTGAGACGTTGTCATTGGACTCGGAGTTCATCAACAACAAAGGGGTCCTTGCTGTGGCAAAAGGATGTCGTCTTTTGAAAGTTCTGAAGTTACAATGCATCAATGTCACGGATGAGGCACTGGAAGCTGTTGGAATTTTCTGTTCATCATTGGAGCTGTTGGCTCTTTACAGTTTCCAGAGGTTTACTGACAAGTTAGTCATTCTTCCCCCATTTTTTTTTGGCAAGCCCTTATTAGTATTTTGACGTAATCTTGGAATAATCAATTTACTCTCTCTCTCTCTCAGATTGTCTCTTTAGATTAGTTTGTCTTGAAATAAGCTCTGGAGCCCCTCCTCAAGTTGCATTTTCTGTTCCCTCCCCCCTCCCCCTTTTATGTTATGGCTTCTATGAAGACATTAAAGGCTTTGAGGAAGAATCTCGGTTTAACCACTTGCTTTAAGCATCTGCCTACTTCAAAAGCGTATGCTATGAGCATTTAAAAAAGGAAAAAGGAAGAGAGAAACATGAACTCTTTTCTCTCATTCTTAAGTCTCTGTATATTGAGAAATTGACATCATCAACATCTTTTTTCTGGCTGTTGTTTTCAGTATGATTTTGCAAAGAGATGCAACATATAACCTAGGACATGCTTGAAATCATTTTCTTTCTGCTGTATTGCAGAAAATATGAAATTTTGGCCCCTATACAATTTTCTAAAAGAAGGAAAAGAATTTCTTTTCGGCATGCTCATTTGGAAGTTTTCTGTTTGTGTATCCAGGGGTCTGAGTGCTATTGGAAAAGGGTGTAAGAAGCTAAAAAATCTTACTTTAAGTGATTGCTATTTCTTAAGTGACAACGGTTTGGAAGCAGTTGCAGCTGGTTGCTCTGAATTAACACATCTTGAAGTCAATGGGTGCCACAATATTGGCACAAGTGGACTAGAGTTCGTGGGAAGATCTTGCACGTACGGTTTGATGTCATTAATTTATTTCTAAATTATTATTAATGTGTTGCAACCTGACACCTCATTGATGAATGGATATCTGCATTCAGATTAGCCTTGTTAACTAATGAGGGTATGAATCCTGCCGTGGATTATCTTGCATCCTGAACCATACATATCCTTCCTTAGATGCCATTCCTATTGCTACTCCCTAGAAATGGAGGGTGTGGGAGGGATAGTTTGAGTACTTACCTAAAATTTGTGCATAATGGCTGCTCTTAGACTTGATTTGCATACTCATGGCATAACAGCTCAGGCTTCTACCACTGACAGGAAAAAATATTCATATAAAATGCATTTTTTTCCCCTATTTTTTGACTTGCCATATTGCAAGTGTTAAGTCACGCTTTGTTTGGCTTTGGCTAATTATCACCACTCTTATATTATTCAGAATTTTCTGACACTGTTCGTCTGTTCCCTCCTGATTTAATTATTGGTCTTGATCAAATACTGCAGACGCCTTTCAGAGTTAGCTTTGCTGTATTGCCAAAAGATAGGTAATTTTGCCCTTTCTGAGGTTGGCAGGGGCTGCAAACACTTGCAAGCTCTCCACTTGGTAGATTGCTCAAGTATTGGGGATGATGCCATATGCAGTATAGCTGCAGGCTGCAAGAACTTGAAAAAACTTCACATTCGTCGATGTTATGAGGTATTTGTTTCACCTAATCGTTTTCTGCTTGCATCACTTGCTTTAAAATTAAATCTTTGGAGTCTTTGTGATTGGTTTTGCTTTTGCTTTTTCTTCTTCTTTTTTCTATCCTTGTAAGAGGACTTCTTGTCCTCTCTCTTTTCCGTTTTAATAAAATTTTGTTGTTTCTCAAAAAAAACATGATCTCATAGTTGTTTGGATTATATTTGGCATTTGTTTGCATGCTTCAAATTGTCTTCTTCTGGGAATACCTGATGTATGTTTTGGTTGTTTTGCATCCAAAATTTATATGCACACAAAATGTTACAATACGGTTGTGTTTTGGGATGATGGTGGAAATAACATTGTATTATGTAGTCATGTTCATATTCAGCACATCTGTGGTTGTATACAACTCCTGTGAATATTGTTCTTAGATGTTCAGAACTATTCCTTCCCCATCTGCCAGTCGTTTATAGCTACCATGTTTCGATTGCAAACTAAGAATATTTTAGCAAGTCTTTGGCTTTCTGGAGGGAAGTAACATATCTTTGGAAACTACTGTTATATGACCTAGAACTTAATTTTTCTGTTAGTTAAAATCTGCAATTTCAATGACTTGCGCTTGTTCCTGTAAAGACATCATGCTTCAGTTATTAATTTAGTTTACTTTGTTGTGTCATTAATAGGTTGGGAATAAGGGAATCATAGCTGTTGGTGAGAATTGTAAATTCCTTACAGATCTTAGCCTTCGGTTTTGTGATCGGTAAGAACTTATCGTCCTTGTTGGTGAGAATTTTAAAATTCTTATTTGTGTTCTTTTTGTGGAGTCCAGGGTTCCTAGAAATAATATACACTTGTTTGTTCAGTGATTTCATTTTTGGGGGGTTAATGTTTGAGACTGAGGATATGTAATAGGTTATCTTAAGGTGCTGTCTTGTAAGCTGTCACTATAGTGCTTTCTTGGTTGTTGCATTATTGGACTCCCCATGTGACTTCACATGCTATTTAATTACAGGGTAGGGGACGAGGCACTAATAGCTATTGGTCAAGGTTGTCCCATAGAACATTTAAATGTTAGTGGCTGCCACCAAATAGGGGATGCGGGAATAATAGCAATTGCTAGAGGCTGTCCTGAACTCATTTACCTGGATGTAAGCGTTCTTCAGGTATGTCTACTATTCATCTCCCACTTACGAGGAGCAATGTCCATAGTTTCACTTGTTCTAGATGATTGGTTTTTAACATTGCTCTTTTTCCTAGATGATTGGTTGGTTTTTACCATTGCTCTTATGATTTCTAAATCCTTGATTATACTAAAAGAACTCCATTTTCCATTTTTTTCTTTATTTTTATTTTTATTGTTACAGAATCTAGGGGATATGGCAATGGCTGAGTTAGGTGAAGGCTGTCCCTTACTCAAGGACATAGTCCTATCACACTGCCGTCAGATAACAGATGTGGGTCTATCCCATCTTGTGAAGAAGTGCACCTTGCTGGAGACCTGCCACATGGTTTATTGCCCTGGTATTTCTGCTGCTGGTGTTGCCACCGTGATTTCTAGCTGCGTGGGCATAAAGAAGGTCCTTGTTGAGAAGTGGAAGGTAAGCCAGAGGACTAAACGGAGAGCTGGCTCCGTCATCTCCTACCTTTGTGTTGACCTTTAGACCGCACATCACTTCAAAAAAGGTTTCCCTCACAAGTCCTCGACTTAGCGGGATCCAATTCGGAGCTCAATCTAGCACTTTTGTGGGGGATAAGCAACCATGTTGGTTTTTGTTGAATCCCATTCTCTGAATGTATCAGCGCTCTTTTTGTACAATTTTGTGATGAGGGTGTTGATGTAGGAAGTAGTTTTGTCGGTTTGCATGAATGAAGCTGAGGCTTTACTGGTAACAATAAATAATCTTGCAGCTTTTTTTGTTTGGATGATTTTATGATATGTTATGCCATATACATTTTGTTCTTGAAAGTGCTGTGGTTTGGTTCTTGTAATAATTTGCTGTTTCGTGATTCGAAATTGGCACTAGTAAAGGGTTTTGATGAGTTTACGACAAAAAAAAAAAAAAGGTTTTTGATGACTTGAGGATTTTTTGGTCCGACTCTTTATGTTGCATCAGATTTGAGTGTATTCGGGATTTACTGTGCTTGAAGTTTGCTCGTTTGTAGTATGTTAAAAGCAGGTAATATATACACAAACTAAACTCTTTTCATAATTTTTTTTAAAAAAAAATAAAAAATGAAACTCCTTTTTTTCCAACTTTTCAATAACTAGTTTCATTTTTTATAAAATAAAATTAGAAAAATGCTTCCGAGTTTGAAATTTCTACTCGAGTGGCTCGAATTTAAAATGACATTGTTTTGATTTTTTTCTTTCTTCTCTCTCTTTTATCTGTGAAACAGAGGAAGAGAGAAGAAAGAGAGAAGAGGAAGGGAGAACAGAGAAACCCACTAGAGTTGCCATCATCGGCGCCGCCATCGTCTACAGATCTGTGTATACACAAATAAATCTATGTGTGTATACAGATTTATATTGATCTATATATTTCTCTCTCTCTCTCTCTCTCTCTCTCTCTGTTCTGTGTATCTCCCTTTTTGATTGGTTTTGATTTGTGAGTTTGATTTTTAGTTTTGATTTGAATCTTTTTGGGTTTGATATTTGGTTTTGATTTGTAGGTTTGATTTTTTTTGTTTGATTTGTATTGGTTTTGAGTTTTGATTTTTGAATTTGAATATCTCTGCTATAGAAAAACAAGAGATGTTGCCCTCTTTGATGCTACTGTTCAAACAAGAGATCTTTGATTTGTATTGTTTTTTTGCTTTACCTGATACTATCTCTTTTTTCTTCTCTTCGTTCTTCTTCTTTTGCGAGTTATGGAAATGAAGAAGAAAAAGAAAGAAAAAAAAGAAAAAGAAGAAGCCAAAACCACGTTATTTTGGAATTTCAGATCACTCGAACCTTTAATTTTTCGAGCTACCTAACGGGGTTGATAAAATTATAAACATCTCATAAAATACACCAAACGAAAATATGTTATAAAAAAATAAAATATTTATGATAAATGATGACTCATCATATCCAATTCTCCTATTTTTAAAAAACTCATATCCAAATCATCTTGGGGATATAACTTGTATATAATATTGATATTGTAAATTAACGAGATTAAAATTGGTAAAATTTAACAATATATGACTACACATTATTGGATGAATTTCAAATTCACATAAATAATTATGTTTATAAATTTTGCATTTGATGAATAATCCAAGAAAACTGTAAAATATGCTAATAATATTTTGTATACTTTATACTTTTTAACAAAAATAATGATTCTCAACCAATTATAAATTTATTTTTCTTAAATATCTATAATGATAAAATCATTTAACGATTAGAAAAATAAAGGTCTCGACCCCCCTTCAGTTGGGGTCTTTATATTTCATGATAAACCCAAGCAAAAATAAAAATAAAAATTCATGATAGACTCAATCCTAGGGTTGGTTTGGTATAAATTAAATAATAAAAAAAGTTAAAAAGTCACTATCCTATTTAAATCACATCATCTTATTTAAATCACATCATCTTTCTAACACATCACATCAAATCTAACCCAAACCAAATCCATATAATTCAATAAGTCAAAAAATATACCTTTTTGAAACATTCCAAAACAACCCTAGATTCCATATATAAAACACACGAAAATAACTCCTAATTAATTAGAGAGAGGGAGAGAGAGGAGTTGCAGAAAGGACATGGCGGGTGGTTGTAGCATCAGAGCTCTCTGGATCCTCAACAATCTCGACTCTGTTGTCTTCTCCAGGTTCCACCTCTTTTCACACACACACACACACACACACACACACACACACATACATGTACACATATATATATTCTGATGAAATCCTAGGGTTTTCATTAATCTGGATCTTTGTTTAGATTGAATTTGATTTTTGATGTGTTTCTGTAACAGGAGGTTTCCGGTGGTGGAGAAGCGGTGGCGCGCAGCTTGCAAGACCGAGAACGAGAAAAGTGCTGATAGTTTGAAGTACGCTGTGCTGCCATTGCTTCCTACTGATTCGGAGCTTGCTGTTGCTTTCGTGGACCGCAAAAAGAGGTCATTTCTGAGAATAAGATTATGCTGATTTGCCCCCTTTCTTTTTTTTAATACGGAATTATGTTCGTACTACAATTAGATATTTTGGATATATATGGATCTGTCTCGTTATCACTTGATTGTGCTTGAATTGTGAGCATTATGAGGTGCTGATGCTGGTAATTCAGCTGGAAAAAAAGAAAAAAAAGAAAAAAAAAGTATGTTGTTTACTCAAATTACGAAGTAATTTCTTTATTCTGATTAGTTTTGGAGCTGATTGTTCTTGCATCTATGAGTGTTCTTGCATCTGAGTGTAAAATATTGAATCTTGTATTCTTAAAAATGATTTATTCCTTTGGGAGTTAATGTGATAACTTCAATTTTTTTGTTCCGAAGAACTCAAGAGCCTTTTATGATTAATAAACTCTTAGGCTCATTTGGCAACATCACTTTTTAGTTTTTTTTTAGTTTAAAACTCAAAAGGTCACTAAAAAATTAAAAAACCAACAATAGAACTGTGAGAAAGTGATTATAGATTATAGTTTACAGTTGTGAACATAAGCTGGTAATCTGTTTGATATAGTTGTGGGATTATGAATTTAAGCAATAGAGTAGTGTTTGGTAAATAAGCTGTAAAATAATTTTTTGCTGTGTAATTGTCATTTTTGCCTTTATGAACATAAAAATTGTAATTTTGTCATTTTCTGCGCTTTAAATTTTGAAAAAGTTATTTTATTAATGGAAGTTAATATAATTAGTACCTAATTTGATACATTTTTCTATTACTTCAAATTTTTTTTTTTTAGTTCACAAGGGAACAAGAAAATGTTATTGCAATGAAAATACAATAAATTACTATTAAGGCAAGAAAAATAAAACTTCTTAGATATGTAAAGAGCTCATAATTTCGTCTGCAAATTGACATACAAATATTATGTTTCCTCACTTCCATCTTGTTGTCATCGTCTACAACATAATTTTCATGGCGTGCTTGTTGAGACGAAAAACTTCGTTTTCATTAGGCACATAATCCGTGAATCTATCATATGATGAATGAGTATGTGTTAATCTCACCTATTATTAATAAGGCCCGTGTATGGATCAATTTTAAAAAATTATTTGTATTGATAAAATTTTAAACGTAAAATAATAGAGGAAGCACACCTCGCGCTTTCACCACTAAGCCAACATTTTGGGGTTGAAGAGTCCAACATGTTTGCATACATTGGATAAAAAATTTAAAAAATAATAAATATATATATTTCGTTCACATTTTTTTTCTTCTTTTTTAAAATTTTTATTCAAATTCATAATTAACATACAACTTAAATACATGTGCTTGAAATGTTCATCTGTTGTGGTTCTATTTTCTTTATTTCTTTATTTTTCACATTTTCTAAATAAAAATACTAAAAGAAGAAAATAATTTTTAAAAGATAACTTCTTAAGTATTCCATAAGCACTGAGTTATTTTTCAAAAAAATTTAAAACTATTTTGAAGAACAACTTGCCAAACAAAGTAGTGCTCTAAAAAATAAAAATAAAAATAAAAAACAAAAGACAAACACAACCCAACAAACATTACACAGTTTATCCATAATTCTGTCCAATAATCTGCTCGAAATAGGGCCACAGTCATCTTCCCAAAAGAGTACCAAATGAAGATTACAAAACAAATGAAACAAAAGCAAGTATTAATCTACATTTGCATAAATGATCACTCAATTCCATAAGAGTCCTCGTCAAATAAAAACAGGTATGGAAATAAAGGTGCATTTCCACTAACTTCTCCTTCCTCAGTGATAATCCCAGAAACTTTCCAAATGCTGCATGTAAACTTTGTCATAGGCTTCAATATTCAAACCCGAAGCTAGGAACAGTTCAACCTCATTTACAAACCGATTGGTTCTTCCAATTAAGAAAGGTGTTGCAGCTTGAGAAACCAAGGCCTTGAAATGTTCTTGTTTTGAATGAGTCAATTACACCAAGTATGTGATGAACGATAATTTCAACATCTTCCTCCAGCATATGAAGAAAAGATGGTAATTACAAAGTTGTTTGAAGCAACATTCAACTCATATGATTGTCAAAACCAAAACCAGATAACAAAATTTTGGACATTGATGTGAATGCGGCATGTAGTATATGATTGTGATGTTGGCCTGATAACAACCAGTTTAATTGCAAAGACAGTCAAACAAAAACAAAGAACCCCAACTTCACTCAGAGAAATAAAATTAAAGAAGCAAAATCTATGGTAATTAACTTAGAATCAGAACAATCACCAACAAAACATTGAACTACCCACTTAGTTACTAAAAAAATTAAGACAATTGCAGTGCAAAATTGTCAAGATTTCCTTCAAATTCTCGCCAACCAAACAGAAATTAAACAAAATAGATTAATTAGATTAATTAGACAGCTCTTTTAGTATGGATATGGTACATCCAAGATGGACTTCAAACTCAGACCATTGTTTGACAATAATGTATAGAAAAGACAAGGCACAAGCACATGATTATAATAGAATGATTATTGAGTAATCACACAAAGGACATTAGCCAGTGTTGGTGGTAACATAAAATTGTTATTCAACCTAGCTTAACCGTTTGGGGTATCTACTAACTTAGGATTTCCTCATCAAATAACAAAAACTTACAATTCTTCAAATAACAAAAACTTAAAATTTCCTCATTTGGATCATCAGCCAATATACACAAAGAATTGGAAGTCAATACAAATAAAGCTACAAATTATCACATGTTGTCTTGGTACTTAATCCATTATGGCTCATAACTTTCTCTGCCAACCACATCTAATACACAGACCTATGAACTTGTATCTTTGGATCATAAGTAGTAATACAATTTAACATGAGCAAAAAAATTAAATTTTTAGATTTGAAGAAGAAATTAAATATCTTTCTCAATTTAGAAGAAATAAATCATTCTTTTAAGATTCTGAGCATATCACTTGAGAACACAATAATACAGCCCCTAAGGTTGTTCATAAAACTAGAAGAAAGCATAGCAGTAACTGAAAGAATAGCCAATGACAACAATTCAAGTGCTTTCCTTTCCTGGACAACCAACTCATGAAAGATATTAATGAAGCAAACATCTTTAACAAAGCTCTACTAATAGCATGAGTTTAATTTTTCTCATTAACATAGCACATTCCAAAGACAGGTTTCAAGAAGACAAACCAAAAAGGGAAAAGGAATAAGAATACAACCTACAGAAGGGAAAAGGACGAATCTACCTCAGAGAAAAGTAAATAAAACTGACTAAACTAGTGTTTTTGTTTACCAAACACAGGTTTCATCTATTTATTCCTAGCAGATATGTCTGTGATCAATACGCATAAATGGGGAAAAATAGGAAATCAATTTCAATTGATGTTTTTTTTGGCTAAATGAAATCTTTTAACTAAAACAAAAAATAAAAAATAAATAAAAAAAGGGGCCAAACTGAAAAGAAAAAAAAAGAAAAAAAAAAGACTAAGGAAATTATTAAATTAGTCAGTCATCCCAAACATATAAACGAGGCCTAAGAAGAGGGTATCAAACCATCTCACAGTAATCAGAGAGAGAAGGGAATGAAGAGAGAAAGAGATAGGGAGAGAGAGAGAGAGCGAGGTAATATCTCGCACACCATTTCACAGAGCAACCAAAAAAAAAAAAACCCTAAATCAATGTGTGTATATATATATATATCTATATATAACATACAAAGGGCATGCAATCTTACTTTTTTTGTGCAGATCAATGGAAAATAAGGGGCCAAACTGCACGATCGGCTGCGATCTTGGAGATGTGGAGGAGTTCGTCATCGGTTGCCAGAGGAGAGGAGAAGCAGAGAGGAGAGTGGTGTGAGAGGAGAGGAGATTAGGGCAATGGGAAAGAGGGTATATATCATGGCAGTTTTGTAATTTCCTCAATTTTGGAGAGGCATTTAAGTCATTTCAGCCCTCCTTACCAGCTGCCCGCATAAGTCGAATTTGGTTAAGCACCCCTCGAGCTGCTTTGGAAAATAAGCTGAAAATAGCTTCACTTAAGCTATAAGTTGTATTGATAAGTTGTGCCAAACACTCTAAAATAGCTTAATATAAGTTAAAAGCTCAAATAAGCTGCTTATAAGCTGTACCAAACAAGCACAACAACCTATACCAAAAATTCAAAAATTCCATTTTCTTTCTATTTTTTGCACATCTTTTCGTCAAAAATCAAAAAGTTATCCCAAACATACTAATTTTTTTTACATCATATTTTAGCTAAAAAGTCAAAAAGTTACTAAAAAAGCTTGTTCCCAAATGAGGCTTCCTCTACCAATATACATTTTGGATCACATTCAGAAACATGATTTATTTAGCAAAGTGATCCAAAAATTTCTTGTTTTTTCTGATGATGTAAAATCTAGAAAGATTGGAGTCTTGGCAAGAGAAGATCTAAATGGGGACCATAATGCTTTTAGGATAGTGATGTTAGTTGATTAATTTGAAGAAGAAAACCTAAAAGTAAGTAGATTTTAATAAATTTTGTTTTATTAAATGTCTAACTGTCTATAAAATGTAATTCTTACATTTAGAAGTACTTAAGAATTCCAATGTTATAATCTATATAAGCCTACCTCAATTGAAAGCCTTTTTTTTAGGTCGTGTAATAGGGAGGTGTACCTTATACTAGGGCAATTGGTATACTGTGTTCCTATTCTTGTTAGTTGTTTTGTGTACCATAATGCTAGAGTTGTTTTTGTCGTTCGTTATGCATGAGTCATGACACAAATTAGCAATCAATTACATACTTCTGTTAGTAATTACAATCTTGTTTTTTGTTAACCTCCAGGCCACAATTTGTAACCTATTTTACTATAAGCTGACAGGTTGAGTCCCTACTATTCAATTTGTAACCTCTTTGTGCTCAAACTTGACTATTCAAATAACTGATACATCTGTGTGTGTGTGTGTGTGTGTGTCGTAGTATTAAGTTGGGTTCATCCTTTCGAAAGCTGCATTACATTTAACATAACTGCTATTGATGATAACATGTATTATGTTTGCTTATTGTTCACAAGACTATATGAGCTAATCATGATATTATAGTCAATGCCTTTTGTATTGATTGGTTACAAGTCACTGTATGTTTTCATTGTTTTCATTTGGTGTCCTTTATTTTCTTAGTTCATGATAATTCATCTTGATATAATTCTTCTGATGATTATACTTACTAATTTTGCAGTGTTTGTGTAGGGAAGGGTCTGCTCGTGGGTTTGGCATACGTGTAGCTCAGTCAGCTGAAGGGTCTGATTCGTGGGTTGATGATCCAATTACACGCCATATTATAAGCCTATATATTAACAAAGAAGAGGAAGGAGAGAATCATCTCTTATGGCCATTAATTTTGCACATAAAAAGTCAGTATTGCATCCTTGTATTGCCTTTAGTTGAACCCTGTCATCTAAAAGCATATGCGAGAATATGTAAAAGATCTGATTGTGGAAATGCTGTTGGAGTGGATGGAAGTGTGTCTTCCCTTCTTCTTGATCTTCCATCCATCACAGGGTATGGTAAGTTACATGCAATATTATTCATGAAGCAGAACTAACAAGAACAAAACAATGCTCCTACGGTTTTGTCTGTCCTCTACTTGGTTCTGACTGGAATTTGAGATTCCATGGAATAGGGATCTAGGATGCTCCTACTGCTTTTGAACAAAACAATACTAAAGCAAAATAGGCACATAAAATCTTCTCCCATACCCTCTTCCATGGAATCTTTTCACATGTTTCTGCATACCTGAAATAGTGGTTGTCTGGTTTTGTTTCTTATATTTGGTCAGATGTGGCAATCAGAGTCTCTGGCATCTTCAGACTCTCTTTCTCTCTCTCTCTGGTTGGCTACTTTTTTCTTGAGTTATGCCACCTAAGTCTTCCAAATCTTCATTTGGATCAACAAATATTTGAATAAAGATATGTGGAGTATTCTGTCTATCTAGATTTATTACTGAACCTAGCTGGTTTAAAAGTGTTGTTTTCACTTGGGTTCAAAATTTTGCAAATGAAACTGTGACTACTATAGCATCCCAGGGCTCTTATTTCACTGTGTTTGTTGGTCGTCAAAAATTGGTTGTCAATGACTTTGGTTTTGCACACCTGACAAAATGGAACTGGTTAGTGTATGGTGCCACTTGTTTGAGTTGCCCTCCTTTAACTAATTCTGAAACTCCAGTAAAAAAAAATTGTTTCATTCTGTATTGGTGGTTCACTGTTTCTTTCATTAACTATGATTAATTGTCTGTGGTTTTTGTCATTATTTATTTTTCTCTAGTTTTCAGATATACATTCTGATTAATTGAAGAACAGTCTGGTCATTTTTATTTTGTTGTTACTTTTTATTTATTTTTTCTGGTTTTTTCTTCTATTTCTCTTTTGCATGGTCTGTAGCACTGTTGCTCTAATATTGCTTACACAATCAATTCTTGTTTGATCTTTCCTGACATATATCTTTTCCCATCTGTAGGGCCTTTATGGTGGCACATGCCATAGGGGATGTAGTTACAGGGGATGTTCCAGAACCTGAGGTGGTTGTTAGTGCTTCTCCATCCGTAGGGGGGTTGTTGGATTCCCTAACTGGCAGTATTGGGATTTCAAGTATTTCTGCAAGAGCAAAACCTGTATCCGCACCAGTTGCACCTTCTACCACCTCAAACACTGCTGTGACCGGAGCCATTGCATCAGATGCTCCAAAGATTGGTTCAAGGCCCCTGGACAAAGATGCACTTCGAACTTTTATTAGTAGCTCAATGCCATTTGGTCGGTACTTTTTATTATGGTATTTCTCATCTCAAATTTCCTATATATTTTCTTATGTTGATCAGCTTATATTTATCTAATAACCACCTCTTATTCTTGTCTATTTTACATATAGGTACACCCTTGGATCTCAACTATTCCAATATTTCTGCTATTAAGCTTTATGGCTTTGCTTCATCAGATTTGCCCCCAGCAGACAGAAAACAGCCTGCGTGGAAACCATATCTCTATAAGGGAAAGCAGAGAATTATTTTTACAATTCACGAGGCTGTTCATGCTGCAATGTATGACCGGGACGAGATCCCAGATACTATATCTATTTCTGGGCAAGTGAATTGTCGAGCAGAATTAGAAGGATTGCCTGATGTTTCTTTCCCCATGATTGGGTTGGACAATGCTTGTATTGAGGTTTTATCATTTCATCCTTGTGCCCAAGTACCGGAACATGGAGTAGATAAGCAGGCCCTGATGTTTTCACCACCATTGGGTAATTTTGTTTTAATGCGTTATCAAGCACTTTGTGGCATTGGGCCTCCAATAAAAGGATTCTACCAGCTGTCAATGGTCTCAGAAAATGAAGGTGCATTTCTATTTAAGTTGCACCTGATGGAAGGTTATAAATCTCCTCTTACAATGGAGTTCTGCACTTTGACTATGCCATTTCCTAGGAGAAGGTTGGTTTCGTTTGATGGGACACCTTCTATTGGAACCGTTTCAACAACTGAGCATTCAGTTGAGTGGAAGATTATAACAAGTGGAAGAGGTATTACTGGGAAGAGCATTGAGGCAACTTTTCCTGGAACAGTTAGGTTTGCACCGTGGCAAACTCAAAGATTGATTTCCTCTGGGTCAGTCTTGGGAAGCATAGTTGATGAGGATAGTGATATAGAAACAGAGGCCACTAATAATGTGGTAAATGTGGAGGACTTTTTAATGGAAAAAATGAACAAGGACCTCCCACCAGTTGACCTTGAGGAGCCATTTTGCTGGCAGGCTTACAATTTTGCTAAAGTATGTCTACTCTCTATCAGTTCAACTTTTAGTTAGAGTTACTATAAATTCTGGAAATCTTCGGTATTTACTGATTTTACTTCTTGCTTATATACTGGTGTTATTTGTTATCTGGACTGGATGTGCTTTGCTATTGTTTCTTTAGTGTTAATGTGAACTATGGATGCTTGAAGTAGGCTTTAGATTCCACATGATGGCTGCAACAAAAACGAAAGGGCTAATATATGGTCCTTCTTGTTGACATTTTTTCGTTCCTCCTCCATTAGTCAGCAAGATACTAACAGACATCTATAACTTTATTGCCATAGAAGAGATAATGTGTTGGTACCTTTTCTCCCCCTCTAATGACCACGAATCCCAACTTTTAATAGAGCAACTTTATAGAAAGGAACAGAAAGGAAAAAAAGATTTTTCAGAGAAGATTTAACTTACAAATAGAAACCAATGAATTTGGCTTTAATAGCCATCAAATGATTAAAATTTAAACTGACTTGATTTGAATTTTACTAACCAGTGAGAGTAGATGATATTGAACAAGTACATGGTTGTTAAAACTAGTCATGGTACTGCAGTTGAGCCTGTTATATTGAAGAATTAGCTTTTTGACAAAGTGCTCATATTTTGATTCATGAATGCAGGTATCTTTCAAGATTGTGGGGGCATCCTTATCTGGAATGTCCATTGATCCTAAATCTGTAAGTCCATACTTGTGTGGCAGTAATTTATCTGCACTCTAAATATTTTTTCTAGATTTCAATCTAATAGTTACTGTGTTATCAAGCTCTTTTGCTGCTATTATATGATTCTCTTTAATGGCACATGTTGGTTCTTTAGCAGAGACAGTTTTCCGTAACATAAGCTGCAAATCTGGCCTTTTGCATTCTCGAGATGAATTCCCATTAACATTTCCGTAGCTCTAATTGAACTGGACAGCGCTAATCTTAATTTTGTGATCACATCTAATACAGAATCATTTACTTTTCCTATAAAAAAGTCAGGACTCAACATCTGCTCGTATTTCTGGGTTGGTTGGTTCCCTGTATCAAATTTCAGCTTCAGTTGGCTGTGTGTTTTCATTTCATATTGGAACTGCTTAATTTATATTAGGCTTGCAAACTTTCTTAAGTTTGTGCTGTGTGCAGGTGAGCATTTTTCCAGCTGTTAAAGCACCTGTGGAGTTCTCAACTCAGGTAATCTTTATATCAGCACTGCTGGGACCCCAGCACCCCCACCTCCACGGGGGGGTCCTGCGTGCAAGCCAAAAAAAAAAAAAACAAAAAATAAAAAATAAAAAACAGAAAAAGTGGTGGGTGGGGGGGGTCACTGGGGTCTGATTCTCTTTATATTGACGTATAAAAACTCACTTTTGAAGATGACCTACAGAACTGTAGTTTTTTTCAGACAATGATTTAGCAGTTTGTTTGAATGTTGAAAAGATTTGACATGACAGCTTATAGAGGGTTTGGAATGTTCTTGGGTTCTAATATATAGTTATGTATGCATAAGCTTGAAAATGATCTTTAAAATGGTATACATAATGACTGTACGAATTGATATGGAAACACACTTTCTGAAAATTGAATGTAGAAGTTAAATAAATGTAGGACAAATTAGGAAACTTGGCATAATGTTGCATACTGTCATAAATTTAGTTCAGCGATTATGTGCCACGTGCACAAAATAGCTGGTTTCCATGAAGTAATATTAATGTTTCTGAGCCTCCTATTGGTTGTAGAAAATTAAATTGCAGTGTTACGTACAGTGTAAAAGCATATATATTTGAATGCAATCTTTACTTTTTGCTTCTTGCAACAGGTTACTTCTGGGGATTATATATTGTGGAACACATTAGGGCAATGCCCGTCTACTGCCACAGCAAAAGTATAAGGGGATGATGGATTGGGAAATCTGAAGAATGTGAAATGTTGTAATTTGTTTGGCAAAGATGTTTTGTCCTCCAAATATTCCTTAGTAGGGCTAGAGAGAACTGTGCTCGGGCCATCAGTTTAGGTTCACTCAATGCATGATTAGCCTCAAGTACTTGCCTTGCAGATGAAGTCTGACGTCGTGTGTTTTTGAACAAGATTGCTGCAAGGCATGGGTGTTGATTACGATCGTGTAATTGTGAGAAAGCAATTACGGCAACATGAGGTTGAGCCACAGGCAAGCCATTTTCTCTCTTTTTGTTTAATGTTTTTGTTGTTATTCAACGGTGTAGTTATCATTTGTATGAGACAAGGAGGCTTCTGTGGTTAGGTTTCATTTTTTTTTTTTTTGGATTAAAATTTGTTTGGATTCATTTTGGAGAGTGTGAACTTGAGAAGAAAGCGAGAACACAAAAATTTCTTTTGTATGATTTGGGCCTTTTCGGTTGCTTGACTTGAAGCTCTATTTGGATATTTGAAATGAAGCAATTTGATGTTATTTACAGAAGGTTAACTATTGGAGGTAGTTTGAAAGTTAATTAAGTAGATGATTGAATTGAGAACTAAAAAACAAAAATCATTACGAAGGATTTCAAAGAATTATATTCACCAAATTTTTTTTCAAAATCTATCTCAAATTCATTATACCGAATTCACTATCATTGCTGATCTTACGATGACGTCTGCCAAACACACACAAATTTGACCATTGTGTAAGTACTTGTAACTATACAAATTAAACGGATTAGTGAAATAAATAGCATGTTTATACTCCACTAATCATACTTGTACATGAAAAAGTGCATCATTGTTTAGAGTGAACTATACAAACGTGTTTATAGTTTGAGGCTTATACTATTTTGGTCTATGATTTTTTAATTGTTATAAATTTGATTTTAAATTTTAAATCTCGTTCTAAATAAGGGCAATTGAAGATATTGCCCTTCCATTTTAAGGGAAAAATTGTCATAAATTTATTTTGTGTGTGTTAGTTTATATGTTGTTTGAAATATAATGACTTTTTTTTTAATGAATAATGTTAAAACTTTTTTAGTTATAAAATTCTGTTTTGTTTGGTTTTAGAATCATTTTTCAGAAATTTTTTCTAGGAAATTAAAAATTAAATTGGTTTTAAAAAATAAAAAAAAAACACATCATTTTAATATAATTTTATTTTTTGGGAAGATAGAAATAATTTTTTTTTTACATTTTCATTAAATTAGTTATTATTTTTTCAAAAGTCAAACATGACGACAATTTTGATATAATTATTAAGCCAATTCATTAAATTCAAAAATTTAAAACTAAAAACATTTTATATATTAAACACGTCAATTATATATTAAAAGTCTAATAACTATCTATTACATAATAACCATCAAAAAATATCTGTTAACAATAAATACAATCATCTATTACATAATAACCATCTAAAAATATCAATAAAAATAATTACCTATTACATGATGATCATCCAAACACATACTAAAAATAAATTTGGTAAAAAAATAAATAAATAAACAAAAATGTAAAAGATGTATCATTTTTATATAATTTTATTTTTGGTGAGTAGAAATAATTTTTTAACATTTATTTTTTGTCAAGCTAATTTATATTTTATCAAATTAACGACTTTATCTTTCAAATAGAGCAACAATGTTTTCATTTGTTCTTATTTAGAACAAAGTCAAAATTCAAGATAAAATATATTACAATTAAAAGGTTATGAATCAAAGTAACACAAATTTAAAATTATAAGTACTGCTAGTGTAAAACCCCAATTGTTTATTTTATTAGAGTAAAGATTGTTATGATTAAGCCCATTCATAGTTCATGCAAACCTTAATCATGTTATCATCACGATTGTATTTCATTGGTTATCCTTTGATAAGATTAGGTTTGACAACTAGACATTTCTTTGTTTAGGATAATTTAAGTTATTGCTTTTATTTTCTGGTTCATAATTAAAGCCTGAAACATTATAAGGCCAAGTTTGGGAATACTCTAAAAAGTCAAAAAGTCAAAAAGTTATTCAAAAAGTTAAAAAGTTATCATTATTTATCAAAAGTCAACAATTACGGCTGCAGAACTCCCAATTCAAATTTTCCCATATAAATCAATTTTTACAATTTTTTATTACACATTTTTACATAAAAAGTCAAAAAGTTAACCCAAACATTCATATTTTCAACCTCAACTTTTTAGTCTAAAAAGACAAAAAGTGCACTTATTTAGGACACCCCAAACAACCCCTAAGTCTTCGTTTAGCATGTCAGGTTTTTTTAGATTTTTTTGACTATTTTAGTAATAAAAAAATAAAATAAGTCTTTTAACTTAATAAGACAAAATATCACATTTAAATTATAATTATTTTATTTTTTCTTTCATAAAAGTCAAAAAAACTAAGAAGCCTATCTCAACGAGACTTTTTATCCCTAGGCTAAAATAGCCAAAAAACTAAATCACATCCCAAACGAATCCTAAATTGACACCCTAAATTGACAATTCCTTATCGTAGATTCTTATACTTTCTTAAAAGAGTTTTAATTGAGCTAATAATATGAACCATGCTTGAGTGATTTGATTTTTATAATTATATAAGTTTAATAAATTAAGTAAAATAACTTGTTCAAATTTATTTAAAAATTTGAGAACTTCTCGGTAAACTTGTGTAATATGATTCATTTTACAATACTAAACATGAAAATCTCAAGACATGACTCTGCAATTAAACACAAATATGCAGCTTTTTGGGGAGAGGACAGAGGGTTTGGAGCAGAGGGAACATGATGGCCTCCATGTTTACATATCCTCCACAATCCATGTCTGTGTGACCTCAGACCTGTAGTCACATTATCAAGATTTCAAAATGAGTTTCAATGCTCTCAATGGCATCAAATCTCTTGAGACTCCCCCCAACCCAACTTCATTCTCTCTCTCTCTCTCTCTGTGCGCGCGCACCAACTAGAGGCTTTTTACCATATTTTTGAGTTCGAACCCAAACACCAGGAAGGAATGACAGCATGTTTATGTCAGCAATACAACAGTAGAAACCATAAAATAAAAAAATATTCATTCTACAATGTTCTATTTGAAATGTGTTAAAAATAATAGTAATAATAAACTATATCACTCAAAATTTTAGAAAACATTACGGCTCCGTTTGGTAAGCCTCTCAAATTATAGTTTTACCTATTGATTTGAGTGTGTTATTTGTTTTGACCTTTCAAATTATAATTATACACGTATTTCTTAAAACTCAATTTAAAACATAATCATTACTTTTCAAAATTCATAACCAAACACATAATTTAAAATTTTTTCAAAACTCAATTCAAATAAATATTTTAATTTTGTTAAGATTTTAAAATTTTTAATTTAAATATGTTACGATTTTTTTAATTTTTTGAATATTTTTAAATATTTTAATTTGAAAATATTACGATTTTAATTTTTTAAATTTTAAAATATTTTATAAAAATAAATTCAAACTCTATTTTATAAAAATATTTTTAAATATTTTAATTTTTTGGATATGTATTCAGTTACGATTTGAGTGTAGAGTTGTGAAAGTAGTATAGAGTTTCGAATTATGTGTTTGGTTATGAGCTTTAAAAATAATTTGTTAATTGAGTTTTGTTTTATGTGTTTGGTTACAATTTAAGTGTAGAGTTGTTTTTAAATTTAAAATATTAACATTTTAAATTATTTAAATTTTTTGAATATTTAAATTATTTAAATTTTTACGATTTAAATTTTTTGAATATTTATTTTAATTTTTTACTTATTAAATTTTTTAGATTATTTAAATTATTTAAATATTTATGATTTAAATTTTTTGAATATTTATTTTGAAAAAAATTATTTCCATTGTAGTATTTTCAATTAAAAAATTGATTAATGTTATTTTCTGTTAATAATAATTTTTTTTAATTGAATTTTAAAAAGAGTTTGGTTATGAGTGTTGATCAGAATTTTTAATAGTGTGAAAGTAGTGTGTTTTGTTATGAGTTATAACAATTTGAATTAAGTTTTGAAAACGCTTTCTAAAACTCATGACTAAACAAATTTTCTTATTTCACATGTCAAATCAAACTTTTAAAACTCAATTCCACACTCAATTTAAAACTCAATTCAACACTCTATTCAAAAACTATAACAAAATAAATTTTTTACACTCAAATCATAATTTCACAACTCACAAACTCAAAATACAACTCATACTCTCAAATCATATTTATAAAACTCTACCAAACGCAGCCTACGTTTTTTTTTTTTTTTTTTTTTTTTTTGGGGGAGGGAGGGAGTTCTTATTTATGATAAAATAATAATGGTATAACAATTGTATCAACTCTGTACAGTGACATAGAATTTTCTTTTTCAGCCCCTATAAAAGAAAATGAAAAGGAAAAGGAAAATTAGATTGAGATATGTCATGCACTTAATTCAGAAGGCAAATGAGTTGGTGAAAGACTGCGTGGCCTTCCAAAGGAGAAAGGAAGTGAATAAGACAAAACGAGCCTATTTGACAAAGTTTATAAGTTGTTTATTTTACCTTTTAACTTAATTTAAGTTATAAATATGTGTTTGGTGTATCTTAAATTATGAAATTATAGTTTATTTGTAAGCTATTTTCAGCTTTGGGGGGAAGCAGCTCGCCCCCGCGGGGGGGGGGGGGGGGGTTAAAATGACTTAAATGCCCCTCCAAAACTTGACTTAAATGCCCCTCTTCTGTTGCCCTAGCACGCTCCTCTCCCTCACACTCTCCTCTCCTCTTCTGCTTTCCTCTCTAGCGATCGACGACGAAAACTCCGCCACATTTAGAAGATTATAGTCGATCAAACTCCTTTCCTCCCTGTTTTCCGTTGATCTGCACCAAAAAAGTAAGATTTCAAGCCCTTTGTTTATTATATATATATATACACATCGAGCGTTGTCTCTCTCTCTCTTTCCTTTTCCCTTCTCTCTCTGATTTTTGGGTGATCTCTTCCATGTTCAAAATCAACCAACAAAGCTACAAACCCTAATCTTCACTTGTAAAATACTTATATATTAATCAATGTATTTCCTCATAACCAAAAATACAAACCAGACACACAGATACATCTAAGACAGTATTTTACTGTGAAATGGTGGCAAACAAGGCTTGCGAAGGGCTCTATTTTGTTTAATTTCTGTTTGGTTGGCAAACAAGGCTTGCAAAGGGCTCTGTATTCACATTTTTGTTTTAGCTTCTCACACTCGGGTAGATGTACTCAAGAGGAACCAGTTTCCTAATATTAAGAGCTATTTAAAAAATGCTTTTTTAGTTCTAAGGCCTCGTTTGGGAACAGGCTAATTTAGTAACTTTTTGGCTAATTGGCTAAAAAGGTTAGTAAGAAAAACCTGTATGTTTGGGCCAACTTTTTGGCTAATTACGAAACGACGTGCAAAAAGTAGAGAGAAAAGGGAATCTTTGACTTTTTTGTATGGGTTGTTGGCTTTTTGGCTAAAAAGGTAACTTTTTGGCTAATTGGCTATTTTAGCCTCTTGCCAAACGAGGCCTAAATAGATTTTTGATTAGATTTTTTTTATCACTAGACAAAAAAGACAGTCAAATAGTAAGGCACATGTTAATAATACGCATGAATTCATATCTACATCTAATGATAAATAAAACAAGATTAGAAATTCTTTCATTTAAAAACTTTTTTCATTGTGCAATTCAGAGATAAAGTTTGTGGCTATCATGGACTATCCACACCCATCAATGCAAAATTGCATCTTTATGAGTTCATAGAATATGAATATTTGAGATTGAAACATATCTTTTTTGTATGAAAATATTTGAACAGAAATGTTAGAGACCTATAATTTAACTGCATGTTTATAAGTTCATAGAATATGAATATCTAATTCTTGAATTTCTATGCTCTGAAACACTTTTAATGTCATGTTATTATTGTTCCATTTAAAGAGACTTCAGTTACCATATTATTTGTTCTTCAAATGCATTTTTCCTTTGTTTAAAAGTTCAGTTGAAGGGAAAATCTTTAGGGAAATGATATTTTCTGAGGTTTTTCATAATGGGAGCATTACTTCAAAAACTTCAAACAAAGTTGTCAATTCTCTGTGTGTGTGTGTGTGTGTGTGTGCCCTTTTTGACATAAAAGGTGAAAGCTGAATGTGGCTTCGAAATTGGGGCAAATATTTATGTTTGACATTGCACACAATTAGGAAGTGCCCAATATTTATGATTTCTTTGGGGAGGCTAGCTCTCTCATCAAATATGCTAGCCGACAGTTACTTGATTAAAAGCAAGCTATCACAATACTTGTGGCTTCTAATTCTTTTCATTTTAAAGAGATGATCTTTTTGTATGATATATGTAGTGTCATTGGCCATAAAAAAAAGTTTTGTTCATGCCATTTTAGCCATTTCCACCAAATCCTCAAAATTTCACTTAGCTTAGCTTTCTCATAAAGACTCTAGAAACATGATTTGAATGTTTGGTCTTTTCATATCATATAGTATATACTTCCTTAGGTATTTACTAAACTGATCTATGAGAATATATGATAATTTAGTTGATCGGTTATGGTCAATCCTTTGGAACATTTGAATTAACCCAATGAAATGGGGAAAATAATAATTCAATTTAAGGCTCATTGGTTTGTTGCCCTAGTCAATTGGGATTGAGATGTTGGCATCATAAAGAATAGATATCAGACTGGTATACTGCTTCACTCAACCTATCATCCTTCCTTCTAATTCAGCCCAAGATCACATCATCATGAGTTCTCATTCATATGTTTTTCCTGTCAATGTTGTAACCTTATCAAGTTCATTGCTCTTTCTCAACATGGGTTTCTAGATAGGCTTCATTGGGGCTTCAGGGACTTCATTGTCAACTCTGCATCTAAGCCACCTTGAAGATTCTGACATGTCACTCAGTCCCTTAATCTATGGTGATGTTGCTAGAATGATTATGGGTAGGAATGGAATGACTATTCCTTAGCCTCGTAATGGAATGGCCATTTATACTGGAAATAAGAATTGCTTTTCCATGTATCAGAACCTGTTACTCTTCAATGCATAAGAACTTGCTCAGAAACTTGATTTTGAAAATCTTTACAATGCAGAGAAGCTTAAACATCTTCGGATATTTTGCTGATTTTTCCAAGGCCATTAATTAAGGAGCTAGAATCTTAATAAAAGTATTAAGCATACGTTATAATTCTTTGTGACTGGCCTTGGGATTCCACAACTGCACATGCATTACTAACTGTGTATGCTTCTGTTTGAACAACTAAATTGTTAGTAATGTTCGCATCTTTCTTGATGTCATCTTTTACTTATCGTTATTATCACGACCCAAACCCGGCCTTGGGGCTTTAGCATCAGAATCACCAAGAATCCGAGATTATCAAGGCCCGCTATGATATCTGATAAAGAAACAGTAGTATGCTGGCGGAAGCCAATACAGTAAATAAATAATGTCTAATGAGCTGTGACAGTCTGTATGCAAAAAGACTTTTCATGCATTCATACATTCGTAATAAGATGCATCTATACAAACATTTACAAATTGATTCAAGACAGGACCTAATCCCTTGATAACGATGCAAGAGATAATGATCTAAGCGGTGATACAAAATAGTACGACAGACGGAGAAATAAAAACACCCCTTAAGCCATAGCTTGGCAGGTCGGGAACCTCGCAGTGAGGCACATTGGTTGGCTTGACAAAACTGGAGTTAACCCTGACGCCTCTAGCTTTGATCCGGTGCCTGTACACCTACATATATATATATATATATGAGCAGTGAGCTAAAGCCCAGTGAATAACATAAAGCGTAAAGAGGTTTAGAATGAATGTCCTTACAGTAGTGAAAACAGTTCATTTCAATAAGTATTTCAGTTGTTCAGTACAATCAGTCATATGGGGTACATCCATTAGCATAACAAGATGGCAAGATGGTCTTAAAGACCGAAACGAGAATGATGGCCATCAATCAAGAAATGATAGTGGTTCCACGAGGGACCGACAGAGATCTCTGTAATGAATAAGAAACAAGAGAGGTGCTAAGGATGCCACAAGATAGCTCGTAATATAGGACATACATTCATTCAGTAACCAATATCAGTTCAGTAAACAGTTCAGTTCAGTAATCAGAAGATAATCATTTTGAACATATCTTTACACAGTTGTTACTCACAGAGTTCTGGGCTACAGTGAACTAGGGCGTCTCCTCGGAATGCCAACCCTATACAGTTAACAGATTGAACACACACTAAGTTTCACAGTTGGGAAAGATAATTATTAACTCCCTATTATGCCTCGGTGTGTTCTACATCTATATCCTCATTAAGATGTCTAAACTAGGCCTAAGAATGCCTAGGATGGAATGAGGATGCAAAGATGTACACAAAAAATATTTTCAGAATTTTCAGTGAAACAGGGTTCCGCTCGAGCGTAGGTTTCCCCGCTCGAGCGGACATGCAAACAAAGGGACCCGCTCGAGCGTCAACTTTCCCGCTCGAGCGTGTCACCCAATACTCCGCTCGAGCGTACATTCCTCCGCCGAAAGCGGTGATGAAAGTCTTGGATGCTCGATTTCTCCGCTTGAGCATGCATCATTTCGCCGAGTGGGATCGCAAAAACAGTCAAATCTTTGGAGCTTGTTTTCCCCGCCGAGCGCTTCCCTCGCGGAAGGATGACCAAAATCTGGAAATTCCAGATTTGAGTCCCAAGCTCAAAATCAAGTTTAGATGCATAAAATTCGATCCTCTTGGGCCAATTTTCTGGAAAACTTAAGTAAACTCATAGGATCACATGATTCAAAGATCAATTTTGATAAATCAAGGCCCAAGGGTGTCTAATTAAATCCATTTTCAAACCCAATTTCATGAACAAGATCTCAAATGAACATGCATGAACTTTAAATAACTCTTAAGCTTCAAAACATGTTCTAATGAGCTCATTCTTTCAAATTCAAGATGAAATCATGGACTTAACATATCAACATGAACATGTATGCAAGATTTCCATGTGATCAACCTCAAAATGCAACAATGTAGACATACATGCATGATATGTGCTATAATTCAACATTATGAGACCAATTCTTAACTCAACTCTTCAATTTAGCATGAACCATGCAAGAACTAATTTAAATACAACAATGAGAGGTTCAATTACCTTACCTAGGTCTTGAATTAGTGGTGTGGGAGCTCAATTTACAATCTACACTTCAATTCCTCAAGTTCACAAGCAAGACACAAGAACAAACCAACTCTCCCTCTTTCTCTCTCTCTAGTTCGGTGGTGAGACAACAAATGAGCTGATGAAATGTTTTGTATAAGGTGTAGTGAAGCTCAATAAGTGTTAGGTAGTGGCCCACTAAGGGCTAGTTTGGTAAATAAGACCAACTATGCAATTGATCAATATTTAATCTAATTTAATCATACCAAATCAGTTTTCAATTAAATATACCATAAAATTGCATAATTTCTAATTAGCACAGAATATCAATCAATTTTAGATTCGGCCGCCGAAGGCCTTCAATTAGCAGTTTAACTACACAGACACGAACAGATAATCAAATAACCAAACAGATAGAATGTAATTCAAACAGATACAAGCAATCAATTCAGTTTTGATCAATCAATTCAAGATTTTCGATCAATTATTATCACATAATCAGCTCCAATTTAACGGTAATCAGTAATTAACCGGTAAGCAGTGATGAGGGTTATTACAGTTACAATGACTGCAGATGCTAAAGAGTAAAGATTTTTGTCAAAACCAGTTCACAATTTTTATAACGCAAGAAAATCCGACCTTTGACCTGCTTTAGCTTTCTAGTGAATTTGGTGCAAGAAAAATTTCTAACCATCATCAGAAAGACCAGTTCACAATTTTTATTTTTATTTTTTTTGTTGTTGAATAATTTTTTTCTTGCTTATATTTGTAGATTGATGAAGGTTGGGGTTTGGATGAAGCTATTGTAGTTCTTTGGAGTTCGGATAAGTGGATGTTGCATATGTAGCAGCTGTTGCTATTTACTGTCGATTTCTTGGACTGTTTAATTGTATAATTTAGATGATTAGCTAAATTCTCTTGGACTTAATTTGGATGGTCTACTTGTGAGTGTGTACTGCTAATTTCTTTTTATTCATGTTGGACTTAATTTGGATGGTTGTTTTTATGTTTGATTTCTTTTTAAACAAGTTGGACTTTAATTTCTTGTTACTCTTTGATGATAGTTCGTCTTTTGAATTAAGGTAATTTATTTGAAGAACATGGTTAAAGGTTGAATGAGCTTTCATTTTTTTTGTGGAATTAAGTTGAATAAGCTTGTTTATTTTAATAGGATTGGATAAAGTTATTTGAGTTAGGTTTTTGTGAATCACAGTTTGGTTGTTGTTTTTTTCCCTTAAACCGTTTTGCTCTAATCCGTGCACACCCCTAACTTAACAGATGGACACTGCATATTGAGTTGTGGGTGATGGAAAAATAGTTTTTTGGTGACTTTAATATAAAAATGTATCAAATTAGGTACTAAATAATCAACTTCCATTAATAAAATAACTTTTTCAAAATTTAAAGTGAAGAAAATGACAAAATTACAATTTTTATATTCATAAGGGCAAAAATAACAATTATACAGTAAAAAGTTATTTTACAGCTTATTTATCAAATATTACTTTCTTACTTAAATTTATAATCCCACAACTACACCAAACAGGTTACCAACTTATACTCATAGCTATAAGTTATAATCTGTTAAGTTATAATCTATAATCACTTTCCTACAGCTCTACAACATACCAGAGAGTATAGCGGTTTAAAAGTCAAAGAGTAACAAATTACTACCACACAAAAAAACAAAGAATGATGCTTGCTTAGAGCAGGGGGGGAGGGAGGGAGGGAGGGGAAGAAAGAGAGAGAGAGTAAGTAGGGCTCATAGTGGGCCTCATGGGGCTTAGACTTTGGTTCAGATTTTGATAGGAGAGAATGAGAAATTTTATTTATACCCAAAAAATTATTAAGTATTCCAAATTTTGAAGTATATTTTGTTTAATTATTTAAAATTTTATTTTACTCTTATTACACCTTATTATTTTTTTTCCAAATTACTCTCAAGGTAACCCAAATAATAAATAATAAACAAACTAAAAAAACTAAATTATTTCAAATCTTTTTAATATAGAAAATAATTCTCAAATACAGTATAAAAAAAAAAAATCAAACTTATAAGCACATAAGTATTATAAATACAGAAAAAATCAAACTTTTACATAAGTATTATAAAACTTTTCAATACAAGAAAAAAAAAATTTACATTATAAATTATCCACAATAATGCTTGTGAAAAAGTAAAAACCAAACTTATAAGCACATAAGTATCAGGTATTAACAAGAAAGAGTAGTTCTCAAATAATACACTATTTAAATGACAAAATAAGAACAATTCCAATAATATGTTATTTTTAATTTAATTATTAGATCCTTTAATTTTTTTCAAAAAAAAGATATAACAAATAATTGATGTTACTTTACAAAAATTGTGAAACCCCTTTATATGAATACTTACCTCCTTTTTGATGAGTTACTTCAAAAAATTATTTTGATTATTACTCTCATCTATTATTTGATTTTGTTCACACTTTCTCTCTAGGGTTTAGGATTTCAAAATAATAAAAAATAATAACGTTGATGATAATGGTGAGTTTTGGTAGGGTGAATTGGAGTTTTGGAGGGATGAAGAAGAAGAAGAATAAAAAGAAGAAGAATAATAATAATAACTTTAATCTCTTGAGAAAGAAGATACAGAGATTGGATTAGTAATAATTGATTAGGGAGTACCATGGAAAAAAAAATTTATTTTAGAATTTAATATGTGTTGTCCTTATTAATAAATTCATATTAAGATATATTATGAATTAAAATTTATTAATTTAAATTGAACATACTAAAGCATATTTTGTTCAAATATAATTCTCTGAAGAGAATCCATTCTGTACTTAAAACTCCTCCTAGTACAAAAAATAAAATGAAATAAAATAAATAAACTTAAAATATCTTTTCTCTTCAATATAGTGGCAGGCCTATTTCGAGCAATCTTACATCTCCCCTCCCTTGGTAACGAATTTTCTATTTGAATATTTCCTGTTTCTCTATTCCAATGGCTCTCATCACCAATTAGAGAAGAGAGGTATCCTGCGCGCATAATGAAATGATGAAATAATATTTAGACACACTACAAGAAAAAAAGTATTTTTGCCGATCACTTTTAGCTACCAAAACTAATTTAGTCGCCAAAAGTCATGGAATTGGCTACCAAAAATAATTTTAGTCGGCAAAAGTCAACTTTTTAGCTACTAATTTTTTTTAGTAGGGGAATGTTGATTACTGGCTACTAAAAAAAATCTAGTAGCTAAAGATATTACAATTGGCGACTAAAAAAATTTTTAGTAGCTAAACATATCACAATTGGCGACTAAAAAAAAATTTAGTAGCCGTAGAGGTACCTTTAGCTACTAAATTGTTTAGTAGCCGAATGAAAATAAAAAAATTAATTTTTAATCTTTGCCGACCAAATGTTTGGTCGCCAAATGTCAAGTTTCGGCGACCAAATTTATTTTAGTCGCTATAGACCTACTTTCGGTTACTAAATGTTTGGTACCTGAATGAAAATAAAAAAAATTAATTTTTAATCTTTCCCGACCAAAGTTTTGGTCGCCAAATGTCAAGTTTCGGCGACCAAATTTATTTTAGTTGCTAAAAACCTACTTTCGGCTATTAAATCTTTGATAGCCGAATGAAAATAAAAAAAATTAAATTTTAATCTTTTCCGACCAAAGTTTTGGTCGCCAAATGTCAAGTTTCGGCGACCAAATTTATTTTAGTCGCTAAAAACCTACTTTCGGCTACTAAATCTTTGGTAGCCGAATGAAAATAAAAAAAATTAAATTTTAATCTTTCCCGACCAAAGTTTTGGTCGCCAAATGTCAAGTTTCGGCGACTAAATTTATTTTAGTCGCTAAAAACCTACTTTCGGCTACTAAATCTTTGGTAGCCGAATGAAAATAAAAAAAAATTAATTATTTATATTTATATTTTTATTTTTATGAAGAGGTTGTACACCCACCATCCAAAAATATTAATTTAAAAAAAAAATTAATTATTAAAATAATATGAATTTCTTATTTTGTCCTTTTTTTAAATCCATTAATAATAAAAAATTTACAATTATGACAATTGATATTTCTAAAAAAATATACTATCAAAAGGTAATTTTGATAAATTAATATTTTTAAAATGTAATAATTGTATTATAAAAAGAAATTAAATTCTGAAAATAGACTATTAAACTATTTATACTTTTTACATCATCATATTTCAATAACACTAATAAATTAAGAATAAATCAAAATTCACAAATAAAAGACAAAATATCCCAATTATTTATCATTTCAATAAATTTTTCAATATTATTACCAGTACTAATAAAAGACAAAATATCCCAATTATTTGTAAAACTTATTGATATTATTTCAGATTTTAAATTTTTTCTTAATTTTTTAATAATTAATTTTTTCAACTTTTTAAAATTATTTTTACGTTATACACGGTTAACAATAATCAAACACTATTATTAATTTAAATTTGGAGGGAGACATTTCTAATTTAAATTTGAGGGATTTATAAAAGTAATTGGCGACTAAAAAAACACGGGTTGAGCTGGCTCAGAATTTTTAAATTTTTTTTTTTCCTTCTTTTATTTTTAATTTTCTTTCTTTCTTTTCTTTCTTATTATATATATATATATATATATAAGAATATAAGAATATAAAATTTTTAAATATATTATTATATTTTTCAGTAAAAAAAATATTATGACAAATATTTAAGATAATTTAATATTTGTAATTTATAATTTTATTACTTATATTTTTATTTAAATATTATTTTAATATATTTGTTACTTTTATTTAAATTTTTTTTAAATAATGAATTTTGTTTGTAACTTTTAATATATTTTTTTAATTCATTATTTACCGACTAAATTTTAGTCGGCGATTAGTCTTACAAAATTGAAAATTTGTGCTTCAGACTTTGGAGGGAAACTTTGGAGTGCTTTAACTTGAACTACCTGACATATTATTTCTTTCCTTTCCATTGCACCTGTGTTACATGGACCATTATCCCTCTCACCTCTGGTTTAGTAGTTCATATTCAAACCATGGGTTTTCATTCAATAGTTGATATCCGAAACACCAATGGTGTGGAAGTGTGAACTGAGCAAAAATGACCAATGGTGTAGAAGCTTCTCATATTTGATAGCAGAGTGGTTTTCTACTTCTCATATCAAGGGGGAGATCCAATGGTGGACAGGGTGTTTGATGAAATGCCTCAAAGAAGAATTCATCTTAATTGCAAATCAACTTTACATAGTGTTAGTATGATTTGATATCAAACCTTCCAGGCTAAAGTCAGTCCATTAGATCATGCCAAATATTTGGGACACTAAACAAGCTTAGTTATAGATTAATTGAGAGAGAGAGAGAGAGAGAGCATGTCTGTTTCTCTCTCTCATTTTCTCTTTGTCTCTCGCATATCTTTCTTCTCTCTATCTCGCTCATCTGTCTTCTCTCTTTGTCTCTCTTGCTCATCTTTCTTCTCTCTATCTCTCTCATTTATTTTTTTTTTCTCTCTCTCTCTTATTTCTATCTCTCTCTATCTCTCTCGCCGATCTCTCTTTTTCTGTGTCTCTCTCTCGCTCATCTCTTTTCGCTCTATTTCTCTCTCTTTCTCTTTCGTCCATCCCTCTTCTCTATATCTCTTTCATCTATCTTCTCTCTTTGTCTCTCTCTCTCTTCTTTTTTTCTCTTTTTTTTCTTTTTCACTCATCACTTTTTTTTCTCTCTCGCTCTTTGTCTATATCTTTTCACTCATTTTTTCATCCTTTTCTCTCTCTGTCTGTGCCTCTCACTCATATCTCTCTCTCACCACTCATCTCCTCTACCACCTTCACCACTACTGCAAACGCCATTCCATTATTACCACTACTACCACTGCAAATGCCACATTAACCACAAAAAATTAACTTCATTTTAATGGAAAATATTATCCATACTTTTACCAAATAAAAAAAAAAATAATTTTTTATTCATTAAAATAAATATGAAACAAATAAATTTTCAACCTTACTAAATGAAAAAATAAAAATAAAAATAAAATTTCATTAACTATAAAAAAATTATTTTAATAAAAAATTATTTTTTTTAGCAATGATATCCTCTGTTGCAAAAAAAAAAAATGAATTTTATTATTTAAATATTTATTTGTAATGAAAATAAAAAAAATCCAAAAAAATTACTCCCCTTCCTCCCCCTCCTCCTTTCCCGCTCGGGATCCCCCACCCTAAACCCAAAATCCCTAATCTCTTCCCGCCCCCCCTCCATTTTTTCATTCCCGCTCGAGTTTACCCCCACCCAAAACCCAAAATCCCCAATCTCGGTGATAGTGAATCGGATGAGTTGAGTGACCAATCTACGTATGATATTGATGATTCTCGCTCTTTCCCTCTCTTACCGATGGCACTCGTCAGGATCTCAGCCCTCTTCGAATATGGCTTTTCTCTAACTAATCTCGCCGAAGCATCTCAGATCTGCATATGATGGTGATGATTCTCGCTCTTTCCCTCTCTATACTCTTTCTTTCTATAATCTCGTAAACATTTGATTTGAGTTTAATCTGCTGTCTGACCTCCAAACATTTCAGGGTGTTTGATGAAATGCCTCAAAGAAGAAATTTGAATTGCATTGCTATGCCTCCATTGTTATGCTCATGGTTACTTTGCATTTCCAGTCCCCAGTTTCTGTCCATGGTTACTTTTTGATCTCACTTTTCTTGTTTTCTTTCATCTTCTTTCCCACCCCCTGTAATAATACATACATCTACATGTGAACCCATTGTCTAATTTCAACTTTCTATGTTAAGATTGTTTTGTTTGGAAGGTTTCTGGGTCTTATGCTTGATGCTAGGTCTAGTTCATCATTGAGAAGAGAGTTGCATCTTAGTTCTACATGTGACGAATGCCAAGTCCATCCCAACATATGTGCTTATTTATTTATTATTTTTATATTTCAAAAATAAGCTTGTCATTTTGGTGCTAGAAATTGTATTATTTTTATTGTATTTGCCAAGTCCATGCTTTTCTATACTTTTTATCGTTACAATTGTTTTTAATTCTGCATGCAGTAACAGCCCTGTGAGAGGAAAAATGAAGCTTGTTAAGGTATGGATAAATTAAGAAAACTGAAATTTTGCTTCATTGATCATTATTATGTTGAATTTGCAGAATTTGCAGAATTTGTGTGTCATTGGTGCAGCAGTTCTTCAAGGTCATGCTGGGAGGGTAAGTTTAAATAAGTGTGTGTTCTCTGGAATTTCACACAAATAAATAAATAAATAAATGAAATGATCTCTTGTTTTTGGCATTTTAAATAAGTGTGTTCTGTTGCATTTTAAATAAGTGTGTTCCTATCAAGGTGTGCATAGTTGTTAATGTCATTGGCTGCTACAGCAGCTGCTGAGTTACCTTGTACAGTGAAGTTAAGAATATGGGCACATGATATAAAAAGTCCCTGTGACCCACTTGATGGTGAAAGGTGTCGCCTAACCATACCACATGCTGTCCTTTGCAGGTATGGTTAAATTATTGGATCTAATTTAACTTTGTTGAGTGCTAATAATTTATCTTGATCTGTTGGTATGATGCTCGGATATATTTTGTTCATAGAAGCAATTTATTCCATTGTGATGTGTTGGCATTCTTAGTTGTGTGATGTGCATTCTCTTACAACACTAGCACTATTCATGTACCAAAAATGAAATGAAAAGGAAAAAAAAGGAACATATATGTGGATTGCAAACCGAAATCTTAGTTGAATAGTGGTCATATAAACACAACTGTGATATTTTTTATGGTCTAATCTAAACACAACTGTGTTGGATGATCTATTAATAACAGAGGATGAAATGATTGATAACCATAGAGATGTGGACAGCAAAGTAGGTTTATTTTCATAGGTTTTCTATTATTTAGATGGTTTTATATATATTATAATTGATAATGTAAATAGAGTCTTAATGCTCAAATGACTAACGGCATTCATGGCAAGGTAATATGCGAAGTGCTTTATGTATCATTCAATTTGGATTTACCTGTGGAATGAGTCCATCATTCAATTTAGTTAGTTTGTTGGTTAGCACATTCCTTTCCTCTTCCCAGAAAGTAACTTCTTTAAATGGTCGTGGAATCAAGAACTATTCCAGCCCAAGAAAGTCGATCTAAAGGCCAAAGTATCTCAGGTTTGTGTTTTCATCTATGCTGAGCAAGAAATTACCCTATTTCAGTTCTATTGATAACCAAACCTGCTGCTTATATATCTGTATGAAGTTTGCATGACTAGAAATGACCCTATTTCAGGTTTTCTCTTATGTCTGTATGAAGTTTGCATGACTAGTCCGTGAATGACAGGGGATAGCGGTCATGGTTTTCAGCACAGATGAAACTGCAAACAAAGCTTTGGTGTGTGCTGGGGTACCTGAGAAAGGAGATAAATGTAAGCAATTAAAGGTATTGGAGTGGTTGGTGGCAGCTTTGAAGCCACTAAAAGGGAAGGGTGGAGGAGGAAAAGGTGGTCTTGCTCAAGGCCAGGTTAGCAATTTTCTCATGGTTACCAATCCAACTCTTATGTTATATTAGTGTATAACTAAATTTATCATGCTTTAAAATCTTAAATTTGAGCACTACATTGTCTCTGACGATTCCATTTTCGGAGCAATATGCTTGCAACATTTGGGAAACCCCACAATGAATGAATATTGTAAATTTTCTTTGTAAAAATGTTTTGTATTTAATTTTAAGGCAAGCCCAACTATGTTATCAACAACATGAAGCATTGTGTTAATCAGTTGAACTACATAATATTAGTAGAGGGAAAAAATATTGAAGATTAAAAAGGACTTACGTTTATTATGATCTGTTTTTTCATGCCCAATTGGTAAATGATCTCTCTCTCTCTTGCACAACATTAAGAATGGATGCTATGATTTGGTTTCACATATGATAGTTACTTCATCCACTGTATATTTGAGTTTGCCTGCGATCTTTGCAACCTTGGTGGTACACATGTAATTCTTTTGTATGTGATTTCAGGGCTCCGATATAGCACATGTAGAGGATGCAATGGAGGTGGCAACATCCTTTGCGGTAATGAAATTGAGCTGATAAAAACAATAGCTTTAATATTTCAATGTACACTGGTGAAAGCATGGTGTTGATGGTTCAGTTCCAACATTTTGATGTTTTTTTAGATATCGCTTGAATGAAACAGCTGAGGAAATATAATTTTGTGCTACAGAAGCACGATTGTGTTTTTTCTTTATTAGCCACAAAACATTGTGTTAGCAAAGAGAGGAGAAGTTTTTTATTCTTAAAATATTGATAATTTTTTTGAAATGGTTGAAGTTTAGGATGTTGGTTTGCTTGAGTATACTGTAAGAAGACATTGAATCATATAATTAATCTGATTGGGAGATGAACCCCTAGGGATTTCTGCTTGATTGGTTGGTATGGTATGTTATGCACTCAGGTGAATGAATATATTCAACGCTACTAATGATGGTCTTTCAGATTTTGGTGACTGAAAAGTTTTTGGAAATTATAAGCTTTTTATTACTGTAATTATAGTTTTGATTCACACGCTAAGTGAGGTGTTTTTCACGTGAAACCGAAAGCGTGAAAAATGTGAAACTGAAAACTTTTTATTACTGTAATTATAATAAAAAAAACACAAAATAAAGTTTTTGGCAATTAAATGTTTAGTAGCGAAAAAAAAGAAGAAGTGAATTTGTTAGTGACTAACCAATTGGTAGCCAAAAAGGAAATCAATATTTTTAGTGACTAAATATTTGGTAGCCATAAAGAACCCAAAGAGTTTTGGTGACTAAAAAGTTAGTAGCTAAAAATAAATGAAGACTTTCCGCTACCAAATAGTTAGTAGCCAAAAATAAAATAAAATGAAAAATAATTTTTTGGCTACTAAATTATTTAGTCCCTAAATGTTACACATTTTGTGACTAAAACTTATCTACGACTAAAATTTTTAGTCGTTGAAAATCAAATTAATTTTATTCGAACACTTTTGGCGACTAAATATTTAGTCACCAAATATCCCCTTTGCCAACTAAGCAGACTTTAGTAGCCAAATGTTCACTTTTGGCGACTAATATTTTAGTCGCCAAAAGATACCCTTTGCCGACTAAACAGACTTTAGTAGCCAAATGTTCACTTTTGGCGACTAATATTTTAGTCGCCAAAAGATAACCTTTGCCGACTAAGCAGACTTTGGTAGCCAAAACGTTCACTTTCAGCGACCAAAAATATTTTAGTCGCCAATACTATCGCCGACAGAGTATAGGCGACAACTTTGGCGACCAAAAAAAGTAGTCGCTAATCACATTTGGCTACCAAAAATGGGGCTTTTGGCGACCAATATTTTGGTCGCCAAAAGTGGAATTTCCTGTAGTGACAGAAGATCTTATTCAATGCGTTTGGTTTGAATTTTTTAGGTTAAATTTTTTAAAAATTGAATTCTTTAGTTTTTATTTTTTATTTTTTATTTTTTATTTTTTATTTTTAGTGAATATTTTTAAAATTTTAATTTTTTTTTTACTTTTTTAGATGCATCTTACTTAGATGTATTTAAAAAGTAAAAAATTTGTGAAAATTTTTTTAAAAAAATTAATAAATACATAAAAATACAATTTTTTTTTTACTGAATTCTCTCTTTTTTTTTTTTTTGTATTTTTGGTATTTAGTGAATTTTTAAAAGATTTTTTTCACAAATTTTTTACTTTTTAGGTGTATTTATCTTAAGTATGTCTAAAAATTAAAAAAATAACTTAAAATATTAAAAAAATTCAGTAAAAACAAAAAAATATGAAAAACAAAAAAATAGAATTTTTTGAAAAGTATTTTTGTTATTTTCTCATAATAATATAAGAAAATTATATAAAATAAAATAAATAGAAATGAGAAAATCAATTATTTATTTATTTATTAAAGAATAAAATACAAAATAAACTATACAACTAAAAATACATAAATAAACTAGATTATATTATGAAACATATTACAAGATGGATTCCCATGAACATATAAAATAATATGCAAGAAATAGTTCAAGTCTAAAAATTTGAAAAATAAAAGATAAGAGATGCAAACGGAAACCTGTGTGATACCACAATTTCCTTAAAATAGATTCATTGTCTCCCAACAAGTGCTAGAGATATGTTGGCGTCTATCTTCCAAGATATGACGGTCAAAACCAACTAATACAGAAATACCTTCTGAATAGCTCCGGTGAACTTAACAATAGCAACACTCTCTCTCTAGCAAGAACCAAAGAAAGAAAGGGTTAGCACAAAGAAAATAGAAAAATTTCTTTAGGCCAAGTTTGGCATCCTTAAAATAATTCATCTTTTTATCTTTTTATTTTTTTTCTATCACATCACCTATCTACTTTTTTGCACATCTTTTCGTAAAAAGACAAAAAGTGTACTTATTTAGATCATCCCAAACAAGTATAAAAATTTTCACTAACTTTCTCTAAAGAAAATCACAAAATTTTCATCTCAAAAATATTTCTATCTCATCTATCTAAGTTGGAGGGGAAGGCCATTTTTTATACTTGTAGGGAAAGGGTTTGAGCCATGAAGACTACCACAAAACTTAACATTAATGGCCATCAACTCTAGCCATTAGGGCTAAAGTTACAAAGGTGCAAAACTTCTATGTACATAATATGATCATCAATTCCATCATCAAAAGATGAGAGTTATAAAGGTTGAAAACCTCCTTTGTATTATATATATAATGTTATTTAAATAATCTAACTAGATGGGTTACAAAATACGGGTGTTGGATTACAATCCGATCCAAACCCAGTTTAAAATATATGCACAAGATAAGCTCAGTCCAGTATAGCATAATTTGGCTCATGCCTAAGACTAATACATGCACATACACAAGCGTAGGCCAGTCCAAATCAAGACTAAGACTAAGTCCAAGTCCAAGTCCAAGTCCAAGCCTAGGCTCAAGCCCAACTTTTATTGATATATACTCACTTTATGAGTCAATTCTCATTCACAACTTAATGATTTCAACTCACTATTTTTGTATTATAACATTCTCACTTAAGATAATACAAAACCATTCAAATCCATCTTAGAGTTGCTAAAAAATCATTATTTTCCAATTGATCTCACCTCCTCAACCCAATTATATATATATATATATATATATAAAGATGGGTTTGCTTCTATTGAACCGGTGACTGATTGAAATTTAATAAAAATTTTAATTCTATTAAATCAATGTATGTAGTGACCTAAAAACCCAAGCCTAGGGGTGCAACCGAAAAAACCGATCAAACTAATTGAATCGGATTAAATTAGTTATATTTGGTCAGTTTTTTTAACAAAAATCGGTTTGTGCGGTTTTTAAATTAAATTTTTTTTTTTGTTTTTAGTTCGGTATCAGTTTAAGCACCTTGTGCACTAATTTAAACCGAAATTGACCGTTTCAACATATATTGTATTTATAATATATATATATATATTTATGTAATCTAATAATATAATGGTATTAATAAGTATAATAAATTATTAACCTTATCATCTTTATAATCTAAGTTTGTAAACTCTTATTATATATAATCTTATTATTCTTGAAACTTTTTGAACTTTTTTTTGTTTTTATTTTTGTTAATTTAGGAATTGAAAAGTATGTATTAAATTGATAGATTGGATATGTTTGAAATGGTAGACAAATAGCTAATTTAATATTTTTATATAGATTAATGATTATATTTAAAAGTGGCTAAAGTTTAAAAAATCTTAAATCGATTAAACAACACCAAACCGAACCGTTTCAATCGGTTCAGTTCGGTGCAATTTGATGGGAGAAGCAGTCTATATCAGTATTTAAAATAATAAAACTGATATTATTAATTCGGTATAATTTTTTACTTAAATATCGACCATACCAAACCGATTACATCCAAGCCAATGAATTTGTGCACTCTCTAAACTTGAAAGTAACCAAAAGTTCTTATCCATTCCACATCAAATGCCAGTGTTGACATTACTTTTTGAATTGCACTTTGTCATTGAAAAGTGCAGTCACTAAGAGCTTGGACACAGAACTATTCAACTTCAAAATCTTTGTACCAACAACTTCAACTATAAAAAGAGTGGTTGGGGTACCACCACCACTACGCATAGCACAATATTCTAATATGCGCATGGCACAGTAGCACTCACTCACATATGTCTTATAGTGCTCTCTACACGGCTCTCTCCTTCCTCTAAGAGAAATAATTCATTGACAAAAATTTTACACAGAATACTATAATAGTGATATTTAAAATAAAAAAAATGCAAGACATAATAATGAGTATGTATTTTGGCTTGAAATAAAAGAGTGCTAAAGGTCATATCATTTTCTTATGTAAGGTTGTCAAGTGATTTAAACTAAATTTGATTTATATTTTACTTGTTTAAAATTTGTTTGAAATCAGTTGATAATAACTAATCCAAATGTCAACCCATTTTGGGACTCGGCGGGTCCAACATGCCCATAAATCAATTGATTTTTGGATGAAGTATTGGGCCACATTATGATGTGTGTGCCATGAATGAATAGGGACACATAAATTAGATGATGTTGTCGGGGACAAATTGGTCCTATTAGTAGGACCAGTGGTTCTTTAGTTGATAGGTTTGTGTGTTTTTTTTTTTAAGAATTAAAAAGGTTTGTGTGTAGAAAGTTAAAAAAAATTATTTTTGTAAATGAAAAAGTTAAAAGTAACATGTATTTAAAACTAAAAAATAATTATTTTAAAGTTGCCAAACAGTCCCTAACCACAGTGGTAGTCTGGGACACATTTATCCTATTATGTTGGTCGGTTAGTCTAAAAAAATTATTGAATGCTCTTAAAGCGTGACATGTTTAAACTTTTTAATAATTATCATATACTATGCTTTCTTGTGTTCTTTAATTATCCAATATAAAATCATGAATTTCACATTCTCTATCAATCATAATATCTTAGAGTGTTAGGTCGCCGTGTCTAAGATTAAAAAGGTGTTTGGTGGGTTCAAATTAAGATTAGGAGGGTCATAAATTATTATTATTATTATTTTCTCTTTTTGACCCCTGCTTATCAAAAGTCAAGAGATTAATCTTAAAAAGGGTGATTGTGGGAACATCTTTTCATGTAAAAGGTGGATTTTGATAAGAGTTTGTTTTCAGACTTTACAAACAGATTTGGTCCAATACGTTGTGTATCTTCCTCTTTAGATTTGGAAGTAGTTGACCATTCCTTTATGGAAGAGAGTTCAGAAAATATATATGTATATATTTAGAATATATTCATAATTTAAATGTATATATATAGTAAGTTTAAATTTAACATGATGCAAATTAAAATAAATTTAGTTCATACATTTTTAATTTTATTATTATTATTTATTTATATATTTTTAAAGTACATGAGGAGAGAGTATATTATTTTGAAAAATAAGTTAAAAGTTAGTTTTTTAAGTTTTTTTAACTTTTTCAAAAAAAAACATATAAAAATAATAAAAAATAATATGACTTAAAAGAGATTAAAAATTAAAAAATTAACTTCTAACCTATTCTAAAAAAGAGGCCATGAGATTGTGTGGTTTGGTGGGTGGGCAGGCATGCAACCCATATATACATTCTCAATCAATTCATGCCTCTCTATTAACTTCAAATTTGGTTCCTAAACTCACAATTTCACATCATTGCATATTCCACCTCTCTCTATCTCTCTCTCTCTCTCTCCCCTTGATACATATTTTCCCTTTCAATTTTAGTTCTTTATCTTATAATTTTTTTTAATCAAAATTAAAAGTGTGCAATCTTGAATAGCGCCCACACTTTATTAAGATGGATGTATTTTTTGCATTTTTGTATTTAAAAAAAAATTGTGTTTTGTTTATAGTGAGATAAGATCAATTAAGAAATTCATTTATGACATTTTATAATTCTTCTGTCTAAATAATGAGATGTGAAGGTGTAAATAAACATGCTTTTCAGTTCAAAACTACATAATTTGATGACAACCGAAGCCAAAAATAAGTTGATTGAGATGTTTCCAATAGGGGGTTTGAATACATTATATATATTTATGTATGCATGCATTTATATGTGCATTGGCAAAGATGTTTTTTCACTTTTTCACAACATTTTGTTCATATGAAGGGAACCAAAGTTATTGAAGTACACAATTTGATCAAGTATTGTGTTTTGATAAATACAAAAAAAAAAAAAAAAAATGATGATAATACATTGTATGTGTAGCATAAAAATATGATGTGAATGCTTTTGATTTCACGTACAATATTTTATGGATATATTATCATAATTTAGTTGCCACGCCTATGAAATCCTTTTGTTTTGTTTTTTATGTTTTCAAAAAACAATTGATGTGTTTTTGGGCATGTCTACATACCCACTCCACCTGCCCATTTCAGAAAAGACCAGGCTGTCCTCATCATTCAGACTTGTTTTCACCTCATCAGTTTTCTTTTTTTTTAAAAAAAAAAAAAAAAACAAAAATGTAAGAATAAAAGTTTGGTTATGGATATTAAATTTGTTAATTCGTTATTTACAATTTAATTATAATTTTATTTTTAAATTGTAACGAATTACAACGTCCATATCCTACTTCCAATAATATATATCTTTCCTTTTTATAGACGGACTCTTCAACTAGACTACTTGGTCGAACTTATAGTCTAAACTCTCAATGTATTTAGATTAAAATATATATATATATAATGTAAGAGATAACTAAGTTATTATTTTTTCATCATTTTCATTTTTCTCTCAATTTTTTATTTTTTATTTTATCAAAATCCATAATTCAAATAAAACATGAACGTCTCTAAACCTCCAGCGACCCCTCTACAACATCAAAATGTTAACTAGCTAGCATATTGTTGTAGTACATAATCAAAAGGAAAAAAGAAAAAAGGGTTATGATTATATCAACCAAGAAAATCTTGGAATTTTCTTAAGCAAATTCAAAACTAGAGTACGCGCGTGGGTATAAATTACATTTGTATCTTCCTCTCTCTGATGAAAGATCTTTCACACACTCAAAAACCAACCATCATCTTCCATTGAAGAAATGCTCTCAATCATTATTCTTGGTTCCCTCACCCGCATGCCCCCTCTCTCTCCTCCACTCTCTCTCTATATATACACACACAACCCTCCCTCTATATCTCACACCACAATTCTCTTCCATCTCTCAAACTCAATCCTATTCATATCAATCATCTCTAATCTCTCTCCATTTTCAATGGCGGTTTCTGGGTTCGAAGGCTTTGAAAAGCGCTTAGAACTCCGATTCTCCAGCGACAATTCCGCTGGAATGGGCCTCCGGCGGATAAACTTCGAGTCGCTGGAGAAAGTGCTCCATGCGGTGCAATGCACCGTAGTATCAGCTGTGGGGAACCACTACTTCGACTCTTATGTGTTGTCTGAGTCGAGTCTATTTGTGTACCCCACGAAGATCATCATCAAGACATGTGGAACCACTCAGCTGTTGAAATCTGTCCGTCCATTGGTGGACTATGGTTGTGATGTGGGCCTGACTTTGTGCGGGTGTAGGTACAGCCGAGGTAGCTTTATTTTTCCCAAGTCACAACCTTACCCTCACACTAGTTTTGGAGAAGAAGTGTTGTACTTGGAAGATGTATTGCCAAGTCATGTTTGCTATAGAAAAGCCAATGTGATGCCTTCTCAGTTGACTTGTCATTCATGGCACGTGTTCACTGCTAGTAATAAATCTGACATGATAATACAAATGTCTGAGCAGTCATATACTGTTGAAGTTTGCATGACTGAGCTCGACCGAGTGCTGGCTAGGAAGTTTTTTAATTGTCGTGACGACAATAAATTGGGTGACGTGGCCGGAAAAGTGATGACGGAGATGACAGGTATCGGAGATATCAATCCGAATGCTATTTTGTGTGACTTTGGATTTGAGCCATGTGGGTATTCGATGAATGGAGTTGATAGTGATCGGTACTCCACAATTCACGTTACACCGGAGGATGGGTTCAGCTACGCGAGCTTTGAGTGCATTGGGTCAGTTTACGACGGTCATGATGATCTTGTTAAGGTGTTGAAGAAGGTGGCGCAAGTTTTTCGGCCAGGGACAATGTCGGTTTCATCTACCTGTGCTACCGGCCATGAGGTGTGGACATGTGTCACCAGCGCGCTCGAGCCACTTGGATTGAAATGCCGAAGTTGCACGGTGGATGAATTCCCGGCCGCCGGGACCGTTGTGTTTCAAACGTTTACCACTCGCCAGAAGGAGAAGTAGTACACTAAGGCTTTGTTTGGTTAAAAGATTTAGAAAGAGATTAGGAAATGGAAAGAAAAAAGGTAAGTGAAATATGCATAAAATATATTTGTATTTCATTTAATTTCACATATATTTTTCATTTCTTTTCCTAAATTCATTCTCAAATCTTCTAACCAAATACAGCTTAAGAATTATATGAAAGAGATTCAAAAGAGAGGGACAGTAGAGTGTCTTTTAGGATTAAGTATTTTTTTTAAAAAAAATGTTTGTCTAAATGCACAATCAACCATTTAATTATATGACAATTTTAATGGTTGAAAATGCATTTGAGGTAAAAGCACAAAAGATCAGGTATCTCGTTTTTAAAATCTAATTAGTTGTTTTTTTTTTTATTATTATTATTTAAGATGATGGGTGGATGACTTGGATTGCATGATGCTTGGTGATGTATGGTAGATGATGATTATGGATGTGGGGTCGATGTGTGTCCAATGAATGCATCATAGATGGTGTGTTTGGTTACAATCATGATAATTCACTCTAGTAATGTTAGGTATCATGAAAAGTTTTTCATGAAAATGATCATGAAAGATTTGTGACTTTTGAATTACACTTAGAATAAAGTATCTAAGGATCACAAATCTTTCATGATCATTTTCATGAAAATTTTTTCATGATTCCTAACATTTCTCTGATCTACCCTATTATCTCTCTCTCTCTCTCTCTCTCTCTCAATTTCTCTTTCTATTCTTGTTTTATTTTTTGTTTTGTCCTTCCTCTTTCTTCTCATTCTCCTGAAATTTCTTACTTTCTCCTTATTATTATTATTATTATTATTAAGGCTTCAAAAGAGAAATTTTAACATTCTATGTCACTTCTTTCTTTGGGTTAATTATCAATTTTACACAATAACATAATTTACTTTTTTGTTAATCACCTTTAATTGCTTCTCGACTTCTTTCTTTTTGATAATTATAAGACTTTCATTTCCAAGCCAGATATATAAAAAATTGATATTTAGCATTAAATTTATATCATTGTTTTATGTCTCTGCATAGTTTTATGTTTGTAATTGATTTTATGTTTTGAACATATTTCATAACAAAATACATTAAGAATAATTATATTTTGACGTGAATGCGATGAAATAAAAAAAGTTGTTTAAAAAAAATGGATCATATATAATATTCTTATTAGTTTTCAAGTTATAGCAAAGATAAATTCTTGATGTATTAAGAAAATAACAATAATTACGAGTCGCAGATCAAAATCTTGAAGCGGGCCTGAGCCTTGGCCCAGACCAGAAATATGATTTGTTCGACTGTGAAGATGTTGGCAAAATGTTGAAATTAGTGTCCAAACTTTGTTCCTACCTGGCCCATTTTATGGGAAATGAAATTGGTAATTACTTCCATTATATGGTCCAACATAATAAATATGGGCCCATTGGCCCAGATACCAGAGATAAATTCTTGATGTATTAAGAAAATAATAATAATTATGAGTCACAGATCAAAATCTTGAAGTGGGCCTGAGCCTTGGCCCAGACCAGAAATATGATTTGTTGGACTGTGAAGATGTTGGCAAAATGTTGAAATTAGTGTCCAAACTTTGTTCCTACCTGGCCCGTTTTATGGGAAATGAAATTGGTAATTACTTCCAATATTTGGTCCAACATAATAAATATGGGCCTATTAACTGGCCTTTTTTTTAATTTTTGCCCTCAAAAGACCCAAAAAATTGTGTTCTTCAAGGTTTCATATGCCGGAAAAAAAACCCAAAAAATTTTTTTTTTTTTTTTAAATTTGGGCCGGATTGAAATCAATATAATTTATCATTTCATAAAAAATCTATATAATAAAGTAAGAAAGTTTTGAATATTAAATATATTTTTGTTCTATTAAAATATTTGAATGGTTCAAATATGCTCAAATTACAAAACAATGATTGAAATGTATTTTTCAAAAAATATTTTACGTGTACATTTTTTACTTTTTCACTTCTCTGTGTTATCTTTTCCTTTTTCCACTCACTCTCTCTTTCTCATGATCCCATTAAATTAATAATTCTAACCTCTCCCATGAATAAACCTACATTTCACTCTGCATCACTACTCCCTTTCTCTCTCTCTCTCTCAACGTTATTTGTACCATACCAAGGTACGGACGTAAATTAATATACAGTCCCGTTTTGTAACTCGAATTTCATTTGGCCCGAGTGGCCCGACTGTCCAAAACAACGTCATTTTGGGTTGTTGTTGTTGTTGTTTTTTTTTTTTTTTTTTTTTTAGATGAAGAGGAAGAAAAAGAAGAAGAAGGAGGAAGAGGAGGATGAGAGAAGAGGAGCTGATAGAGGGAGAGAACAAACAGAACAGAACATCATCATCATCTTTATCAATACAACAACATCATCTTCATCAACAACAACCATCAACAACACATTTATCACCCATCAACAACACATTTATCACCCACATCCAGACCCAATTGAATCTTCATCAAAACATGCTCTTTCTACAAATTTTCCCTCTTTCATCTTCAGATCTAGATCCACAAAAAAAAAAAAAAAAAAAAAATCCACATCTTCATCAACACATCATCGTCATCATCAACAACAACATCTTCAACATCATTTTCAGATCCAGATTCATTTTTAGATCCAAATTCACTAGGGAAAAAAAGAAAAAGAAAAAAAAGTAGATTTTTGATCAGTGACCAGCGATCACTGCCATCACCGCCGATCTTCCTCCTCCGCTATCACCGTCTCCATCTTTTCTCCTTCTCTCTTCCTCTTCTCTCCTCTCTCTCGCCTCCTCTCTTTCTCTTCTTTTCTTCTTCTTCCTCTTTTCTCTTTCTCTCTCTCTCTCTCTCTCTCTTTTTTTTCTGTCTTTTTATTCGAAAAGCAAGAAAAGGCAAAAAAAAAAAAAAAAAAAAAAATCAAAATCAAAACCCAAAATGACGTCGTTTTGGGTTTCGAGCCAAATTCAAGCCACCGAATTTCGAGTTACGGATCATTTTTCATTTTTTACCTATAAAAAGACAAAATAGATTAAAAAAAAAAAACTAAAAAATCAACTTTTTACTAACTTCTCAGAATATCACATACACACACACACATATTTGAAAGGTTTTGTTTCCATTTCACAAATAAAAGTGATTTACAAATAAAACTTAAATGGGTCATTTTTTCAATTATATATCATAATAATAGATTTTTAGTTTAAAATAAAAGAATCACAAAACATCAAATTATTTTATATATAAATTATGTTGGTATATATTATTTCCTTTCTACCTTTGACACAAATCCCTTGGGCCTCGTTTGTTTTCATAAATAGAATGGAGAGAATTGATAGTAGGGGAATTAATAGTGCGGAGATTGTTAGTGAAGAAATTAATGGTGAAAGGATTAAGTAAAATTGTGTTTGTTTTGATAGTAGTTGTTAATGTGAGGATTGTTAAATTATTAACCTATAAAAGAAATACAAAATATTAAAACAAATAAAATTATGATTTTTACTTAACAAAAAATACAAAAACATTAAACATTAATGTTTAAAAAAAATGTCCAACATGTAAATAAAAAAATAAAAAATAAAAAATAAATAAAAAAACCTAATCCCATGGGACTAATTTCCTAATATCATCTTCACCTTCTTCATCTCAATCTCAACATCAAGACCTATCCTAATCCCCTGGGATTATGAATCCCCTCTCCATCTCCAAAAATAAACACAATATATAGTAAGTTTCACCTCCATCTTAATCCCAATTCTACTTCTATCTCTCAAAACAAACATGGCCTTAGCTCTTTCTACAAAACCCCCAACCCCCTTCTCCCTTCTTGCTACCACCTAGTGTCTCTCCCTCCCTTCCATACCATCTAGCTCCTCTTTCTTACTTGTCCATCACCTAGAAAGAGTAATCGCAGAAGACAAAGAAATTGCAACAAAAAAGAAAATGGGAGAATAAAGACACAAGTGAGAGGGCTATAAGCGAGATTTATGAGGGTGGGTATGGATACAGGAAAGGGAGCTTCTATATACACACACCCTTTCCTCTCTATACAAATCTTTCTCAATACACACACTAAAAAAATAAATCCTAATATATTTGACTCACTACACACACCTATCATTCCACATATACCCCTAATGTAAATCATACACACACACACACCCCCACTCACACACACACCCAGCTGAGAACCCCTCTGACACACACACCCATCTCTCACACAAATCCACCGTTCCTCCCCAAAAGCTTCATCCATCCATCTGTGCCATTGAAGTATTGGCATTGAAGGGCATTGAAATCTTCACATTTTAGGTTAGTTTACACAGATTAGAATCTTCTCATTCCTATTTTATTTGTAATGTGGGTTAATTTTTACCATTTTTGAAATTTTCCGTCCACCTGGTTGCTGTGTTTCCTCATTCGGAACTGGTTATCCGAAATTTTTGTTCTTGTTCGGCAATCTAGTTCCAAATTTTCTGCTTCTATTCGGCACTATAGTTCCGAAAATATCTATTTGGTTTGGATTTCAACTTCCGAAAATAATGTTTTTGTTCGGTTTTCAACTTCCGAATGGTGCTTTAATTTTCGGACAACAACTTCCGAACAGAATAGGTATTTTCGATTCTGAACTTCCGAACATGTTTTTTTTTTCCTTCTTAATTAAAACACTTAATTATAACACTCATTATAATTTAAAACACTTATTATTTACACACACACACACACTCATTACACACACTCTCATTAATTTTACACACACACTCATTACACACACACACTTATAATTTAAAACACTCTCATTAATTTTACACACACTCTCTTTATTTACACATACTCTGTTTATTTACACACACACTTAGTATTTTTTGCAGATAATATGAATTCTGAATATCAATAACGTGTCCCATCTACTGCTTCAAATAGACGACGTCGTCAATTGGATGTAGACCATGAACGGGGACGAGGGCGTGGGCGAGGACGAGGTCAAGGTTGTGGTTGAGGTCGTGATCCAGTTGAGGTTGAATATGATATTCCAAGTGCCAGTCAAAGTGGGGGCCGAAGCCAAAGACGAGTTGAAGGTTATGATATGCCTGACATTGCTATGGAGGATACCTCTTTACCTGATTCTTCTCCTGTCCAGGAAGAGTACCTTACTCATGCTTTTCCAGGTGGACCGACTGATCCGTCAATACTGCGGAGTTTCAATAGTCATGTGGCTGCAGCTATTTGGCACGGGGAGGTAAACATTCCTCAGTAAAACTGAAATTCATTTGTATATGAGTTTTTTTTTTTTTTTTTTTTTTTGTGTTGTATGGTAGTTTGTAATGAGATATCATTTGTGTTGTAGGAACGAGGGCCCCTAAAGTGTCATAATCACTCTTCCAAGATCCTTGCATGGCCATGGTGGTTAGTAGAGAACAACACCAGATTCAAAGCCATTATTGAGCAGTCTGGACTGTCACAGTTAGCTCGTTGCACTTATCGGTTCGTCAACAAGCTTCTAATCTCCAGTTTTGTTGAGAGATGGCAACCTGAGACGAACACATTTCACATGACAGTTAGTGAGATAATCGTGGCCCTGGATGATGTTGGCACTATTCTTGGCCTTCCTATTGTAGGCAAATCAGTCAGTATACCAGATGTGACAGATCATCATGGAATTACATTACTCGTTTATGGCTTGGGGATTAGTAAACGTGCAGCACATGAAGAGGTTTCTTCTGCTGGTGGCAATTCAGTCAGGCTTGAATGGTTGTGAAGTCAGTTTGCTGGTGTGACAGATTCAGACCCCGAGAAGACTATACAGTGCGCTGCAAGAGCTTATTTGTTGTTCCTGTTGGGATGTACACTCTTCAGTGACAAGAGTGGCGGCAGGGTTCCCATTGTTTACCTCGGCTTGTTGATGGATTTGGGATCCATACATACTTATGCCTGGGGTGTTGCTGCATTAGCATTTTTATATAGACAATTGGGGTTTGCTAGCCGGTCTGGGGTTAGGCAGATGGGTGGTTATATGACTCTTTTGGAGGCGTGGATTTATGAGCACTTCCGAGCATTCCGACCTTATCAGAACATGGGCTACAATGAAGACATGCCACACGTGTACCATTGGGCATCTAGGAGAGAGGCGGGTTCCTCCATTGACCATTTGAAATCTTTTCAAGCCAACCTTGACAGTTTAGTAGCTACTGATGTAAGTTTACTCATCCTGCGATAATTTTAACACTTCCATTTATCTTACCTTTTATGTACCTTAATGCAAAAACACTTTACGTTTACAGGTTATTTGGGATCCATACCACAGTTGCAGAGATCGACATCCATATAACCCGGTTACGTTCTACCATGGATGCTTAAAGTGCTTAGACGTTGTCGAACCCTATCATCCAGATAGAGTTTTGAGGCAGTTTGTGTCACGACCCAAACCCGGCCCTATGGGTTTAGCATCAGAATCGCCAAGAATCCGAGATTACCAAGGCTGCTCTTTGACGAATACGCTTAAACAGTAGTATGTGGCTGGCGGAAGCCAACACAGTAAATAACTAGTGTCCATTGAGCTGTGAAGATCTGTATGTCAAAAACATTTTTCATGCATTCAAACAGTATGGGACAGTACGATCTATACAATCATTTACAACAAGACGGATCGAATCCTCGATAGAGATGAAATGCGATCTATACAAAAGTACAATACAGTAAGGAGACCGACGGGGACCCAAAACACCTCAAGCCATAGCATGGCAACGTGGAACCTCACAGTGAGGCACATAGGCTGGCTTGACAAAACTGGGGACCAACCCACGCTCCTAGCTCCGGTCTGGCTGCTGAGAACCTACATATATATATAAATAGTGAGCTAAAGCCCAGTGAATAACATAATGCGTAAAGAGGTTATGAATGAATGTCCTTACAGTAATGAAATCAGTTCATTAAACGGTATTTCAGTCTTTCAGTATTTCAGTCAATCAGTCATATGTGGTACACCCATTAGCCTATAAATAGTAGGTCCAAGAGGACCGGGTCTTAACAGACCCAACAGTAATGATGGCCATCAGTCAGTAAACAGTATGGTTCCACAGGGAAACCAATAGAGCTCTGTAACAGTAATAGTAATTGCTAAGGATGCCACAATACAGTTCAGAATACGGGACATACATTCATTCAATAAACATTAGCAGTTCAATAAACAGTTCAGTTCAGTATTCGAAAGATAATCATTTTGAACATATCTTTACACAATTGTTACTCACAGAGATTGGGCTAATAGCAGCTAGAGCGCGTCCCCGAGAGCCAACCCTAAACAGTTAACAAATAGAACACACACTAAGTTTTACAGTTGGGAAGGATGATAATTAAATCCCTAAATTCCTCGGTGTGGTTCTATGTCTAAATCCTCATTAAAATGCCTTAAACTAGGCCTAAGGATGCCTAGGATGGAATGAGGATGCAAAAATACAGTTGGAAGGCATTTTTCAAAAGTTCTTTGAAACAGGGTCTCGGCCGAAATAGCCTTCCTTCGCTCGAGCGAGGTTGCAAAATCAAAGGCTTCGCTCGAGCGAACAATCCTTCGCTCGAGCGGTCTGATGAAACAATAAAAGTACTGGTTGTTGATTTTTCTCGCGCGACGCTCGCTCGATTCTCGCTCGAGCGAGCTTCCAAAATCAAAGGGTTCGCTCGAGCGAGCCTTCCTTCGCTCGAGCGGTCTGATGAAACAGTAAAAGTACTGGATGCTCGATTTTTACGCTTGAGCCACCAATCCTTCGCTCGAGCGTGGCTCAGAGAAAACGTTGGTCGCTCGAGCGAGGAATCCTTCGCTTGAGCGAAGAAGCCAAATCTGGAATTTCCAGATTTGCCTTCCAAGCTCAAACCAAGCATTCTCTCACTCAAAACTCGACCCCTTGGGCTCAAATTCTGGAAAATACATCCCAAAACATTGTAGGACAAGTTTCAAAAGCCAATTTATGAATTCAAGCCCCAAAGGTGAGTCAAGTAAATCCAAAATTCAAACCCATTTCAAGAACCAATTTCAAAACATGCAATGCATGAACTTTAAACCAAATTCAGCTTCAAAACTTGCTCTCTTGAGCTCCAATCTTTGAAAACAATGTGGAAACATGGACTATAATACAAACATGAACATGCATGTGACAATTAGCCAAGAACTCAACTCCAAACTCACTAAACTCAACATGCATGCAACAATTATGGTCCAATTCAACATATTTGCACAAAATCATGGCCTAGCTCTCTAATTGGGCATGAACCATGCAAAATGAGGCTCAAAGACAACAAGATGGAGATGAAGTCACTCACCTAAGTCTCAATTCCAAGGTAAGGAAGCTAGATTGTGCCAATTATACTTCAATTCTTCTCAAATTCCAAGCATGCAAGATGAATTTCTCCAATCTCCTACTCTCTCTCTCTAATTTCGGTTATGGGGGAAAGAAAATGGCTGATCAAGTGTGTCTCTAGGTGTATAAGGCACAATGATAACAATAACAAAATGTCCACTATGGGTGGCAATGTGGTAAATAAGTAAATCTTGATAATTAACTCGTTTTAATCTAGTTTAATCATTCCTAATCAATTTTCAGATAAATATATCATTAAATCACACATATTCTACTGATTATAAAACACTAAACGGTTCCTAATTTGGCCGCCGATAAGGCCTTCAATTAGCAGTTTAATCATACGAATTCAAACAGATAATCAATCAATCAAACAGATAGAAATGCAATATAATAGATAAACTTATTCAATTTCAGTTTCGATTTCAATCAGTCCATTCAGTACTTTAGTTAATTCGATTATCAGTCATTATCAGTTCAGTTTAGCAATAATCAGTATATAATTCAGTGGTTATTCGGTAATCGGTACGAGGGTTGTTACAGTTTGGCAGGGTTCAAACCATCCCAGATGCACCGCTAGCTCCCATTCGTGGTGCGCGAGGCAACATATCTGCGTGATATACAGTCATGTACAGATACTTGGATAGGATCTGGGAGGCTTGGGATAACCACGTGTTATCTGAGCAACGGAGGAGCATACCAGTTCGTCAGCCTTGGCAATGTGTACCAGGTTACATGGATTGGTATAAGAATATCACGCACCTATATGTCGAGCACACTGATGAACCGTGTGTCCATGACCATCAGGATTTCAGCGAACATGTGGATGTAATCTATTATCCTCTCTTATGCATATGTAACTTACTTTTTTTTTTTTCTTATATGTTCTTTAAAATGTGATATTCTTTTCAAATGCAGCGTATTGCACATGCACTGCAGATTTCACATCCTATTATTGACGCTGGTTATCAAGAGGGAATTCGCTATCCTTATCGACTTTACCAGGCTATCGAGAGTATGACACATGTTCTTGAAGGTTAGCACATTGACGAAGCTAGACCTAGTTCTGCTGGAGGTCGCTTTCCATCTTCGACGTTGACATACAGTCGTAGGCCTAGGCGTAGGCATACAGCTGATTCATGACATGTTATCTTGTTACATGTTATTTTGTTAGTTGATGAATATTTTTTGGTGTTTTTTGTAAGATGACATTGTTGTAATGGCAGTGTTTTTTGTAAGATGACATTATTTTTTGGTGTTTTTCTTATTTGAATGGGATGGCAACAATAGTATTGTAATGACATTTTATTATTAGAATGGAATGGTAACAATGGTCGTTGATTTTGTAAATGATACTTTCTTATTACAATGGAATGGTAACAATGGTCGATAACATTCAATCCACATTGCAAAACATAACACATCAACATAAAAAACACATCCATTAATTTCTTCCATAATTCTAACATTGTCAAATGCATACATGTGTCATGCGACATCAAAAACATCAAAAGTCTCTCGAGTAGCTACATTATCATGAATAATGTCCTTGAAATGTTGAATGCGACGCACATATGCATCATTCCAGTCCACAGCGCAAGGGTGACGGTATTTCCTCCAATTAGTGGCAATAGGAGGAACTGGATGGCCTGGCTGCAACAAAACCTGCACCAAATATCAATTGACTTAGTGGTCATACCTCATAACTTCTTGTACATGCACAAACCCAATTGATAAGTTTCTGTTATACCTGGACGAAATGATTTCCGTTGACAAACCCAATGGCAATCTCACGTCTATCAAGTTGAGGTACTGGCACTGTTCTAAGAGGTAAAAAGGTGAGACATTGCTGTAAAGACAAGTGGTATAACACAAGATTGTAGCACGATGCAACAAGATGCCCCATGTCTGGCATAGTCATCCAATGTGAGTATCCAGGACTGTCTTCAAAGTATGACAATATGCTTGTCAATTCTTCAAACCTTTCATAGGACCCATAAAGTGTAATGTATTCCTTTTTGTGTGTGTGCAGCTCACCCAATAGGTCACGCCTAACCTGAGCCCAATCATCTTCTGTATGACCAATTGAAGCAGCTATAGCCCAGAAACCACAATTCCCATCTGCAGCCACATCCTTGACAAACTTAATGTATGGTTTTAACCCAGTAGGGAAAGCATCAACATATGCACAAGGTTTCACTGTTCTAGTAATGTATGCCTTCCCTTTCGGGTTCACCTTCTCCTTTCCCTTAACTGGTCGCTTCTTCTTGGTTTGCAGAGTAGAAGCTAATGTAGTGATTTGAGTGTCCCTAGGTGAGAAGGAATCATGTCCAGATTGCACTAACTCAAATGCACATGGGTTACGACGGATAGAAACATTGTTTTTCTTATGATCCCGAGGACGTGTTTTGGGCTTCACCTCCGGCTCAACAAGAAAAGTGCTTCCCGGATATACAATCTCTTTCAACTTTTTCAAAAGCTCTAATTGCATGGTTCTATCACTTTCATTAAACTTGTTCACAAACAACTCTACTTCTGCATGACAAGTCACCTCGGTTTCCTCTTCTTTCTTGCATATGGAGATATGAAGTTGCCTCCACTGTGAGTGTATGGTAGCAAGTGGTATAGAACGATCTTGTCTGATGTAGTCAGCAATCTCATGGGCGCAAGGTAAACCATGAGTGTGGCGAAGGACGCATCCACAAGCTTCAACATCAATACTAATGGAATTGGCTCTCTTACTCTCGACAAGCAAATACTCCAATGCAGAGATAGACACATTACCCCGTAGCTCACTGAATTGAGAAGGTTTAAATTGATGTTGCACAACAGTTAGACTTTTCTCAAATGAAGCCTTGATATCAGTGTGTTGCAACTTAAGCAGACTGTGTATTTTCTCAAATGATGCCTGAAATGAGACTTGACATGAACCCAATTGTCTTTTAAGTTTTGCATGTGCACTCTCAGCCCTGTTCAATTCAATGAAAGTCAAGTTAAAATCAAGTACATGGCACTTATTAATAACATATTGAAGAAAAGTAATCTTACCGGTTCGTTGTAACATTGCCACAATGCATACATTAATACTGTCCATGCCGCCAACAAATTTGTCCTTGTAAGGAACCAACCAAGTATCCATGATGTATTTGACTGCATCAGGATAACTACTGAATTCCTTAAGTAATGATTTAAGACGCTCCTCGTATTGAATTTCAGAAGATGAATACACTACAGAGTTCCACTCATGGTTGAACTTCTCCCATTTTTGCTGTGTCTCAAACATTTTCTTGCATTTGGTCAACACATTCTTACTGATATGCCAACGACATAATAAATGTCTGGCACTCGGGAATATCTTCTGTATGGCATTCATCAAGGCTAGCTCTCTGTCAGTAACAATAACTGTTGGCACAACAAACCCATCCATGACATCACGCAATGTAGCTAACACCCACGCATAGTTATTGACCCTCTCATACTGTAAGTATGCGAAAGCTATAGAGAATGTCATTTCAGTTGATGTCACTCCTACAATTTCAAGAAGAGGAAGCCGATATCTGTTGGTTTTATATGTACAATCCATAATTAATATACGTGGGAAAGACCGAAATAAGTCCAAACTCGTAGGATGTGCCCAAAACAAGTCTGTTACAGTCATCGTGGACTCTTCAGACCAATGGCGCTCAATGTAATTATACTTGGCCAATTCACCCAATAAGTGTTGCATCTCTGATCTTCCAGCTCTCTGTACCATCCTATTTCGATGGTGTACATTGTAAATGGTTTTAAGTGTGCTTACATTGAGGGCATCTCACTGTTTCAAGGTTACTAGGATTTCTTTTGGCCGAACCATGCTCTTTGACATATCCATTAACAATGCTTTCTCATCCTTTGATAGCCTCCCCGCATATGAATGTCCCTCGAGGTGCTCCGCAGGTGGATGATTATGCAATCCGCATACTACGGTCAATGTCCATTTATCGTGTGTGGTAAACCTGTGAGCCCTCATATCAAAAGGACAACCACACTTCTTCGTATCGGTTATTCTTGATGTATTGTTGCCATCATGTTTTAACTTCTTTGTTGCTCTATATTGGCCACTCCTCTCACAAGCAAGATACATCTTGGGTCTTTTTTTCCCTCCACCATAGTCTGATGTTTTGATTACAATGACCAAACCATTTCTCTTTCCAACTTCACGTACCCAGTTGAGCAACTCATCCTTACTTTTGAATACCTACAAAGTTAAATAAATATTATCAAACATTTACATTTGGTGAGCAATTCGAAACATAATCGTTATATTTTCGTAGACTGAACCTGTTCAGTTGTGAATTGAGTGGTGTAATCTAACACAAAATCTGCGCAAACCTGACTTCCTTGAGTTGACACATATTCCTGCATGTTTTGTATAACATTACAAATTTTTAATGGCATTATAATGATTAATTTGCAATTTGAAACTGTAAATTTGGTATGCAGTTTGCAAATTTGGAATATAAAATGGAAAAAAAAAAATTTACTTCATTTGGAAGTAGTTGTCTGAATTTTTTTTAAAATTTCGGAAGTTGATTGTTGTATAAGTTAACTTTGTTCGGACAACAACTTCCGAATTTAAATACTTTTTTCGGACAACAACTTCTGAAATTTATTATTTTGTTCGGGCATCAACTTCCGAAAGTACATAATTATTTCGGTAGTATACTTCTGAACCAAAAAACACATTTCGGCTCTGGTTATCCGAACGACGCCGGGAAAAAAAAAAAAAAAAAAAAAAAACTCACATTTCCTTCACTCTGCTTCACATGAACACTTATTTGCTGATTTTCAGAAGGCAAATCCTCCATCACAATGATGTTTTCCCTACAAAAATGCCAAAGCCCTTTGTAAAAAATGAAAACCCTACAGAAATGCCAAAGCCATTTTCAAAGAAGCATGCCAAACCAGTGGCTTACACACACGATGCAACAATGTGAACTCTGAGGTGTGTGTGCATTGAGATGTTTTCAATTAACAATGGTGTCTAAAATGATAATTTTACTTGGGGATAAAATTATAATAAAATTAAATATCATTAAGTGTGTGTATTGAGGGGAAAGGGTGTGTGTATATAGAAACTCCCATGCAGGAAGAGATTGTGAGAGTAAAAAATAGCGAAGGGATTAGTCGAGGATTAGGGTGGCAATTGCGACTAAAAAAAGTAATAGAAGTAATGATTAAAACTAGTAAACAGTAAAAAAAAAATCGAAATTGATAGTGATTAGTGGCGAGGAATTATTTAAAAAGTAAAGTATGAATAAAATAAAAACGGCATGGTGCTCAAAAAAATAAAAACAGCATAATCCCAATCAGACCCCTAATTGACCGTTATCTGTTGCTCTCTCTCTCTCTCTCTCTCTCTCTCGAGTTTTCATTTCATTTGAATTTTGAGCCTTTGATCTTCTACTGGCAAAAGTACAATCTTTGTGTAGGCCCATAACAACCCCACCCTGCACGTCCTCTCCCCTCTCCAATGACAAGAAAGCATAGTTTGATCAAATCAAAAGCAGAAAAGTTTCTACCTTTTGCTTCGTAGGGTTGGTTTTTTGTGCCTTTCTCCTTTGTACCAAATCAAAATTCTTTCTCTTTAATCATTTTTCGTTAAAGGGGTTATTCCAATCTTGTGGAACCTCTCTGCAAAACCCCTTTTCTTGGAAAACCCAGATGACAATCATCATCTGTAAACCATAATTCTGTTCAAAGGCAGGGTTTTCTGAAGTGGTTTGCTTCTAGGGTTTTTTTTTGTTGATCGTTAATTCTTGTTGATTCTATGCAAAACCCCTTGTGTAACCACCAGAATGATGAATCTTTGAAGTACCCACTTGGCCATTTTCAACAAAGAATTGGATTTCTTTGAAGGTTTGATTTTTCATGCCCTTTTTTCCTTGATGGGTTTCTTTGTACTTACGTACCCAAAAAAAATTTTACTTACCCAAAAAAAGGGTTTCTTTGTACCAAATCAAAATTCTCCTTCTCTTTGATCATTTTTTGTTGAAGGGGTTATTCTAATTTTGTGAAACTTCTCTACAAAACCCCTTTTCTTGGAAAACCCAGATGCCAATCATCATCTTTAAAGCATAATTCATTAATTCTGTTCAAAGACACGGCTTTTGGGGGTGTTTTGCTTGTAGGGTTTGTTTATTTGATCCTTAATTCTTGTTGGTTCTATGCAAAAATCCTTGTGTGACCCCCAGAACGTTGAATCTACGGAGTACCCACTTGGCCAATTGTCACCAAGAATTGGATTTCTTTGAAGGTTTCTCTTAGGAGTTCTGCATTTCAATTTGATTCATTAGGCTGTTCATGTTGTGTTAAAAAATATGGGTTGTGTCCATGGCAAGTGTTGTGGCCGATCCCCAAAATCTTTAGATGGGGATAACGGGGAATTTCAAGATTTGGGTAAATATACTTGCCATGGAAAACATATACTTGCAAATAGATCATTAGATTTTGTTCTTGTTCCTTCTAAAAACTTCCGGTTGGAGTATTCAGCCCTCACGGAGCGAGGGTACTACCCGGATGCACCTGATAAAAAAAATCAAGATAGTTTCTGTATCAAAAAAAACATTCAAGGCAACCCTAATGTCCATTTCTTTGGTGTGTTTGATGGGCATGGACATTTCGGTACAGAATGTTCGAATTTCGTTAAGAACAGGTTAATTGAAATTCTATCCGGTGACCCGACATTGTTAGATGATCCTGTTAAAGCTTATAATTCTGCATTTTTATCAACAAATGAGGAACTGCATAATAGTGACATAGACGATTCGCTGAGTGGTACAACTGCAATTACTGTTCTTGTTATTGGGGATAAGCTTTATGTGGCGAATGTGGGTGATTCAAGAGCTGTGATTGCCAGTAAGGATGGGAATCAGATTATTTCCAAAGATCTGTCTCACGATCAGACACCTTTTCGGGAAGATGAATGTGAGAGGGTGAAGCTTTGTGGGGCCAGGGTTTTGACTGTTGATCAAGTGGAAGGAAAGAGCGATCTGAGTATCCAAACATGGGGTGATGAAGAGACTGAAGGTGCTGATCCACCGAGGTTGTGGGTTGAAAATGCGATGTACCCCGGAACTGCATTTACGCGGAGTGTAGGGGATAGTGAAGCAGAGAGGATTGGCGTTATTGCACTTCCTGAGGTTTTAACAGTTCAGCTTACACCTAATCATCTGTTCTTTGTAGTCGCAAGTGATGGCGTTTTCGAGTTCCTCTCAAGCCAAACTGTTGTGGAAATGGTATGTGATTACCCTCAACAGCATTCAAAAATGGTATTTTGTTCTTTTGTTATAATTAAGTAACTATTTATTGCATACTATCATCTTTTCTTAATCATGTGTAACTTTCCATATTTTCTGTTCACTTCAATCTTGTTTAGCTGTTGAATTTTGATCAGTTTGTTACTATGGTGATTGAGTCTCTTGTAGAAGCTTATCTCCTTTGTGATATGAATCAAAAAGCTAATCAGCCTTCAATCCTGATTAATATGTTATTTTTGAAAGTTCATTAATATGATAAGGCCCTAAACCAATTGATTGCTTTAAATAGTTTATTTTATCAAGGTACATCAATAGCGGGCACTTGTTATACTTTTTTATCAGATAATTTCCTGAACTTGTGTGTGTTTTTCCTTCCTAGAATTTTGAACTATGGTTTGATGTTTAAATATTTCGCTTGTGACTTATTTTTTATCCATAGTTGCACTCCTTGCTCAATTTTTCTGACTTTTGTTTTTCTGTTTCTGTTTTTCCATTTTTTCCCTTCACCGTTTGTTTAGGTCTCAAGATACACAGATCCTCGAGATGCATGTTCCGCTATTGCTGGAGAATCATACAAACAATGGTTACAGCATGAAACTCGGACAGATGATATTACAATCATCATTGTACACATCAAGGAATTGTCTAATGTATGAATCCTTTGCTTGTTAACCTCTTTTTCTTATTCTTTACTGGACCCCACTCCACAGTTGTGTCTACAAGTAGCAATTGTGATATATGCAATTATCATAATCAGGGGAGACCTATATTTTGTAAGGGCCCTACTCAAGATATCTTTGCCAATCGTAGCAGTTTAGAATGAGTAATCTGTGAACGACTAATATAAAACTTCCTGTTGTAATAGGCAGGTACCAACATCTTTAATGTAAGCGGTGGAGTTAATACCCGCCCTGCTGCTCTGAAGTTGGCAAGGGGAGGCTCTGATACATTTTTTACCCCTCCAGGGTCAGAATTTTTCCGATCAGTGAGAAGTGATTTCTCTGATATGCATTCTTTTCAGCATATCTCAACAGATCTGAGCCCGGCAATAGTCACCCCATCTCCTGCACTTCCCAAGCCTTTGACATTGTGAGTTTCTTGAGGTCTGTTTTCTATACATCGTCCCTTGTTTATTATAATCAATTAATTTTTTTACTTTTTTTCTTCATCTCTTTGCAGTGATTGAGCCAGTGAAAGGCGTTTAGCAAGTTTCTTAAGTCGTCATGTTTCATTCAGTTTGTAACGTTATTTACTTGCCTTAATTTTATATTTATTTTGCAAGAGAAGAGAATCAGTAATGAGTGTCTAGAGAGGCAATTTTGGTATTGTTTGATAACCTTTAAACCATTAAGCATATTTATGTTTATTTTTGGTAAAAACAAAAATAAATAACTTGTTTAAACACACATTTTTGGAAACGAGTGAGGAGGGGGTGGCCTGAGGGGGTTGGAGCCTGGAGGAGAACTGGACTCTGCAGAGGTGGCGGCCGGCTGATGGGGTGGTGTTCAGAGGTGGAAGGGGACTCGCCAGTGGTGGTGATTGGTGGTGGGTGGGTGGTGACCAAAGGAGGTGGAGAAGTGAGGAAGGAATGAAAACTTGTTTAAAAACATAGAAACAACTTTTTTATGTTTGTGAATTTTTGGAAATTGTTAATAAATGCATTATTGCAGGTAACCGGAGATCAAAAATTGGTGTATGCTACGGAACAGATGCCATTAGGTCTGCTCGGACAAGATCTTTTTATTTATTGATCATAGTAGGGCATCGCATTTCGCAGGGTAACTCTCTAACTTGTGACAACACTAACCATTAAATGCTCAAAAATGGATTAGATCGCTCAGAAGACAGAAGAAATAGTTGCGGCCTTCTAACTCTCAATCCATTTGGTTGCATAGATTACTGTACGAGTGATGTAGACAAAGTAGGAAGGTGAAGACATTTTAATTGTATTATTGCATTTGCAAATGGGAAGAGAACAGGTTTATTAAGATTTAGATGTAAAATTTCTTACTATTTACTTCATAAATTCCTGAAGTGATAATTTCTCTCGTTCTTTTTCTTGTGCTTTTCTTTCTTTTCTTTTTTTTGTAATTCCATTTCCTTCACAGCAAATTATGTTGCCACTGAATGAATTGCTCTTTGCATTTCCTCTTAGCACCCTAAACTAAAGTTAAAAAGTAAGGGTGACAGAGGTGCTTTGTGAATGAAGTTTTATCCAACCCTAGCCCTCCATGAGCATGAGCTGGTAGCTGTTTCTTGGAGTCTTGTGAGACCGACAGTGAACCCCAAGGGTCTTTTGTTCAAATCTCACTTCGACTGTTTTGTGGGTGCTTGCAAATATCCCAGTCTAATTATTCGAACAAAAATGTTTGTGGATAATATATTCAAATTGTTAATACTAACTACAAATGTATTTATAAAAAAAATAACAATAACACCCTCAAGTTTTAATTGAATCATACTTTGGCTTTATCTTTTAATTGCAATAATTAATTTTTTAAATTTTAACTTGTGATTATTTTGTGACTTATCGTAAAAAAATTTGAACAAAAAGTACTCACGTGAGGGCCCTGTGAGAACATTAAAAAATTGTTACAAATTGGAGTTTTCAATTGTGAGATCAAGTAAAATTTAATTGAAATATGAAAAGTATAATTTTACAAACAAAAAGAGGCAATGATAGGCAATAAACATGTAAAGCTCTTATATTTCCTCATTCTGCATAGTAACATCTCCAACAAATTACAAAGCTCATTAAAAGGATAAAACTCCTTGGCAAAAATACATAATTATACAAAACTTCATGCCTATACGGAACTGTGCGCGATTCTCTCGTGAATCGCCTTCAGCAAGGTATGGCATTCAGGGTCTGAACCCGGGGAGAAATCTTTCTTCATAGATACAAGATATTCGTTGCTGATCTAAAAAAGATCTTATCCCGTGGGCGTTAGCGGACGTTTTTCATTCTTCACCCGGTCCTTAGTAGCCTTTCCAAAGTCAACCTCATTAAAAATAAATCGATAGTTTGTTATCTATCCTGTCCTGCAACATATTACACTGCTCCAACAACTTGCTCAGTTTGTCAGCTTCTCTCGTGGCCACCACTAACCTGCTGCTAGTTTCAGTTGATCCATGCTCTATACAATTGTCATTGTTTGTCTCAGGCAAGTTACCATTTTGGGCTGCATTGGTAGCTTGTATAGTACTAACATTAGAAACCATTGCCGATGGAGGCTGGAAAGCCTTGTCTTCTGTATGACCCATGCTCGATGCAAGAGAGCCATAGCTAACTTCAACCATTTCATCTAGAGATGGGTGAGTTAAATAATAAGACGAAGATACCACGCGTTGAATCCCCGACATGTCCAGACCTGTTTTTGAAATATCCGTGTCAAGCTGCTCCAGAATATAAGCAGAAGAGAATGCACCATTGGATAAACTCATTAAGCGCCAATTGAAAACTCGTTGGAAAATCATAACCCACTTTGGAATGATATAGTAGGTTGAGTTATGGAGCTCAAGACGCGCACCCTTTTGTAGCATTACACGTGCCTCATTTGTTGCCAGCGATAGTCCCATCATTTTACTCAACTGGGTAAGGTATCTGATCAAGCAATCTTCAAGTTTTTGTTTCTGCTTTTCAATATCTTCACCCAAATTAGAACCTTTGTAGAGCCAAGATATGTCGTCATGAAATGAAGGAAGTCGACAGTCTCTTAGAGCACAAATAAGCAATTCAATTCTTGCTGACGAGCTCCATCCGATGTCTGGCAGATATAATTTCACTGCTTCATACTCCTTGCTAGTCTTCTCCAGCAAAGCAATCTCAGAACAAGGCCAAGACGCAGGATTTGCATCAGCTGCAGCAGCAACCTTTCCCACTGTTCGATGCAAGGCTTCGTTAAAGGCCGATATACAGTGGTCTGGACCTACTTCATAATCGCTCATCTCGTCAAGCACCTTCAGTGAAGAATTCAAGTGGGTCAAAGTCAGTTCACGCGTATTTACACAACTAACAATAGGTTGTAAGGGTGATTGGCTTGCGAGCCACTGCAATCCCCCTCTCAATTGCTGATCACTGAAAAACCCATCAAACTCTTCCAATTGCTGGTTCTTTGCAATGAAAACAACCGAAATTTTATTAACCCGTGAATTGTCAATGCCATGGAGCCCCAATCGTTCAGCCATGATGGATGAAAAATCTGAATTTTCTTCATACGAGTCTATTACGATTAGAAGGGGCAACTGGGAACCAGAAGGTAAAGACATAAGAAGGTTATGGAGCCGAAACTTTTGGATCTCCAATGAGATGCTTCCAGATACAAGGAAAAGAACTGCATTTGCACCTAATAATATCTCATTCGTATCATCAAGTTTTGCATCCCTGACGATAGACAAACAGCACGTGGTGTCACCACCAGATTGGCTGGGAACCCATTTCTTCCATATTGACAGGCCCGGGGATGAAATTATTACGTCATCATCACCTTTGCTGGTAGGAATGAGCTTAGAATGCAACCACGAGCCTGCAGTAAAATGAGCAACTTGACTCGATTGTTGCAGCCTGTCGCCATCTGGATTGTCTGTCTGAGAGCATAAAATTATTTTCCAGCAAAAACATTTGGCAGCCGGGTTTCTTCCATTAAGTGTAGCAGCTATCACATCTGAAACATTTAGCCTCGACCATGATCTTTCATGTCTTTCGTGTCTTTCATGCATAACACGGTTGATGTTGAACACACCAGAAGTGCTTGGTTGCTTTACAAGAAGAAAAAAGAATTAGAAGCTTCAGCAAAATATTTCAGTTTAAAAAGATCAATAGCAAAATTCTTATGGTCAATGCATAGTTTAATTGTATAGTCATTAATAACAATACTTAAAATAATGAGTCAAAAAGAGGGGAACAAGAAGGCAAAAGGAGGTATGCCAACAATAATAATACTTACATCAATGTTCTGTCGAATTGGTGGGCCCATCGATAGTGAATTTAACGCGGCCATAGCAGACAACTGCCTTTGTTCACGTAACTCTCTTTTCTTTGATGAACGACGCTTCCATAATCTGACCCAAAAAAATGCAAGAAGAGTGAGATATAGGACAGAAAACACCATAGTTACAGTCACATCAGTAGAAAGAACTGCAACCTGAAGATCAGTTTGAGTTTTGCCTCAGCAGCTTCCTCATCATGATAACTAGGCTCAACTTCCTCGGTTTCAACATCTTGATCATCTGCACGCTCTTCATCTTCCAAATCTTCGATAAACACTTTCTGAGGGACAGAATTTTCCATAGCAGAATCAAATTCAAAACTTGCAATTTTTTCTTGGCCAACTCTTTCCGACATGATTTCCAATGGAACGGCTTTTGTGTCAGAATGTGTTTTTCTCTCCAGAGAGTTTCGGAAGACGGGATCAAAATTTGGTTTCCCCGTGCTTCCAACTCTAGCTTGCTGAGATTTAGGGGAATTATGTGCCAAGGAGAAATCCCGTGCCAAGGGACTTATGGTATCTATCCGAAAGACATCTTCACTCTGTTGACCAATTACTAATGGTTTGACCATGGGCTTCACTTGTGTTCCATCTTTTGGGGATGGCACGGCTTCATAATCATCCATTTCCTCATCAATGACCTGGGCACGACTTTCTGTCCCAATGAATTGAACAGGTTTTGATTCCTTCTCGTAGACCTTAACCAACTGTACCTCTTTTTCTTCTTCAGCAGGTAATGACACTATTGTATGAGGAGACGAAACATCCTCAACTATCCTTTGTGACTTTTTCATATGAACAAGTTTTGAACACTTCACTGGATAGTCATTATCACTGTTGAGAAATAGCCCTTCCTTCACCATATATGGCTCTTCAAATTCCTTTATCACAAAGCCATGATACTCCAACAGGTTTTCTATGTTGTCTTCCTGATTTCAGACAATGAAGCATAGATTTAAAGAAAGAGAAATTGGAAATTGCTTGGCAATATGCATCAAGACAAAGAATAAGTACCTCCATTGCAAGCCATTTGGCAACATGTGTGACAGGGATACCTTGGTTATTTTGTACACCACAATGTAGGGAAGCAAGTGCTTGGGTTCGCAACTGTTCGCGATAACATAGCAATGAGACAATTTATTTTAGTCGGCGCATACATGTGCATGCACAGATAACTTGAGTTGAGTGTAATACCCATCAAAAACATAGAAAAGAGCATGATTCAAATAGAGTTCACCATATGTAGAAACGTGAGCTTTTACTAACTCCAATACATCATTCACAACACTATGTATAAAGAAAACTCATGCTTTAAATAGAATTGATTATATAAATTCCTATCATAAGCATTAAGATCACAAAGGAACCATTACCCATACCTTTGCAAAGTGAGCATGCATTAGGCATGCTTGGAGGTAACTCGCTTTTCTTGCAAGTCGAAAGAAAGCTATAAAATTACCAGTTCTGCAGGCTCTGGAAGGACAAAAATACTACCCATTATTAGATTCAGTCATGTGAAGGTAGTCTTATTCAGTAACTTCATATGTAAGGGGCAAAACAACCTTGCTACATCACGGGCAAATAATATTTCTGGGGTTTGCCTTATCTCCGGTGTCATCTTGGAAAGATCAAGCGAGAGCTCTGCAGGTTCAACCTGGCACGGATATCTTACTTACACGGACAAGAATTGAAACAAAAAAAAGTAAAATGGAGTGCCCAATGTTGATGACTTACTTTGTATCCGGGATGTTTGTCCAGCTTGAGAAGCGCGTAATAACCTCGAAATTCTTTCTCCGTTGGCACCTGCATTCCTTTCTTCCTGTGGTCGTCATACAATTGAAACAATTCAACAGAAGTTTTGTTCATCTGTTCAATGTTAAGGTGTGCATCAAATCCCTCCGAAAAGCCTTCTCCTTTTGTATATTCACATAATTCATGCATGGCTATTATGTGAAGTCTTATCTGAAACCCACAGCAATCAACAATACCATTTAGTTGTCTAAAGAGTTAAGTGGCATTTTAGCAACCAACAAATGTCAATTCAACACAACAAACGACAATTAATACACGAATTGAAGATGAATGAAAATATAAGTAAAAAGGTGCAGTGCGGCTGAACTCAAGAACAAAATGAAGTAACTTAAGCTGGGGCATGTCACCAACTATAAGCAATCTGTCAATCTGTGGCAAAGATAAAGGCTACCCTAGTTACTACTAGTAACCCAAATAGCAAAACTTTGACGAATTCAAAAAATAAAACACACATCAACACACGTATCAACATAGAAATATGGACTATTAGTCATTCAAGAAGAAGACTTTTTTCATCCTACACCTCATCTGACTCAGCCCCATTGAGTGATGTGCCAGAATAGTACACACCATGTTGTCAAGAGAACCCAATTTACCTTTGAGAAAAATGAGATTAAATCTATAGGAAAAGGACATACCATTTGCTCCAGCATGGTAATAGCATCAAGGTTAAAAATGTGTTGCATCCTCAGATCCATCCGAATTGCCCTCATCCTATCCCACAAGAAGTTATATAAACCAAGAAACTTGTCATCATAAGGATGGTCTAGCAAATACAGAAGATAATCAATTGTCATCTGCAGGATTGGCATGGGTCTTATCAAGTCTGCTTCCCTCTCTGCTGTCCTAGTATACTGCAAGAATCATATAAGAACACCCATCATACCACCTCTAATAGGATAAATATCTCAATAGTATATATATTTTTCTTTTGGAAGCTTCATAGAGTACCTTCTTAACAGCAAGAGATTTGCTGGTTTGATTTCTATCTCCATACAAGCGTTCATATTGATCAAGATCCCCTTTCCTCTCTCTCTCTGCTCTTTCAGATTCTGAATACAGAACAAGAATCTGACTCATTATAAGATCATACAAATTTTCAAAACCTTATAGACTCTTAGAAGCCTACAACAACACAACAAACTAAGCCTTGTGTTCCACTCAAGTGGGGTCACTACATGAAACCTTTTTCACCATTTTGCCCTATCAAGGGCTATATACTCAGTTAAATTAATATACTGTTAGAAGCCTCCACATGAAAAACAAGGACAGCTAGTGGCTTCAACATAGAAGAGAACTAGATGGGACTACTAACTATAAAATTCAGAATAAAGGAATTAGATAAACGATCATATTACAAGAGAGTGAAATAGACTGAATTTCTTAGTTTCAGAATGGAAGTTTTCTCTGTAACAAAGAATGATTCAACAAGACTAATATTCTATGAGGTTTTTTTAATTTTGAAATTGTTAGTTTCTTTTTTATACATGTTGCAACCCCTTGCTGCTCTTTTAAAGCAATTTTATATTTATAAAATAAAAATAAAAATAAAAATAAAAGAGAGAGGAGAGAAGTTAGCATTGACTTATGACCTCAACATTGCAGCTTCTACAATTAAAATGCTTGCACCTTGATCAAAAAGTAGAGACATGTACCTGGACACATATCTGGACATAATCCAATTATAATAGTAGATGATTCCGGTCCTTCATAATCAGGCAGAACATTGCCATCGGAAGCCATGTCTGTAGAATGTTCCCCCAACGTTTTTCGCCTTTCTGTCAAAGGCTGATCATGCTTATTCACAAAAAACTTCTGGTTTCCAATGCCAGAAGTGCTTTCAACAGGTTGGCTAAGTTCCACCTTGAAGCGGGCTAATCGCTTTGCTTTGGCTTTCATTTCTCTGCAAATCACGAGGGAAATGAAATAAAAAACTAACTAAAATTTTAAAGAAAAATACTAGTTAATGACAAATGAATTCAAATGCACAAAACAATTTACCGTTCAATGTCATCTTGAGCAGAAGAGTTGCCGTGAAAGACTTGATCAGTTGAAGGCAAAGGAGGTGATCTAGTTCTTTTGGGAACTGGAAAGTTGGTGGGCTTAGTTGAAGCAGTTTTATCATCAATACTTCGTGCAGATGGCAGGGGCATATGAGGAGTTTCAGAATCAGGAGCTTTGGAAGGATTATTTGATCTTGTGCCCAATCTAGGAGGTGATGGAGAAGGCCTGAACAAGGAAAATCCACAATTTATTTATCTGAGGTTGGGGGCAGGAGAGAGAATCGCAAAAATCATCATCCAAAAGAGACGCAATAAAGAGGACAAATAATATACTCTTTATCTCCTAGAGTCCTAGGAGCTCTCTTTCATCAATTTTCATTTCCACAATTCATCAAGAAATTCCATATACCAAGATCTCAAATGAAAAATCTTTAACTAAATTAGTGTTCTTCTCTCTCTGCTTGGTGGGGGTAAGGGTGTTGAGGATTAATAATGCCATATTTTCATCAACTTGAAATTATAAAGTTGAATAGATTCCATTGATATTTCTTAAGAATTTAAAATTGTTTTCATCACAATTGGGGAATATCATCTTTGAATCATATTGAGTCGCAAAGGGTAATTATATTTTTTCTTTCATTGCTTGAGTCTTTATTGAGTTAATGATGTTCTTGTCATAATCTTCTAGAGTTTAAGATTCTTCAAGGAAATTTACTTTTAAGTTGCAAAGGTATCTTCTTCCATCTTGGCTAAAGAAAAAATTGATCTTTTCATTGTAACATTCAAAAAATTCTCAAAAAGAAAAGGCTAAAATATTGATCACACTCAGAATCTGCTTGCTTTACTTATACCTTTTAGAATCATTTCGACTAAAATGAGAATTTTCCTGGGAAACTTCATCTGCAGATGGTATAGGTGGGGACCTGGTTCTTTTTGGGGCCTGAGCATCCACATTCTTGGTTGCAAATTTTTTTCTAGAATCATAAGGTAAGACTGCAGGCTGGTCTTGGCGAGTCCATGAGTTGCTAAAATTGCTTGGCAACTTTGCTTGGTTACCCCATACAGGGGAAGATACGGAAGTTCTGTACGACAAATCAACAGCATAATCAGATAAATCTGGGGAAAATTACACATATCTTAGGATAAACTATGTGCGACTAACTAGAGCATGTACGAAATGAACAGAAAATTCTCTTAATAAAAAGCACATGACTTTAACCAACCATTCAACCAACAATGGTGATATTCTTTATTATCATTTTACAACAATGAGCAACCAAATAAATACTAAAAGAGCTCTGCGAACCGCAATTTTGACAATTTTTTAGACAGGTATTTAGTAAGATACTAAATGATTGGCATGGGATAAGGCAAAGCAGGCCTACTAAACCCCAAATGAGCCCACATCTACACCTGTTAAAAGGGCTTCGAACCCCATCCGCTATGGATATTCAGAGCAGGTTACCTAATAGTCCCGATATATGCCCATCCCGGTAGACGTTGTCAAGGTACTTGCATCCCAAACCTTAACCCCAACCATGGGTCCTAATGCACAATATCCCATGGGAGTCTGGTGCAGCACAAGACATGTTATAATTAAGAGATCTGCGGTTTCAACTATATTCCAGATCATATAATTTTGGACCTATTTATTCATGATTTTATCCCTACTTTTCATCGAAAGCGACCAACATCTACAATAGCAATGTCATAGCACATGGTGCATAATAGACAAAACATTCAATGTTTTTATCCTCCAGATGCAGTGGAACTTGATACTGGATTCTAACTTTCCACTTGCATTGCTTGAGTACGAGCAACATGCTTAAATTTTCCATAACATTAACAAATACACAGTAACGAGCACCTGCCCACACACACAGAAGGCACAGTTTATGTTACAAATACCTCTGAGTTTCAACAAAAGGACCAAAATTGTCAACAGAATGATAGTTTTCTGGGAAAAAAGAAGGTGGTTGTGGCTTCTGAGGTACAGCCTGCCTATGATCATTGAAGAGTGAATCTGAAGGCCTACCCAAATAAACAAAGCAAAAGTCGTTAGATACTCAAAATAAACTGCAATAGAAGACAATAAGTCTTAAAAATGCTATTTGTCATGTGGAACAAGTGATAGAACAATTAGAATAAAATTGATAGATGGGTGAAGGTGAGTTAAGAAATCTCATTTAATTCATTACTGGCCACCAAACATATGGCCTCCCTTAAATTAAGATGGAACTTAAGTATATAAAAGCCCATGAATAGGTATAATACTACTTTCAGAGAAAGTAACTCAAGCTATTGAGAAATTGTATATCCTTCATGACATTGTCCAGTGTAAAATCTTATATACTTCAGTATAAGGTCCAATGCAGCTCAACCAGAAAAGCATGTAATGGAATTCCTGAACCCCCAACATAAACGTAAACAGAGCCGACCAAAGAAAACCTAATCCTAAGATAACTCTAATAACAAATTAAACTCCTAGAAACTAAGCTCTCAGTTAGTGTTCCTTTCATGATCTTCATCACATTGCCTCCAAGGACAACATTATTAGAGATGAACGGCTATTTTCCCTTTCCATCAAACATTATTCCATATGAAGGCAGAAGACCTATGAATAAGACATTACTATGTTAATATGTGCATATAACATTTTCCGATATAAGTAGCCAATTCCTCACAAGAATTATGTGCATATAACATTTTCCGACATAAGTAGCCAATTCCTCACAAGAATTAATGGCTTGACAGTGACTCCACAGACAAGAAGAAAAGAAGGAAAACTAACTGTTCAACATAATACACTTCAACCACTGCATAAAAACTAATAACACAAAATAACTATACAGTGGACATAGAGGTATAGGTTTCACCATGTTATGTGCAACAAGAAGCAAATTTAATGCTACCGATAAATAATACTTCACACACGATAAAATAACTTACCTCGTACTGCCCCTTCTAGTGTTTCTCACACCATCTTCATCAGTAGACAGTAACTGAGGTGGTCTGGTTCTTTTCAGGTCTTGAAGTGACGTAATTTTGGCAGGGAAGTAAGCTCCAGAATTTTTTGAATCAAGAAATGAAGTGACTGCAGAAGGCCTTTGATGAGTTTGGGCATCATAACCACTATAGAAAGATTTTTGCCCAGTGTCACCTGCTTTAGGAGAAGACTCAATGGGCCTAAGAGAAAATATAGCTATCAATAATACATTATAAGATATATTGATTTTATCAAAATGTATAAAAATTAACAAATTATATGCCAACAGATGCACCAAAAACACCCTTATGAACAAATGTTCCCAAAAGGATCAAGTTTGAGGAAAAAGGAGAGATCCCTTTAACAGATAAGGAAGTAAGACATTATAAAGCTATAAGTTTGCATGATTTGTTACCTAAGTACTGCCGAAGAAGGGTAAGCAGGACCCATTACAAAGCGGCTGCTTTGAAAAGGTGATGGTGGCGAATATATTCTCTCTGGAGCTTCAAGTTCCCTATTACAGAACAAAAAATCCATAAGCTTTCCCAACAAATCATATGAAAGCAAGAACATCTTCGATAACATAATTACAACAATGGTTAGTGGGGACATATCTCTTGACTCAAAAGTTGATCCATGGACTCTACTACCCGTCTATGGAAAATTTTGAAATTACCAAAATATCCAAACTTAAACAACACCATAAAACATTTAGAAAAGTAGTGAGATTACCTAATCTAGATAATCATGAAATAAGAGGCTCCACTAATGCTACCCATTTGACTGTACATGGTTCTAGTTGATCGCAATTGAATCCAGCTTAAAACCAACCAATTTTCAAATTTTGCTGCTTCTTTAATTTTACTCTTCTTCTTCTTTTTTGATAAATAAAACACAAATACAATAATTTTACTCTTTTTCTTGCTCTTCTTGTTATAGCATCACCTCTCTATTCAATGTCCTAAATTGCATAGATTCTACCCTAATGGTTGTATGGGGCATAACGACATAAACATTAAACAGACATATGAAGAAGGCACAAAGGGAGCAGAAGAAAGGGGGTGGAAAGCACAAATTTAAATAGGATACTGGCTGCAGTATTGGCAGGTGGCCCCTGAAGAGTCAATAGCAATAAAAAAAATAAAAAAAGCTAGAACATGAATTAATACAACAATCGTACACAACTCAAGGTAGCTCTTAAATTCTGAATACTTCAATCCAGATGCAAGAATTGTTCCACTGGTACACACAACGCAAGCCTATATAGGCTCACACTCACTGTGAGAAACCAAAATTCAACCAAGCCGAAAAGAAAAGAACAGAAAAACCAAAAAAAACACAACTCGATTAGCTAGGTAGGCAGTGAGATTCGAACCAACTGATCTAAAAGCTTAATTTTTTGTTGAATTGTAGGGGCTTCTCAATAACTTTATTTCTTTCTTTATGAGACCCTTTTCAAAAGATCAACAATGTGACCAGTTTGAAACCCTTTTCCTTATCCACAGAATCATTGTCTAATTAGGGTTCCTTCACTTCACATTTAACTCAATAATCAAATATATTACTGGGTTATCTCTCAAGGCTCAAAACATCTAATACCAATAAAAAAAGACGCATTCAAACTAGTTTATGTTCTATAACATGTATATATATATATAAGAGAGAGAGAGAGAGAGAGAGAGAGAGAGAGAGAGAGAGAGAGAGAGAGAGAGAGAGAGAGAGAGTACCTGGGAGATCGTTGAAGGGGAGAAGCGGAGAAAGGAGGAGTTGGGGAAGGAGGGCGAGGAAAGTGGGGAAAAGGGTTTTGTGATGTGGGGGCTGCACTTGGACCTGAGTTCTTCCCAAATCCCTGGAACGCCATTCTTCCCACTTCACAGCTTATATATATACATATGTGTGTGTATAAAAATGTGTATATATATGCGGCTCAATTGTATGATCCTCTCTCTCTCTCTCTCTCTCTCTCTAGAAATTGGTTTGTGTGAATCTGCTTATTCCTCTTCTTTGGTTGTGTTTTGTAGTGTCGCTATTGGGTTTTGCAGAGGAGTCTGAAGCCTGAATGAAGGAGGAAGAGAGAGAGACAGGCAACAGGTGAATCAGGTGAATTATTATCGGACTTGAAAACTTTTATTACCGTGACAAGAAGAAGCCATCATACGACGTCGTAAGATGACAATTTTTAGGTGTTTATTTGTTGTTTGCTTGACAATTGGGGTATATTTTGTAATTTTTGTATTTACTCTTTCTTTTTTTTTTTTTTTGGATAAATTACAAATACATCTTGAAATTTTCTTAAAATACGAATTATTTCTGTGACTTGAAAAATTAAAAATATTCCATTGTTATAATTTTTTTGACAGAATTAATTGAAAAAAATAAAATTCTTAATTTTCCTCTTATATAATAATAAAATTACTTAAATTATTAATTGAAATAAAATTTTGATATTATTAAAAACTGTTAATTATCTTGATAATTTATTAATAAAATGAGTTATTTGTTAGGAATTTAAAAATTTTAAGGGATGAAATATAATTTCCATAACTACAATAAATAATTCTTATTTTAAGCAATCTCAAGAAATGTATTTGTAATTCACTTTCTTTTCTTTTTTTTTTGGCTTATAAACAATTTGTAAAATATAAATAAAAATTGCTCGGTTGATGATATTTATAGTTACAAAAAATTTAAACATTAGGATTACTTACAAAATGAGATTTGTTTAAAATATAAAATTATTTCTGTAATTAATTTAAATAAAAAATTTATGAACTACTCTAATTATTTCATTAACAAATTAAAATTTGTTTCTTACCCTAAATTTTATTTTTTAATTAAATTTGATTAAAAAAATCAAGTGTAATTTTCCCTAAATTTTTCATAATTTTCTCTTACCTATCGCTTCATCTTCTTAAATTTTAAGAAATTCAAATTTGATGAATTATTTTTTGATGAAAAAATAACTCTTCATTAATTTTGATGAATATTTATTAATGAAAAATTGAAAATATTTTTTAAATATTTTTTTATTAAATTTAAATTTAATCAAATAAAATGTGAGATATTAGATATGCTCTATCGAAAGGGAAATTTTGGGAGATTTTTTTTTTTTAAAGTCTCTGATATTAAGATTTTATAGTATAAATGAAATTTAATATTCTCATAATATTTAAGGTTCCTCACACATCGATCTAGAGAAATTTCAATCCCTAGAGATATTTTCTCTAAATTTCTCTGGATTTCCCACTCTCCAAAGAAATTCTTTCCAAATTTCTCTGGGCAAAGTAAGTTCAAGTCTCAGTTTAGCCTAATCTCTCTCTCTCTCTCTCTCTAATATTTTTGTTTTTAGATGTATAGTTGCAAAAGAAGAGCTAGAACCAAGGCAAGCAGAAGAGATTAAAAAATTTCAGAAAATCAAATTAGATCATTATTTTGTTCTCAATTTTTATTCATTATTATTTTTTTCAAAAACATAAAAAATAAAAAATGCCAACAAAAAGCAGAAGAATTTGATGTGCATGCGGTTTACTAATTTGATGTCTGCACTCTCTCTTTCTTTCTACAACTGTGAAGGTTCTCTGTGTTTGTTCGTATCAATTCGGATTTGAAAGCTCTGGACCTGCAAATGAAAAAGATACAATTTTTCATTGATCGAAGCAAAACAAGTTGACGGCGATGGACTTTCCATTGGCGTCGACCTTGAGCAAGAAGAATACTTTGAAGCCTTCGTCATCAATTGCTATGAAACTACACAGATCGTTTTCACCTTCGAGACTCTGCCGGTAACAAAATTTCTCTGTGATATATCGGTGTAGAGTTGAGAGACTTTAGACATTATACAATAATATTGTGAATTTATTCTATTACTAAAAATGGAAGAATGACCGTAGACTAATTTCCAAAAAAAAAACTACAAAATCAATAAAACAAAAGAAATTGGATGGAAAAACTTATTACCATTAACTTTGGTAAGTAATAAGTTTTATCTATTGTTTTATTTGAACTAACAAAAATGCTAGAAATTTCAAAAATTTAATCAAAAATTATACCAAATATCTCATATGAATGTGAGACCTTCATGGGACCCATATTGTGTGGGTTTCACACTCATATGAGACATTTAGTAAAATTTTTGATAATTTTTTTAGAATTTCTAACATTACTCTTGAACTAATTTTTCATATGAAAATAATATTCTAATCATTAAATGTTCGTATGAAAAATATTTTTTAAATAAATTTTGGTTAATATATGAAATTAAAAAAAATTAAAAATATTTAGAATAATTTTAAATTTTTTATGAAAAATCGGGTAAAAATAAAGAAAACAAAAAAGAATATGATTTTTTTGACTTTTTCATTCTTTAATTTTTTTTTCTCATTATTTTAACCACTTACTAAAGGGGACTTAAAGGTTGTGTTTGGTTTATCTTTGGAAAGGACACAATTTTCAAATCACTTTTCAAAGTTTATAACTAAATATACAATTCAAAACTTTTTTCAAAACTCAAAACAATTCTTTTCAAAACACTATTTTAAAATAAAAAAGTTTAAAAAATATTTTTTATTTTGTTTTCTAAAATTATTTTTAGGATCATGATTTAAGTGTGGAGTCGTGTTTTAGGTTATGAGTTTTGAGTTATATTTTGAATTTTTTTGGATTTTTTAAAAAATATTTAAAAATTTTCTTAATTTTATTTTTTTAGGGTAAATATTTTATATTTTAAATATTTATTTATTGGGTAGGTATATTTATTTATTTTAATGTGCATTATATTTCATACATTTATGTGCTGTATTTTTTGAATATTATTTTTAAAAAAAAATTATTTTAAATATATAATTTTTATTTAAAATATTTTTTTTATTTTATATTTTAAATATTTATTTTATTTTATAAATATATTTTAAATATTTTAATTTTTTTTGGTTATGTGTTGATTATGATTTAAGTGTAGAGTTTTGAAATTAGTGTAGAGTTTCGAGTTATGTGTTTAGTTATGAATTTTGAAAAATAATTTTTGAATTGAGTTTTGAGTTATGTATTTGTTTATGATTTGAGTGTGAAGTTGTGTTTTGAGTTTAAAATATTAAAATTAAAAATTAAAATATTTACAAAATAAAATAAAATGTTTAAAACAAAAAATTTTAAAAAAATTAATTAAAATTATATATTTAAAATAAAAATAATAAATTTTTCTTAAACATTTTTTTAATATTTTCAAAAATCCAAAAAATTCAAAATACAACTCAAAATTCAAAAACTTCTCAAAACTTTTTTCAAAACTCAAAATTCTTTTCAAAATTAAAATTCAAAACTTTTTTCAAAACTTCTTTTAAAGCACTTTTCAAAACTCATAGCCAAACAAAATTTTCTCTTTTCAAAACTCAACTCACAATTTTACACTCAAATCACAACTCTAAAAAGAGAATCACAATTCCAAAATTAAATCGAAGGCTACCAAAGCTTTTTTTGAAAAAAAATTAATATAAAAAATCAACATATTCCCTTTATTTGTTTCACATATTTTTTAATAAAATTATTAAAAATCAATTCCTAAAAGTGGTTTGAGAATTTATATTATTTTAGTTATTTTTTGAATTTTTATAAAAAAAATAATATGATAATTTATAATAACTTTTTACTTTTAAATTAAAACAGTCTAACCCCTAAATAAGTAGAAAATGAATTTTGTATAAGTGTGTTATATGTACCAATTGGTATGTCAATTAGTATACCAACATTTACTATGATATTATTACTTTAAAATTATAGACCCATCCATTACACAAATTATAAAAATTTAAAATTTCAAAAATTATATCACAACATCCATAAGGATATAATATATCAATTAGTGCATATAGTTTTTGATAGAAAACTTTGCGGAATATAAACTAAAAACCATTAAGGATTCAATTCTATACATGAAAACCATATGAATTTCTACTATACAAAATAAGTGAATACATACCTTGATCCATGATAGTATGAAATCCTCTTGTAAGAAAGAGAAACCTTGAATAGAAGATCTTGATCTCTAAGTTCTTTACTTATCTAAAATCTTCAAACCACTTTTCTCTCTCTAGGCGATGGGAGTCTTCTTGTGCTGACAACTTGAATTTTGATGGAGAGTGTGGTTTGGGACCTTACACTATTTATACTAGCATTCTTCCCATCAAAGAATCCATTCATTTAATGAATTTCATTAAATAGATTAATGTATCTTATACATTCACGATACATAATGCATCTTCTATATTAATGAATTCATTAGATAGATTAATATATCTTATATATTCATAATAGATACATAATGCATCTTTAAGATTCATTCATAATGAATCTATCATATTCAATGTATTGACATTATCTCCATTAGTCTTTTATACATTATGTATATATAGGTGCATTCATTAATGATTAGTCACCATCTAATTGATGTACATGTATCTTCCTTAATGAGTTGAATCTAGTATAATTATGCATAAGTCACATTAAGCCATATTTAGAAAAAATTCTTACAATCTCCCACTTGGCTTGCATGATTATATTACGTCACTAGATTATCATAATATGGCCAACGTTCTCCCACTAGAAGATTGCACCATTACCATTAGATTCTGTTCAATGAAATTATTAGCACCAAATCATTGTAGTCAGTGATTTACACATTGATCAAGACTGTACAATGGTTACAGTGTTAATATTTTCCATCAACATGAATAAGTGAATCTTAAAACACAGAGATGACATTAGCAACATAATGGTGATTAATGCTAATTCATATATAACGGTCCCGTTGTTTACATCTTCTTCTAAATTGTGCACAAGTATGAAGAATGAAAACAACAAACATAATCATTACTAACAGAAGATGATTATAACATAACATTTATCCTGAACATAATACACTCATTTCAAGTCTAAACATGATAAACTTTCTACTAAGCCCATGCGTGCAACATGTTCTTGAAAGAGCTTAGGTGTGAGACCTTTAGTTAAAGGATCTGCTAACATGAGTGTAGTACCAATATGAGAGATGGAAACAGTCTGATTCAGAACCCTTTCTTTAACAACTAGATACTTGATATCAATATGCTTTGATCCTCCTGAAGTTTTGTTATTATTGGAGAACCACACAGCAGCATCATTATCACAGTAAATCTATAAGGGCTTCAAAATTGAATCGACAAGTTGTAATCCAGATATTAAATTCTTTAGCCATACTCCATGACATGTGGCTTCATAACATGCTATGAACTCTGCCTCCATAGTGGAAGAAGCTGTCAGAGTCTGCTTATGACTCTTCCATGAAATGGGTCCATTAGCAAGCATAAAAATGTACCAAGAAGTGGACTTTCGAGTGTCTTTACATCCAGCATAATCAGCATCTGAATAACCAACCACTTCAAGGCCGTCTGTTTTTTGATAAGTGAGCATGTAATCCTTAGTGCCTTGTAAATATCGCAACACTTTTTAACTGCTTTCCAATAATCAACTCTGGGATTGCTTTGGTATCGACCAAGCATACCAACTACAAATGCTATGTCAGGACGTGTACAAACTTGAGCATACATAATGCTCCCAATTGTAGAGGCATAAGGAATTTCTTTTATTTGTTCCCTTTCTAAATTATTTTTGGGACACTGAAATTCACTAAATTTATCACCCTTAACTATAGGGGCAACACTACTTGAACAATTCTGCATGTTGAACCTTTTAAGAACCTTTTCGATATAGGCTCTTTGGGATAATCCTAAAATACCACGAGACCTATCTCGGTGGCTTCACCAAGATCTTTCATTTCAAAATTTCTCGTAAGGAATTTCTTTGTCTCGTGTATCATTCCCAAATTATTGCTAGCAAGCAATATATCATCAACATACAAAACTATAATGCACATATTGCTCCCACTGATTTTAAGGTTGACACATTGATCAACCACATTATCCTTAAAATCAAATTTGGTGAGAACTTCATGAAATTTAAGATACCATTGTCGAGATGCCTGCTTTAGACCATATATGGACTTCTTAAGCCTACAAACCATATTTTCCTTGCTTTCATCCTTAAAACCTTCAAGTTGGTCCATGTAGACCACTTCATGCGAGTCACCATTCAAAAAAGCTGTTTTAACGTCCATTTGATGTAACTCTAAATCATAATGAGTTACTACGGCCATGACTATTCTCAAGGAATCTTTATTAGAAATAGGAGAATAAGTTTCCTTGTAGTCTATCCTTTCTTTTTGAGTGTATCCTTTAGCAACTAATCTGACCTTGTATCTTTCGACATTGCCTTTAGGATCATGCTTGGTTTTAAAAACCCATTTGCATCCAACAGTTGTGGCTCCCTTAGGCAATTCTACAAGATCTTAGACATTGTTGTCTTTCATGGATTTTAACTCATTTTTCATGGCATTTAACCATTGAGTTGCATTTCCATTTTTCATGGCTTGGGCATAAGAAACATGATCGTTCTTCAAGCCTATATCACACTCATTTAGGTAAACCTCATAGTCATCTGATATGGCTGGTTTCTTTTCTCTTTGTGATCTACGTAAAGGTTGTTCTGCAACTGGGACAACCTCTTTTCCAATGTGAGATATCTTTTGTGTACCAATAAGTTCAAGTACAACATTTTCTTAGATAATCGTGGAAGGCGTAAAATCACGATTTTCCTCCAAAGAAATATTTTTGAGATTCATACTCCCACTAATGTTTTCATCCTCTAAGAATACAGCATTTCTAGTTTCAGCAATTCTTGTGCTATGAGTGGGACAATAGAATCTAAAACCCTTTGATCTCTCAAGATATCCAATGAAATAACAACTTATAGTTCTAGGGTCTAATTTCTTTATTTGTGGGTTGAAATTTTTTGCTTCAGCAGGACAACCCCATACATATAAATAATTCAAATTAGGTTTCCTACCAACCGACAACTCATAAGGAGTTACAAGCACATCCTTACTAGAAACCCTATTAAGAACATGTACAGCAATTTTTAAAGCTTCACCCCACAAGTAATCTGGCAAAGAAGAGTTACTCATCATGCTTCTCATCATGTCCAAAAGAGTATGGTTTCGTCGCTCAGTTACACCATTTTGCTCAGGTGTACCAGGCATTGTATAGTTAGCAACAATACCATTCTCAGCCAAAAATAAAGCAAAAGCACTTGGATTTTGACCCGACTCAGTGAATCTACCATAATATTCACCACCTCTATCAGATCTTACACTTTTAATCTGTCTGTCAAGTTAATTTTCAACTTCAGTTTTATAGAGTTTGAACATATCCAGTGTTTCTGATTTTTCACGAATAAGATACACATAAGTATACTTAGAAAAGTCATCAATAAAAGTAATAAAATATTTATGTCCATAAATAGTTGGAACAGTAAGGGGACTACATATATCAGTATGAATTGTGTCTAATAATTCAGTAGTTCTAGTAGCACCATTTTTCTTTGTCTTTGTGTATTTTCCTTAATGCAATTCACACAAGTACTAAAATTAGAAAAATCAAGTGAACTTAAAATTCCGTCTGTAATAAGACGTTCCATCCTTTCTCTTGATATGTGGTCCAAACGCTTATGCCACAACATGGATGAATATTCATTCACTCGCTTTCTCTTTTTATTTACCAAGTCGTTTACAATAAAGGATAAAAGAGATTGTGCATAAGTGGAATCTAAATTCAATGAATAAAGATTACCATATAAAATACCAGAATCAATCATATGAGAATTGTGGAATAAAGAGACTTTATTATTTCCAAACTTAAATTCATAACCACAGGAATCAAGTTGTGAAACAGAAATTAAGTTTCTAGTAAAAACAGGAACATAAACTGTGTTTACTAAATCTAAAGTGAAACCAGAGTCTAAAATCAGACGGACGGTGCCAATAGCCTCAGCGTCCACTTCTATTCCATTCCCAATCGTAATGGTTCGTTCTCCTTTATTTAGTTTCCTACTTGTAAGGTATCCCTGCATGGTAGTTGTTATGTGAATACTTGCACCAGTGTCAATCCACCAAGAATTTGGTGGAACATCTACCAAAAAGGATTCATAAGACACAAAGCATTGAGTGTTACCTTTCTTGTCCAACCAACTTTTAAAACCTGGACAGTCTTTTCTTATGTGACCTTTCTTTCGACAGAAATGGCATCGAATCTTATTTTCTTCATTAGCCTTGTGAGTTTCATCATTTGCATTCTTCGTCTTCTTACTTTTGCCTTTCTTGAAAATCTTTTTGGTTAGACCCAAAATGGTAAGGTGAGCCATATCAGGCTTTTCAGCTTTAAGCCTCTCTTCTTCTTGAACACACATGGCAATTAACTCACTCATCTTCCACTTATCTTTCTGCGTATTATAATTGATCTTAAAAGGACCAAATTGCGCAGGAAGATAAGTCATAATGAAATGAACAAGAAAACCTTCAGAAATTTCCATGTTCATTCTCTTTAATTGAGAGGCCATGTCATTCATCTTTAAGATATGTTCACGAACACCACTCAAACCATCATATTTCATTGTCATCTTTTTAATCATGAGAGTACTAGCAAGGGATTTGGAAGTTCCAATGAATTGTTCTTCAATAGATTTCATATAGCTCACTGTACTTTTAGAAACAGGGATTGCTCCTTGAATTGCAGGCGTAATTGAGCCTTTCATAATCATTAGACTTAAGCGATTAGAGCGTTCCCATTTTTCATATAAAGCCATGTGTTCCTTAGAACTTGTATCATTAGGCTTTGTAGGAGCTGGCTCTCTTAATGCATAGTCTAAATCCATAATTCCCAAAACAATTCCAATTTGTTCATTCCATTTCTTAAAATTAGTTCCACTCAAAGCCTCAATACCAGACAAGTAATTATTAATTGCAGTAGGATTCAATGCTGCAAACACATAATATCCATTACATAATATAATCAAGAAAACTACTTTTCACATCTCATAAAAATAACACCACAAGTTAAATATATCTAACTATAAAACATAATTAGTTAGATACAAAATCAAGTTATCCTTCCGTTGGGCCGAATAACAATATATTTTAACAATTCATAAAAGTAAATGAGATGACTAATAAAAATAAACAACATAAAATAAAATAATCATTAAGACCGTAACGAGTTTATTACCGTTGGGCAAAAAAACTCAATGTCTCTTATTTTATTTTATTAACTAAAGCACGTGAGAAGTTTATCACCGTTGGGCAGAAAAACCTATTGCTATATTTATTATACTAATCATCTCGGTTGTTCAAACATACATAGTGTTGAACCTCCGTTGGGTTGATCAACAATGTTTCAACACATAAAGTGTGTAACAAAACATTATAAGTGCATAAAACATTATCTTTAATACCACTTGTTCAATAATTTTCAATTTTTATTTTAATATCAATAGAATAAAAGATTGGCCAAAAATAAAAATAAAATTGGACAAGTGTAAATCAAGGTTTTGCACTTGTTACACAAAAATCATCATAAAATGAAATTCATACTTATACGTTTCATGCATCAGAATTGAGAACCATTGCTCTGATACCAATTGATAGAAAACTTTGTAGAACATAAACTAAAAACCATTAAGGATTCAATTCTATACATAAAAACTCTATGAATTTCTACTATACAAAATAAGTGAATACATACCTTGATCCATGATAGTATGAAATCCTCTTGTAAGAAAGAGAAACCTTGAATAGAAGATCTTGATCTTTAAGTTCTTTACTTATCTAAGATCTTCAAACCACTTCTCTCTCTCTAGGCGATAGGAGCCTTCTTGTGGTGACAACTTGAGTTTTGATAGAGAGTGTGGTTTGGGACCCTACACTATTTATACTAGTATTCTTCCCATCAAAGAATCCATTCATTCAATGAATTTTATTAAATAGATTAATGTATTTTACACATTCATGATACAAAATGTATCTTCTATATTAATGAATTCATTAGATAAATTAATGTATCTTATATATTCATAATAGATATATAATGCATCTTTAAGATTCATTCATAATGAATCTATCACATTCAATGCATTGACATTATCTCCATTAGTCTTCTATACTTTATGTATATATAGGTGCATTCATCAATGATTAGTCACCATCTAATTGATGTACATATATCTTACTTAATGAGATGAATCTAGTATAATCATGCATAAGTCACATTAAGCCATATTTAGGAAAAATTCTTACAATTTTATTCATTCTATATTCATCATGATGTGGACCTTTAAACAATGAATCATATATTTTTGGCAAGTATTCTAAATTTTCTATTTTAGGTTTTTAATTTCATTTATTTTCTCTGCTATGTAAACATTTGATCAACTACTTTTTTGAACCGGAACTCCTCTGACCCCATTTCACGACCAAGTTCATTCTCCGAGAAAATGCATATAAATCACCACAAAACCATTTATTAAATAAAATTTTTTAACAAGGAGATATTTTTAATTTTTTAAATTACAAGGGGCGATTTGTATTTTAAGCAAACCTCATAAGGTGTATTTGTAATTTATCTTATTTTCTTTAATAAAATTATTAAAAAATCAATTCATAAAGAGTGGCTTGAGAAATTATTATTTTAGTTATTTTTTGACTTTTTATATAAAAAAAAATATGATAATTTATAATAACTTTGTAACTTTTAAATTAAAATAGTCTAACCCGGGCTAAAAAAGTAGTTGTTTGATATGTGCTAAAATAGCAATGTTATTTTAGTACATTATCCTATTTAGGTTAGAATCATCTTATTTAAGTCATATCATCTCTCTACTGGAGGTGGGGATGTTGCGTAGGCTGCGCAGCAGCGGCTGCTATGCGGTAAAATGGGCTCATTTCGGAGCCCGTTTTGATAATCCTAACCGTTCACATTTTAGAATACATCAAGAAGAGGATGCTGCAAAAAATCAAGTTAATCAGATATCGTTTACCTATTTATCCACTCACATTTGTATTCATTTTAATACTTTAAATCACAATTATTATTTATTTTTGTAGATACAAATGTGAATGGATGAATGGGTAAACGATATCTAATTAATTGATTTTTTACAGACATCTTCTACTTGATATATTCTAAATCACTTTAAACCCAATTCATATTTCACATTTTTTTCGTAAAAAATAAAAATTTAAGTACTTCCCAAACAACCCCTAAATGTAAAATAAATTTTGTACAGGAGTGCTATATGTACCAATTGATATGTCAATTAATGTACTAACATATATTATAATATTATAACTTTAAAATTATGAACCCTATCTATTATACAAATTATAAAAATTTAAAATTTTAAAATTATATCACATTATCTATAATGACATAACATATCAATTAGTGCATAGAGTTTTATTCATTTTGTATTCATTGTGGACCTTTTAAAAATGAATCATATATTTTTGGCAAGTATTCTAAAATTTCTATTTTAGGCTTTTAATTTCATTTATTTTCTCCACTACGTAAAAATTTGATTAACTACTTTTTTGAACTGGAACTCCTTTGACCACATTTCGCGGCCAAGTTCATTCTCTGAGAAAATGCATATAAATCAACACAAACCCATTTACTAAATCCCAAATTCGTAGCTGGGTTCTTGGATTCAAGCACTATAGTCGAAGCCATAGCGGCAAACAGTTCCATTCAGAAGCCAGAGGAAAAATGGCGAGCAATTCTCTCTCCCGAGCAGTTCCGAATCCTTCACCAGAAAGGAACAGAGTAAAAAAAAACTCTAGTTGCGTTTGGTAAAATTTTAAAATTATGATTTAAGAATAAAGTTATGGGTGCTATTTAAGTGTGCAAACCCCTTAAGGTTGTACACCATATGCAATCCAATTGTTAGCCGTTAGATTACAATAATTGATCAAGACCATTGAATTATTTAATCGTGAAAAAGTTGAAACTGGGGTAACCAGTTAATGCTTGTATTTGCATGAGTGCATCCCACTCACTCTCTGTATTTCGTCTCTAACTCTCTCTGTTCTCCTCTTTGTGTAAGGTTAAGTCAGTGTAACCCTTGATTTCCATTAACAGCGAGAAGCCCCTACTGGGTTGGTTCTATTGATGAAGCTCTGTAGGGAACAGTATAACGGGCGATTTCCAACAACAACAGAACTACAAGGCTGTGTTGGTTCCATTACTGAAGTGAAGTCGTTCTCTCCAACTAGATATGAGGTATGGAGCTGTCTCCCTCTCTCTCTCTCTCTCTGGCCTCTTCACTTCAGCTATTTTCCCTCAACTAAACCCCCATCCTAACTTCAACCGCTCTACGCTTCGCTCAAATGGAAACCCCTCCATTGGCAACTAACGTTTCTCTTTCTCAAGCAAGTGTTTGTGTTTGCACAAATAACTAAATCGTGTGAAAATGTCATGTTTGTGTTTGTGTTAACATTTTTCGGTCATTAAGTAATTGTTTGTACTAATGTCATGTGCAGTATGGCCCCAGCGGAAGTTAAAAGGGAAGGTGATGATTATGACATTCCAAATGAAGCAGATGACATTCGTTTGATCAATGAAAATTGGGCAGAACCTTATCAAGGTTGCGAAGCTAGTCTGAGCAATGAAAAAGCAACCAACATGAATGTTGAAGATGGCGGAGCCGATGTGAAAAAAGAAATGGTTGATGATGCTCATCACAATGACATGGTTGGTGATGTTGAACGTGCTATTCTGGAACAGAAATTTGATTCGGTCAAAGATGGAGAAGCTTTCTACAATGCGTATGCTAAAGCCAAGAGATTTAGTATACGAAAATCCAGATTTAACACAAATAAAGAGGGAAAGGTTGTTAGTAGGTTGTGGTTGTGTTCAAGGTAAGGTCAGAGATTACCAAAATACTTGGACCGTGTTGCTAAGAAGAGTAGAGCTCCCAAGGCACTAATAAGAGTAGGTTGCAAAGCCCAATTTCGCATACGGTACGATGCAGATGCTAGTGAAGAGGGAAAGTATGTTGTGACTCACTTCATCGTAGACCACAACCATGAATTGGCGGAACAACACTGTGTGATGTATCTGAGGTCACATCGCAGTTTAAACAACGTTGACAAAGCTTAAGCAATGGCTATGCGCAGTGTCGGTGTGAAGACTAGCCAAATCATGAACTACATGGTAAATCAATCCGGGTCTTATGAGAATGTTGGTTTCATCTGTACGGATCTGCACAACCATATTTAAGTCGAACGTAGAGCAGAAGTTGAGGATGGTGATGCGTAAGGTGCGTTGGTTTACCTATGTGCAAAACTTGATGTTGATACATGTTTTTTTTACAAGTATGATGTGTGTAAAGATAAACAAGTTACAAAATCTGTTCTGGACAGATTCAAAATCGCGGGCTGACTACGGAAAGTTTGGTGATGTGTTGATATTTGACTAAACTTACAGAACCAATGCCTAAAAGAAACCTTTTATCATGTTGGCTGGTGTGACTAACCACTTTAGGACCACGATATTTGCATGTGTTTTGCTAGCTAATGAGACAATTGATACATACACATGGGTTTTGGAAACATTTATAAAGGCGATGGGCAATAAAGCACCTGTGTCCGTACTAACAGATGGGGATAAGGCGATGCGAGAGGTAATCAGAAGAGTATTTCTAGACGCAAGACATCGATTATGTAATTGGCATCTTGGGAAAAATGCTGTTTCAAATGTTCACAAAAGTGGCTTTGCATATGCTTTCAAGTAGTGCATGGACATGGAAACGGATGGGACAAAGTTTGAGCATGGCTAGACGACAATGGTCGAAAAATTTGGACTTCAAACCAACAGTTGGGTGTTGGAGACATATGAGAAGCGTCATATGTGGGCTGGGGCATATATGCGTGGACATTTCTTTGTTGGGATGAAGAGCACTCAGCGCTTGGAGAGTATGAATGCTTATTTCAATCCCTTCTTCCAACACAAATTGAAGCTATATGAATTTGTTAGGCACTATGATCGGGCTCTTACAAGGATAAGGTATAACGAGGCTGGAAATGATGTTGAAACAAATAGCACTTTTCCGGTATTGATTACTCCATTGCGAGATATAGAGAGACATGGAGCTGAGCTATTCATCCGAAATATATTTAGAATGTTCTGTGATGAAAGCTTAGAAGAGGGGAAGTTGAATGTCAAGGACGTGTTCCCTTTACTGGATGGTCAGAAATACTACTATATTCATAAGTACAAAGTGAAGGATAGATCATGGATAGTAACATACAGTCCAGTGGATGTTGCAATGAGATGTTCTTGCATGAAGTTTGAGTCGTTGGGGCTACCTTGCTATCACATGATATGTGTTATAAAAGCAAAAAATTTAATGCAAATTTCCCCAACTTGTGTGCTGCATAGATGGACAAGGGCTGCAAGCAAGAATGGCCAGCAATGGCCTCAACCCTTAATTGATAGCACTACAACACAGATGGCCTGGTATGGGATATTGAGTTCTTCCTACAATGAAATGTGTTTCTATGCCTAGCAATCAACGGAAGGTTTCAAAGGGGCTAGGGATGCATGTCTTCCGATGACGAGCTGAATGAAGGAGTTATACGAGAGGAATCTGAACGATGGGAATGGAGACAAAGGGAAACATTCATTCCCTGGACAATTTGGAGTAGAAGATCCTGATGTTGTGAAGACAAAAGGGAACCCGGGACGGGCCTCGTCCAACTGTCGAAGACCAAGAAAATGTGGGAATTGCAAATGCATTGGGCACACAAAGCGAATGTATCCTAAGGTTTGGTTTAGCCGAACAGTGGGTACTAACTCAAATGCAGATACAACCCATATAACTGACTGTGAGTACAATGCGGAGTCATTGCTCGTTCGCTGCAAAACTGGGTTGGTGGATCCAAGTACACCGCATATTAAGCAACGACGACTATTTTTCGATGTTTCTCCTGATTCTAAGTAGCCTGTGGGCCAATACGGTAGTGTTGAAGCAGCAGTGTGCAAAAATGATTCGACCACAATTGATGAGGTGAATCAAGTAATTGTATAATTTGTATGATTTACTTATTCCCTTAATTTATTAGGTAGACAGTACTAGCTATTGAAAACACATGTAAATAATGTATGTAGTTTTCATTTTGCACGGATTGCTGTACGTAACGTGTAAATAATTGGTTACGGACAATGCCAGGAAATGGCACAACGTTACTTATGTACAAGGCCATGAGTTGTAAATTTCCCATATTGTTTAGAGTGATGTTGTCATTTGTGTTTGTAGTGACTTGTCATTTTGAAAACTAATTGAAGGTGAGATATATATGGGTTGTCTGTGTATTGTTTTGGGTTGGAAATTGGCTTATGTCTATATTCCAAGATTCCTATTGCGGGTTCCTTGTTTCTGTTCCATATTTGGTTGGATCTAACTGAAGGGTTTTTTGTAGTGTGGTTTATCAACTAACGATGTGTTTGGCTTCGTATTGATTTGTTATGACTTGTTTCGGTAAATAAGTATTATATTTCGAGTAAAATACGAATTTTGTCCATGTGGGTTTGCAAAATTACATCCCAGCACATGCATTTTGTATATAATCCAAGTGGCAGTTAATTTTGGGTGTTACTTGGAGAAAGTAACCTAACGAACTCGTTACTTTATCTCCATGTCGATTGCTATATGAATTACGAGTTACGAACAGGAGTTGTGAAATTATTTCATGTTAACTATGAAAGTGATGGGTTTATTGTTAATAAAATTATAGTGGGCCTATATCGACAACAACGAAGCAGTAATTTAAAGTTGACAAGTTAAAGAAGAAAATCAAGCAATTGTGGTATTGGTTCGAATGCCTGAAAAGGATGAAGACTTCTTTCGATGAACTGATGGTAACAAAGTAGAAAGTAACAAAACACAAAGTAGAAAGTAGAAAGTAAGTTGTTGTGTTGTTTGTAACAAAGTAGAAAGTAGAAAGGAAAAAACTACTTAGAAGTTACAATGTAGAAAGTAAGTTGTTGTGTTGTTGTTCATGTCCTCTCTCTCTGATCTTTATAGCTATTATTTCCCACGACCCCATGATCTGTCGATTCTGTAACTGCTTCTGTAACTGCACGGTCATTTCTGTGTCTTGAAACAACATAAAACCTTTACTTGTACCTGTCGAAGTGCATATAATTGAAGTTGCCACCTGTGCCCAAGTCCTTTTAGCTTTTCCTCGACAGATACAAACTCCCAATTCGTTCATGTTTCCTTTTGGAGGCTAGCCACTAAATCCATGAGCACTGCCAGTAACTGCTCCACTGTGTAAGTCAAGTGGCATGCAATATTCAATTTTAGTTAATAACCCTTGTCTTCAGGTGGACTTGCCATGTGTCCTCAATTGAATGGAGTAGTTGTTGGTAGGATATGGGAAAAATAGGTGCAAAGAGGAATTTTTTTTAAAATAACCAATCATAATTTAGCTAAAAATATGAGTGAACTTTTTAAAAAAAAAAAGTAGTTTCCATTTTTATGATTATAAACCTGAGATGTATATTTTGTTTTCGATATAAATAAGTTGTGTATTTTGGTTACGTAAAATGTAGGACAACAATTGTGTTTAAGTCATTACAATCCAGAAAAAGGTTATTTCAAATATTAACAAGTTTATCGACATTGAATATATTTTGATTAAATTATAGAGAAAATTCAATATTTGGCAGAGTTTGATGATTCAAAGTCAAGGGCAGTAACAGTGAGTGGCCAAGTGTTGTGGTTCAGTGGCCCAGTTTGCAAGGATTGTGGTTGTGTTTAGTGAACAATATTCTGTCGATTTTTGTCTCATAATGATGAGGGACATGCCCCACAATGGTGAAAAGGAAGGTCGACAGGGAAGAGTCAATATTTGGCAGAGGGGACTTGAAGATTCGAAGTTAGGGGGTAGTTACAGTGGCAGTTATGGTGTAGACGTGTGGGATCATGCAATGATGGGCCACAAAAACAGTATACGGATATCGAAACCAACGATCTCCCTTCTAGGCTTTCCAAGTATACTAAACCTCCACTTCTATCTGTCGATCTCCCTTTTCTTGTGTTTATTTCATGGCCATCAATTGTTTAAAACTTCTGTCAACAGAGTAAGGCTTTTGTTTTGTCTCATGCTTCCTCTTGAAAGTGTGCCCACTAACTCCATGACTGGTGCTAAAAACTTCCCCCATCACTTCTAGGTGACCCACATGCAGAGAGCCCACTTTTAATTGGTGGACATTCCTTTAGACTTGGCCACGTGTCCTCCATTAAGTGGATCATCTGTCGACAGACATTGGCAAAACTTGGTGCAAACAATGGCCCCCTTGTTCAAGTTAAATATCATATGAATTAACCTTGGGGAAGTGATTGAGACCTCCTTCAATCACCACCTGCACCACCACCCTACCCCCCCAACACACACGTGGGGGCTGTTGATTGGAGGAGAAGGAAAAAAAAAGAAGAAAAAAAAGAGAAAAACTGGCCAATCAGAAAGAGAGTGGGTCATGGGGGTGCCCCCCTCGTGGGGGTCCAAGTCATATGATATTTAATTTCAACAAGGGGGCCATTGTTTGGGCCTAATAGCAAATTTCTTAATACGGGCCCAAAACAAACATAAACTGCAGCCCAATATAAGAGCATTTAAATATACTAGCCCCATCATAAGCTATAAAAGACCCACCTTTTCAACTTCAAACCACTTCATTTCCCTTTGATTCGAACTCCTCAGACTGTACTCTTTTTTCAAGCATTGCCGTTCAAAACCACAGCACCACAAAACCCTAAGCCATGGCGCCGAAAAAATCTCAACCATCTCCATTTGAGGAGAACAATGAAGACCTACTCCACTTCCCAGACCCTATCAGAGCACGTATCGCTCCTCTAAAATTTGGTATTACCATATTGCCCAGTACAAACTCTGTTGCTAAGGCTACTCTAGGCCCTACCTTCGCATCTTACTTCCCAGACGAGCTAGCTCCATACTATCCCCTTGGTAATGGTGAGAACCTTCTTCTCAACCAACCTAGACTTAAGTGGACTAACTGGAAAGTCAGCAAAAACCCACTCAGATCGTGGAGGTCACCAGACTTTGTATTGCGAAGCTGGGCTAGGAGAATTGAAGGTCATGATGTTGAAGTATGGAAGCACCAGGGCATTAGTGAAGCAATTAGACTGTCGACTAAGAATTATAACATGGATAAAGGGCTGATTGCTGCTGCTGCATGCTTTTGATCGCAATCTTGTAACTCCATACTCCTCAATTTTGGTATGATTTCCCCTACCATCTTAGATGTAGCTCACTTGACTGGTCTCCCAATCTTGGGCAATCCAATTCATGCTCTCCTTGAGCCTCTAAAAGTGACATTTACTTTAAACACTGACATGTGCTATACATATTTCGCTAAAAAATACAAAGGCGAGCTTGGTTCCCCTGTCCAGGACAAAGAAAGAATTGCTTTTTACTTACTTTGGCTTTGTGAGTTTGTTTTTTGTGTCCCTGGGTACAAGATCACGAAGGAATACCTCCCCTTTGCCTTGTGTATGCAAGATGGCCAACTTATAACTTTAGCCCCTTATCTTCTTGTAGCCCTTTACAAGGCCCTATTTTCCTTTGTTGATAAGAAGATTTCTGGCAACTGTGGTGGCCCCTTCTAGCTCTTTCAGGCTTGGTTGTATGCCTATTTCCTTGAGGCACGACCCCCACCAGCTAATGCCTTGAAACTAGTTTTCCACTCCTATGCTGAGCAATTGCTCACTTATAACAGCCAACCCATCATCACTTTCAGAAATCATCTTACCATGTTTTACAACCTTCCTTCGAAGAGACCTTCCAACTTGTACATGCCATTTCAAAACTTTCTATTCTCCTCCAGTAGACTTCGCTTCCTCTTCATAGACCCTTGTGATTTACACAATGAGCAAGTCCAAGAACAAAATGAGACTTGGAGACACATTCTCACCTCTAGACATGTCTTGGTTGGTTGTTCCATATCCTCCACCAAGATGTCCAACTACAGTTTTGAGACATACTGTCCCAATCAATGGTCCAGGCAATTAGGTCTTTCCCAGGGTATCCCTTATCCTTATTTCCACTCAACCATCCATGAGGAGATTGGGTCCATAATCTACTTCAAAGATTCGAGGCAAGCTGAATCCATTCTGATAGAGAACACCAAACTTTTCCAAGATTTTGGCCCCTTTTTCTTCAAACCTGCTTTGGACTGCTCCACTGCTTTTGACTATTGGTGGGGACTTATGACTACTATTATTTTCTACAAGCCACTTGAAACCTGCCTTCACGATACTTGTATTGATAATTAGGGCCCCATATCCTTGCCTTCCAAGCTTAAGGCTATAGGTATCCTTCCTTCATATACTTCATATCCCTGACTGTCTCATTCCCGTTATTTTTTTTTCTCTACAATACTAACTTGTTTGACCTTTGACAGCCAAAATTGGGCCTACTGCTGAACCATTGGTTAGGGACCAACATAAAGGCAAGGCTCCAATGGATCCAACTACTCAGACAAACACACCCTCAGTTTCAAAATTAATAGGAGACTCTTTGGCAGCCTCGCAGACACAAGCACAGAGAGGAACTACCACCCGTACCCCTGTCGAAACAGAGGTCACGACGAAGAAGAGAGAAAAGCCTTCCACTGCTCCTGCTCTAAGTACAGACCTAAGTGATTGAGATATCCCTCTCAGCCAAATGGTTGGCCAAACAACATCAAATCATTCAGGGCAGCTCTACCAAGTATGCCTTCACTTTACATATTTACATCATCTCAATTTCCATTCATGCTCGACTGATCACTTACTTTTGTGTAGAGAAAAAGAAGGAGATTACTCCTTACTGCTGCTGATGATAAGGATCCTTCCACTTCTCCTCAACACATTCATCTAATTCCCAGTCCCATCAGCAATGTACCCAGAGAACCCACTCTACAACCAACTCCACCACCACCTGAAGCATCTCAACAAACTTCCTTACAACCTGCTTCACAGTCTTCGCCACAGTAATCTACACAATCTGTATCACAACATCTTTCCACTTCTTCTCAACACATTGATTCAATTCCTAGTCACATCACCAATGTACCCAGAGAACCCACTGTAGAACCAACTCCACCATCACCTCAAGCATCTCAACAAACTTCATTACAGCCTCCTTCACAGTCTTTGCCACAGCAATCTACACAATATGCATCACAACATCCTTCCACTTCTCCTCAACACATTCATCCAATTCCTAGTCCCATCACCAATGTACCTAGAGAACCCACTGTGAAACCAACTCCACCACCACCTGAAGCATCTTAACAAACTTTCTTACAACCTCCTTCACAGTCTTCGCCACAGTAATCTACACAATCTGCATCACACAATCCTTCATAGTTAGAACCTCCTCCTATTGCTCTCAGGGATGTCACAGTTGGGGCTGTCCCGATGGAGGTTGATTACCCAGGGGGCACTGAGCCTATTATTGTCCCTTCTGTCTTTAGCCCTCAACCATCACCATCCAACTCTTCAAATTCCCAAACTTCAAACAAAGAATCAGAGAGGATTGATTTTGATATTTCAATCAACAGCCAATTTTCTCCAACAGATGACAATACAAAATCCCCTCAACAAGAAGTTCACAACAACCAAAGTAAATAGAAATACAAATGTGATTGTTTGTTTGAAAAAAAAAAACTTCTCTTTAAGTAACTGGTATTCTTCTCCAATTTACAGGGACAGACATAATACATGACTCATCTCCACGACCAATGTCTGAGAAAGAACTTGAAGGTCCTCATGACTTTCCCCTTTTACCAGAACCAGAAAAAGAGCCTGAAGGCGCTTATGCTGCCATTTCATCAGTACTCGAAACAACTCCTCCTGCTGCCACAACCACAACCGAACAAGACCAACCGTCTGCGCGCACTTTATCAGGACAGGTACTACCATTTCCAACCTCATCCTATTTACTCTTTATTACTTGCAAGCATATATTCTCACCAAACTATTAATGTTCACAGGCCGTCGTTCTATGCCAGGATATTTGGGCTGAACTTTCTATTTTTCAGTAACATCTAGACAAAATATCCCCATTGCCTCAAAGGCTAAATCTCTTTCATGCTGAAACTCAACAAACCTTAACCACCTTCATCAACCTCATTAACACCCTAGTTGAAGAAATCATTCTCCACAAACCTGATGAAACCTTGGCCTGTCTTTCTGCTGTTCTAAACCTCTCCCCTAATCCTTTCAACCCCATTCAACTAAAGCAATTGGCCAAGATCATCACGGAATGGCCAACCTTTTCAGAGATGGTTCAGACTTGCTCGAAGGATATTCAAACCAAAAAAGATTTCCTAAATGAAGCCCACACCATATCTACTTCACTCAAACTCAACCAGTAAACCTCTGCAGCCATTCTTAAGCAACACTCAACACTTGAACTTGAGGAAACCAAACTCATGGCAAAACTTGCCTCTGTCCGGCAAAGAAAGGCTCATTTGCAGCAGCAACATGACCAGCTTAATCAAGAAGAAAGAATGATGCTCTCCCAAATTAGACATCGTCCTGCATCAATTCAGACAACTAAAGCTAAGTTGGACCAAGCCCAAGACATGCTGGCAAATGCTCAATCAGAATGGGGTGTTCTAGCCATTCTCTTCCCCAAATCCTAGACTAGTTTATATATGTATTCTTTTGTATTGCATAGAATGCGTGCTATCTTTCAGACCATTGTGCAGACTTGTTCATTAATGAATATCAATACTCTATTTTTGAATGGTCTGTTGTATGTTTTTTTTTATTTTTTTATTTTTATTTTTTTTTGTGCAATTTTTCTCCGTTTGTGCATTGTTTTAAAGTAATCAACTCCCCTTCAAAGTTTCCCACATGGTTGGATAATACTTCTTTACATATCTTCCGTTTATATATCTTCTATGTGGTTGCCCTTCCAAGGATTCGTTTATGTAAAGGATGCCATACTTCTTCACACCGATATATCTGTTATATACAGATGTTTAGTATTTTTATTTAGTATCAAAGTCTGCATGTTTAGTGTGTAAAGTCAGTCAGCCAAATATTTCTGAAAATATGTCATCTACAATACACAACTGACGTAAAACACTTACTTACCGACCGATATACTGGAAACAACCAGGCAGTATGCAACATGACATTGTTTGCAATTTAAAATTTGTACTTGTTTGTGCCTGTTGACATGTGGATCAACCACAACATGACATGTGCGAAAGTCAATGTCAGAGTTCATCAGTTACACATATGAAAGGGGTTTAGTTTAACTGCATGTGAGGGCCCACATGGTACAGTAGTTACGAGAATATTGCATGGACTAACTGGGTGGATTGCAGAAACGATCATTGGCAGAATACAGAGCTTGACCTGAAGATGTGAAGTCCACAATGTGCAGGGACAGTTGGAAACATAATAGTAAGGTGTTCGACAGGAGAATTACAGTAGTTTGTTTACCACATGAATTCCTGTAGACAGGTGGACCCCTGTTGGTGCATTATAGTCACTGCTATTTGTTTGTTCTGTGAGATTTTTTTTGCTTTGTTTTGGACAAAATTATGGCATTCAAAAAAAGCGAACAAACATAATTCATGTGGTAAAAGCGAACAAAAATTACTACTTTCAACTTGTATTGTTTGTTGGACAAATATCACATTGCATTGGACAAACATTACTATATTTATTTGGACAAATATCACATTGCATTGTTTGTTCTGTACCCATAATTCCACTTATCGATGGAGTTGCGACATCCAACTTATGCACAATTTCGTAAGTACGTACATGCCACGATAAAAGCAAACAAACATTACTACTTTCTGTTGTTTGTTTCAGTCCCAAACATTGGAATTATGTGTATAATCAATACGCGTGGGAAATTAGAATTATCACAGCTATGACCTAAAAAGTTGTCATGACAAGCTGATGCAGTAATCCAGTTGTGGTTGGGCATCAAAATTATTCTCTTACTGGCAGGCCATGATAAAATCGCTGCCCTATTTGTTGTAATTGCAATCAATCACATGCACGAAAGATACTCGCCGATCTTTGAATTATTCACACCCATAACGAAGTCAAACACCAACTTCCGACGCACAGAAGAATGAAACTATGTAGAGAAAGCGAATAACACAAATCAGGTACAGTTACAGTGGTAGGAAATAAACGGATTTATTTCACAATTGGAAATAAAGCGATAAAATGTACCTTGTGTGGACCGCTGGGTATATGAGGCTGCTACATGTACTTGATCACAAACATCCCACAGTCGAAAGTGCTACAAATGAAATGTAACATTCAGTTTCTCGTAAATATAAGCAGGTTCATTAAATGAGTCATTTAGGAGTCAAGTATATATGACGCAGGTTTGTGGATTACTCGTCCAGCTGTTGTAATGGCCTTTTTTCTAACATGCGGACGTCAAAGGTACGTACGTCTACAGCATATTCATTTCCAAACTGTAGTTGCAGTAAGGCATGCATTATTTGAACCTGTTACAGAATGAGACGGTTAGTTTATATGAAGGATGTGACAGTGTGGGAGTAGATTTGTGAAATCCAGCATGACATACCAACATTTTTGCAGCGTTCAGCTTGTTGGTGTCCAGTGTGGCAGATGTCAATGAGTCAAATAGGTACGCCACACGGTCTACCATATCTATTTTTAAGCACAACCAATGTACTCCTCTATAATTGAAAGACATGTAAATCTATACATAAACATAAGTGAAGACATTGTTTAGAGGGCATGCGAACATGTACGCACTTTCATATTTACATTGACATTCATGTAAATGAGATCGTCATTCATATTACCGACATTCATATTAAATCTACTCGCTTCAATGGGATGGACATTTATATTACCTTCTGACATGCATCAAGCACCCTAGTATGTCTGTCATGTCCAAAATATGATTTGACGATATTTTCATAGTTAAGAGGTTGAGTTTTTTAATTTAGTATCAAAGTCTGCATGTTTGGTGTGTAAAGTTTAGTCAGCTAAAATTTTTTGAAAATATGTCTTCTACAATACACAACCGACCTAGAACACTTACTTACCGACAGATATACTGGAAAGAACCACACAGTATGCCTCCCATCTTTGTGTACTTGTTGTTGTCTGTTAGTCAATTGAACCACGACCAAGTTGATTGGCTGGAACATTGTAACAGACGAGGCAACTTGCGAAATAAGGTTTGCAATTTGTTTAAATCTAATACGAAATAACAATGTCCCTACATGGAAATGTCCACCATGCAAATATAGTGGAAATAACTTTGTTAGATGCCACGACTTACAGTGTCGGATAGCCATGCCCCTGGTTTAAGCGTGCGCATGTCACGTCGCGTAGCACATTCGCAAGGCATTTCATGAAGATTCATAGACACGACAATGTCCCTACATTAAACGTATCCATGAACTAGTAAGAAGCAACCTACAGCCCAGTAAAACTTAAACGTATCTGGCTTAACTCTACAACATAAGATTAGTTTTTTCTATTGTAGAACTATGGTAGATATTCTTGATTGTACTACTCTCCAATCCAATTAAGATTAGTTTTAAGTTTTTCAAAAAAAAAAAAAATAAAAGAAAAAGTTTTAAATATTACAACTTATGACATGTCCAATAGTATTTGCTAAAATAATATGTGAAAATTTAAATGCTCATTTACAGGTGAGCAAGTAAAAAAAAAAACCACATGTATTTTACAAACTGGACCCAACAATATCCCAAAATGATCAAAATGGAAAATGTAAGCAGAGTAGAAGAAAATAGCTAGGGAAAATTGCACTTCAGTATAAGTTTTGAAAAAAATTTGCAAATCATTGGTAAACTTTATTAAGTTTCATAATTAAAATTATAAAGTTTTCCATGAATTTGTAAATATTTTGTGAAAATATCAGTGATTTGCAATTTTCCCAATAGCTACATGTGTGCAGGATAAGACCAAGAAAAGAAAACTTCAGACAGGAAATTTAGCCAGTGATCTTTCCCTAGGCCACTGCATTAAATTCAAAGAAAATCCTACATAAGACATGGATAAACCTATCATACGAAAATCATAATCATACAGAATGAAAAATTAAAGAACTAATAGCTACAAAAATTAAATAAACATAGCACGACAAATGAAAATTGCGGAATTCAAACTTATTTCACAAATACTATGGAATAGGTTAATTGCGAGTACTAAACTCATCTGTACCTTTCATTTTTTCTGTTGTCAAGTACAGAGTCAATAACTTTGTGTTCGGCCGCTGATAAAACCTCTATATTCTCCAGTGTCATCAAGTCCTTTTATCAATATAAACAATCAAGTAACATCAACTCCTCCTATTAATATAAACAATTAACTAGCTGAACACAGTTCAAAAAATAAATTTACAAAATACATAGCACATCCTTATGCATCTAAAATTGGTGAAGCGATATCTAACCTCTAAACGGAACTGCTTCTCCAACTTATGCAGCTTGGACAAGACTTTGTCCGAAATCTGAAGACAATTGTACAACATTTGTTAGTGCAAACTTGCACTAGAATGACATCTATTAAAATACAACACCAATAATGGTTTAATTATGATCAGTAATGCTGTAGGCATCAATTGGTAATGAAACATACGAAAGGTGAAGTGATGTGGCGACTTGGGAATTTTTCTGCAGTAAGTTGAGTACTTATTTTGCTATCATTGCACGAATGCATATCCCCTACGTCTGTGGCTTCAACACCTCTTCCTCTTCCTTTTCCTCTTTCTCTGCCTGTTACAATTTGTCCCGCTCTTAATGTTTGGGCAAGCTTACCAGCAGAAGGATGCACATTGTCTGCTTCTCCTCACATTGGAGGCAAGGTTTACAAATCATCAAAGGAAGATAAACTCTCTTTTGCAACGTTCTTGATGGCCAGAAACTGAACCAAAAGAGATTTGTTTTCTTCGCTTGCGTATGTTTCCTCCAAGGCAAGACCACAGTTGTTGTGCGTGTCCCCAACTTCTTGGACGATACACAACTGTCCAACGTACATATCAATTATCTCATTGGACAACATTCCATTCACATTATTGTACTCCTAATCCACCCCCCTGTAAATCTTGAAGATTACCCTCTATTGGGCCACCATAATAATTTGGGAAGACCATGCCGCTGTCATGCAACTCGACTCCCACGCTATGGTCAACACCCTTTTCCTCTGCACGAGGCAATTGTGCTATTTCCGATAAACCTTCCAGCACTTGCTGCATTATTTGCTTTATTTCAGCAATATGTGTCTGTTCATTACATGGTTGTTTCCCAGACAATATAGCTGTAACCAGTTCGTTTAGCATTCCTTTGAGTTCACCAATTCTAGAGGATATGTTAATGTTACAATTTCTTTCAGTCGACTCCACCTAATCACACAAACACACACATTGACTTACTACGATATTTCATCTTCAAGTAACCTTTGTGAATTGTGTGAAGCATGTGTGTTGATCGCTTTTGCTTACCTTTACATTGTCAACAACTTCTTTCCCTCGGAAATTGAGCAACATGTCCCTTATTTCCGCATTGCTGTGAAGCACTTGCTTTATGGTTTCCTTCAGTTCACCAATGTCGGACTCAACCTTGCTCAAACGAACTTCATCAATCCATGGTTTCTGTTTGTTATTGGCACGGTGTGCGTCGATTGCGTCATCAATGTCGTTGCTTTCCTCTATTGTTGGATGAAACTCCACCTAACATAGTTGTCAAATCGGGATTCAAATCATGAATGAAAATGGTAATGTATTGAATCGTTAATCGATCTCAACTATGAATCGTAAAGTTTCGGTCCGTTTTCTTAAGTTGCATGCAACGTATGCGTACACACTTACATATTAAATATATCTAATAAAAATTAATTACTCCATTTGTCTGAAATGAACAAAGAATTTGTTGTAAATGATACTCATCTGGTGTGGATAAAAACTTCACAGTCGATCCCATGTTTACCAATTGACCTTTTCCCATTTAGATAAACAAAGACAAACTTTCAATTACAAACTAACTAACAATAATTGAACGACAATGTTTTGACCTTTTTACAAGGTTAAAAAACCAAAATCTTCAACTTTTCCAAAAATCTGACTTCAGGGCTTAACCAAAATTCATTTGATAACGGAAGTAGTACATAAAATTGAATTTGTAAGGCTACAATATTGTCCAGATGGAAACTTCATGTTTTTTCCGCAAAAGTTTGAGTATTTGAGAGTAAATAGGGAAGGACAAAGTGAAAATATGGCATACGCTAAGGAATGGGTCACTGTTTGTCACCTAGTCATAGGAACACAAATTCAGTCTGTCATTGTTTCCATAACACAGGTGGGGCAATGCTATCAAATGTGCACAACGAATAGATTGAATACCTCATGTTGCTCAAACATTTGCTTCCTTCCCATACGTCGCCGCATCTCTCATATTTCTGCATCACCCCAATCATTTAGCCGAGGGATGGAGCGTGTAGTAGCCGACGTACTCTTATAGGGAGGGGCAAAACGATTCAAGTAAAATAGCTGCATTATAAGGGGGAAACGATATTTAGTATACAGTTTCGAGCAAAATAATCTGTATTCGTTAACAATGCATACAACTTACAACACAATAATATCTATGTGTTTATGTGTCTCGATGGCAGAATCCCCATGCAACTTTTCGGTTAAAAAGGTAAGCTCTTTCTGGTTACAAAAATGTGGTCCATACAAGTAGTCGAAGAATGTCATGACCCGAACCCGTCCCTATGGATTAAGGTCATAACTAGCCAATAATCATGAGATTACTTACGCCTCAAACTTGATTAAACATGATTCAATAGAAATAAAGGGGCCAAAACGGAAGCAGACTTAAAAAGTCACTAATTTTTAATTTTTAGGGACACATCTAAAAAATTGTCACAAAAAATTACTTGTAGTGACGATTTTATTAAGATTTATTTTCAATAGGATTTCATGAGAATTATATTAAACTATTATGACCTATTGATAGTTACTCCAAATTTTATAAGGACATTGTCCATAACCGACAATGTATTTATGCGATATTAAAATATATATGTTTAAAGTTTAACAAATAATGGATTCATGATTCGATTCCTCATTTACTTCTTTAGTTGTTGGGCCACCGGAAATAAGCTTGAAGATGGTCTACCACCTTCTTGTCCACTTGGAATGCCTTGGCAAGAACATCATCAAAAGTTTTTGGATTTGACCCTAACATTGCATTCGCAATCTTGGGTACAAGATGTTAGTGAAGTGACTATTTTCTAGATTGGAATTTACGAAACCGACGTAGAGGTACCCTCCAAGACCACAAGGATCTTAGTTCCGCGAAGGTGTGTATGTGGTGGGTTGAGGCCATAGGGCGCGAAGTCAATGCGAGCTAAGGAGATACCGAGAGTGTTGAGGCTTGGGATTTGCATGACGTTTACAGGAGTGACAATCTACCCAACTGGGTTGATGTATTTTGGGAGTAAAGAGGCCAGAAAAAAAAATATAAAAACTTATTAAAAAAAATAAAATGTTAAACAAACTAATTAGCTTCAACAATGTTGCATGACGACATCTAAGAAAATAAAAATTGACCCTTCATAAAACTAAAACAATTAAAATTTTGGGATCAAAATGAAATAAAATTGTATAGTTTAGGAACCAAATGAGTAATTTTTTATTTAAAAAATACTACTTATTTTGACAATGAATAGTGGCAATGTCAACTAGTGAGACAACTTTAATACACATTTTGATAATGAAATTGTCACAATTAAAATGTTAAAAACTAAAATGACAGAAAACATATATTTGGGAAGGCACAATGTTGTGAGATAGAAGTGAGTATATAGTATATCAGTAGATTTGGAGTCCTTGACAGCAACACATAAACCTTGAGGCAAATTGCAATTGATTGAAAGAAGGGTTAACGATATCTAGCATGGCGAAGAGGTTGTGTGTTTATAGATATAGATTGATCAGATTAGTTGAATTTGTCATTATATTTTTGACATTTCCAAGTCTTCAATGGTTAACTTTTTTCTTCATTCATCTTGCAATGAAGAACCATGAACGGTTCTTCAACAACTTTACTAGTCTATAATTTTTTTGGGGGCAAATTACGCGGATGATCCTCATATTTTATTTTGTGTCATTTTAGTTCTTATATTTATAATTTGTTCAAATTTTGATTTTTAATTTTAAATTTTTTATCAATTTGGTTCAATTGATAATGCCGTTAGTGTTTTTGACAAAAAATAATTACTGAATTGGTTGAGTTTAACTCACTGAGTTGAGTAAGTTTATAATTTTGCTCTTAAAAATATGACAAGTCACTTATATGCGTATTTTTCATAAAAAAATGCTGAGAGTTGTAATCAATTGAACCAAATTAAAGCAAAGTTATAAATTCATATAAAAATTAAATCAATTAAAATTATAGAGATCAAAATAATATCAGGGCCAAACTAGATGAACTATTATCGTAATTTGCAGTTTCTTTTTTTTAATTGCTTTTATTGACTTCTCTCTGTCCTTCTTTTTTTTTATTTATTTTATTTTATTTTTTGTATATGACAGAGGATTTCAACCAGTCCATTATATCATCCAATATAAGTTTTTAGAACAAATTATACTTGTGGTGCTTGTAATTTGCTTCATGAGTTAATATGGTAATGGCTAAATTACACAAATAGTCCCTGTAGTTTACTCGTATTTTTATTTTGGTCTCCATTGTTTTAATTTGATCAATTTTGTCTCTTAATTTTACGAATTGTGTCATATAAATCAAATAAAATAACGACAGTTAAGTTTGATGGAAGGAAAATTAAATGGTGTTTCAATTTGATCCCTGTAATTTATAGGATGTGTCAATTTGATCCTTATAGTTTATAGCAAAGTCAAAACAATAAGGACCAAATTAACATATCCTGTAAACTACATAGACCAAATTGAAACATCATTTGATTTTCCATCCATCAAACTTAACCACCGTTATTTATTGGATTAATATGACACAATCTGTAACATCAAGGGGAAAAATTGAGCAAATTGATATAACAGGGACCAAAATGAAAACAATGTAAATTACAAGGACTACTATTGTAATTTTCCCTATGGTCATTGTAGTTTTAATTGTATCAGTTGTACTCTATTAATTTTGCACATTGTAACAATTTAGTTTTATTGATAGCTAACATTAAACAACAAGGAAATATCATTTCCTCCCAAGCTATCACGCGTTTTTCATATTGACCCCTATACTTCGATTTATTTTACTTTAATACCTAAACTTTTCACAAATTGATCAATTAAACCCCTGCCATCACCTTCCGTCTACAATTGGACAAAATGTACTGATGTGGAGGGCAAATTGATTTTTAAGGCATAATTTGGGGGGTAAAATGAATTGTTAAATGAACTTTGGTGTCACGTCAACACATTCCGTCCAATTGTAGACGGAATGTGACGGCATGAGCCAAATTGATTAAAAAAAAAATGTGAAAGTTTAGGTGTAAAATTGATATTAATCGAAGTCTGAGGTCAACGTGAAAAACGAGTAATAATTTAAGTGGGCAAAATGATATTTTCTCCTAAAAAATTAGATTAAAATCTTCAGTAAAATAGTTCACTCAAAAGATAATAAATTATTTTAAATTGAATGATAAACTTTTTAATCACTCGATGAGATCGAATAGACTATTTTGTCGCAACTTCAATTTGCATGCCTAATGTATCCTTAAAAAATAGATATTTACACCTTTATCCATTAAACAATATCTAATTTTTTTATTTTATTTTATCCTCAAACTATTAATCAAGCCCCATCAAAAAGTCTAGAGCCCATGCGCCGAACCGAGCTCGGCCAGCTGATCAAGCATAGGCCTAGCTTACGCCCGAAGATGGCCTGACTCGACTTAACCCAAGAATATAAGGGCTAGGCTTGGGCTGAAGGATAGGAGTTGTAGGCCTGTTGGTCATTTTGAGACTTGACCCAAAACTAGATCAATAGGCACATCCCAAAAGGCCACATAGGATAGGATCCATATACACTAAATAATTGATGGGCAAATTACCTGAAAATCATATTTAAGAGGGCAAATTATATTAACGGTCTCTATAATTTACGATTTGTTACTTTGGTTTTTGATTTTTTAATTGTGACACATTTAACTTTAAATTTTGAATCTTGTTCCAAATAAGAACAATTGAAGATACCATCGCTTAATTTCAAAGGAAAAATAGTCTTTCTCTCTCTCTACATGGGAGCTTCTCTCTCTAGCATGGGAGCCTCTGCCTAGTTTCTCCTGGCGTTCTAGGGTTTGTCCCTCGCCTCACTTACTCTCTTCTTTCCTTTCTCTTCCCCGGTCTCTGCTTTCTTTTCTTCCCCCCTGTTTTTTCCCTATTTTCCCTAAATGGCAGCTAGCTCTCACCCTCTCCCGTCGTCTCCTCCTTGTCCTGGTGCTGATGGTTTATCCTTGGAAGAAGGCAGCGGGGAGAGCGACGACACCTCCAGTAGGTGTCTGATTGGGAAAATTTTGGCCCCCAAGACTCTGAACAAACCGGCGGTGTCTAACATCATCTGAACAGCTTGGCGGACCCGCGGTGAACTCACTATATCTCCTTGGCAGGACAATGTGTATCTGTTTCAGTTTAGTGAGGAAGATGACCGTCACCGCGTGCTCCGAGATAGTCCCTGGTCGGTTATGGGGTGGCTTTTGAATGTGCAACCTCTATCACCAAGTCAGACTGCAGAGGAATTGGATTTCTCTTGGTGTCAATTTTGGGTTCAAGTCCATGGACTCCCAATTCAAAAATTGACCAAACAGAATGGTGCGATTTTGGGGCACAAGATTGGCCGTTTGGTTCGTGTTGAAGCGCATACTGAGGGTCTTCTTTTCTACAGAAGTTTCTTACGAATTCGAGTGGCCACCGACACTCACCAACCGCTTCCACGAGGTTTGTGGCTGCAAAGGGGTCTGGGCATTGATGATCTTTGGCTAACTTTCAACTATGAGAAACTCTCTAACTTTTGTTATGACTGTGGAAGGTTGGGCCATGAGAGTAACTCCTGCAAGTTTGTGTCAAAAGAGGAAGATGCACTATCTCACTACGGCCCGGAACTCCGAACTACCATCGCTGGCCCTACTGGTCTTTCTAATGAATTTTATCGCCGGCGAGTGGATGATTTAGAAGCTACGTTGGCCCCAATTTTCACTGGCCGGAATCAACCATCGGAGCGTGCTCCAACGGTACTACCACCACGTACAGATACGTGCACCACTCCTACACAGCCTCTGAATCCCACTCCCTTGGCAGAGCCATGCAGAGGACAGCGCTCCTACCCCACAACACTGCCACGTGTTGTCTCCCCACCAGCTCCTTCTTCAGCTGATGTAGGCTCCAAGAATACTCCCCTCCAGCTCTTGGCCCAGGTCAGTCCATTTCCCTCCCCCACCCCTCAGGTGGATAGTGGGCCTCTATCTCACCTGCGGCCCAAGACAAGCCCTGACCCAAACACTGACCCTTTTGATGGGGCCTTTGGGGCTCCTTCTAGGCCTTCTTACTTTGTAACAGAGCCTCCTGATAGCCCAAACTACAGGGGGGCTTTGGACACTTTTATTTCAAACCACCTTCAGGTGCCTCCACAGCCCACTCTACATGATCCTAGTCTAACCCACCCTTCAGTTACCTCCGGCCCTGCCCTTGAAGGCTGCCTTTCTCAAGCCCTACAACACTTAACCCTTAAAAGGAAAGATCTTGCAACTGTTGACCTGGACTTCCATCGGAACAAACTTCAGAGAGTTGATGGGGATTTCCCTCAACTGCTATTGGAAGCTCCAACCCAGTTGCCACATGTACTGGGGGTTAATTCCGATGGCCATAAATCTACTCCAGCAGCCCGGCAAAGAGGCAGAAGGGGTCGACCCCATCGCAAACGAACTACTCCTGTGAGAGGTCTGTCTTTGGTGGATGTGGTTATTCAGAATGCTGAGACGGAGCTTGAGACACCGATCCCAAGCCAAGTATGTTTCACCCCTGTGGTCACTGAGATTGAGGATTGTGTTTCCCAAGTTCCCAGTTCGTATCCAGAAAATGGTTCTGCTGCTACTTCATGGGCTTTGGTGGCTGGCCCTAATCAGCCACAAGATAAATGCTGATTATCAGCTGGAACTGTCAGGGGATAGGGCGACCCCTGACAGTCCAGATCCTCCGAGGGTTGTGCCAAACCCATCGCCCTGCAATAATGTTTCTTATGGGAACTAAGAATAAACAATCTCTTTTGGAAAGAATTAGAAGAAGACTCCACTTCACAAACCACTGCTATGTCGATCCCGAGGAAATTGCTGGCGGCCTTGCCCTGTGGTGGACAGACGAGGTGGACCTTCAGGTGCAGATGAAATCTTAGAATGTCTTCAGGTGTCTCATTGTTTCCACTGGTATTGCTACAACCTGGTTGACTACTTTTGTGTATGCCCCTCCCAGATGGGCTGAAAGGAAACGGTTCTGGAATGATCTTCAAGCGATGGCAGCTGTCACTAACTATCCCTGGCTTTGCTTAGGAGATTTCAATGAGATTGGCTGGTCTTGGGAAAAACAAGGGGTTCGAGGGAGAAATAGGGCCAGAATGCACTTTTTCCAAGAGTTTATGATGGACTGTGCATTAATGGACTTAGAGTTCAAAGGGGCCCCGTACACATGGACAAACAACCAAGAAGGTGAGGCGAATGTCCGCGAGCGACTGGATAAAGTTTTGGCCACTGTGGACTGGCGACATTTATTTCCTTATGCTCAAGTCCATCACGAAGCTCTCATCGGGTCCGACCATTGTCCTTTACTACTTCATTGCGCGCGCCCTCCGAAGAGAATTCCTCGACTTTTTAAGTTTGAGTCTATGTGGACCTCTCATACTGAATGTGCTGCGATTATTAACTCTTGTTGGGCTGACGGTAATCAAGGATCATCTATGTTACGCCTCTCTGAGAAACTCCTGGCTTGCAGCCGTAGCTTGGCCTCCTGGGGAAAGAGCAGATTTGGAGATAACCGGATTCGAATCAATGCTCTCAAACTAGAACTTCAACAGATTCAAGCCAGTCCTTATTCCGCTACCAGGATGGCTACAATTCGAGACCTACAGAGGGAGTTGGAGACAGTGTTGCACCAAGAAGAAATGTATCAACATCAGCGGTCTAGGGTTAATTGGCTCAACTATGGGGATAAAAACTCCTCTTTTTTCCATGCCACAGTGGTTCAGAGAAGACAGAGAAATCAACTAGTGAAACTCTTGTCTGAGGACGGGGAGTGGTTAGAGACTGATGAGGCAATCAATGAGCATCTACTTGGTTATTTTCAGACTCTTTTCCATGCAGTGGATGCTAGGGATCTTACGGAGGCTCTATCGGTCATCACACGAGAGGTTTTAGAGGAGGTAAACGCTGAGCTGATTAAACCTGTTACAGATGAGGAGATCAAAACTGCGGTCTTTCAGCTGGGTTCTCTCAAAGCCCCGGGACCAGATGGTTTTCAAGGCATCTTCTATCAAAACTATTGGGACATTGTGGGTTCTGATGTGTGCTTCGCGGTTCGGGACTTTTTCCACACGGGATTTGTTCTTCCGGAATGGAACAACACTAATCTCGTCTTAATTCCCAAGGTCGCGACACCGGAGAAGCTGGTACATTACAGACCGATCAGCCTGTGTAATTTCAAAATGAAGATTATCACAAAGCTGATGGCCAACCGACTCAAGCACTTCCTCCACCATTTTATATCCCCTAATCAGGCAGCGTTCATTCCGGGAAGACTCATCCAAGATAGCATTCTGGTGGCACATGAGGGGTTTCATTTCTTGAAGCAGAAGAAAAGAGGGCGACATGCGGATTTAGCTTTAAAGCTAGACTTCAACAAGGCATACGACCGTATTCAATGGGATTACCTCCAAGCTATTCTTCAGAAAATGGGTTTTCATGACCGTTGGATTGGCTGGGTAATGGAGTGTGTTTCCACAGTCAAGTTTTCCATCTTTGCAAATGGGGAAAAGAGAGCCTCCTTTACACCCTCCTGTGGCCTTCGACAGGGAGATCCGCTATCCCCATATCTATTTGTCCTGGTGGCTGAGACCTTGTCCAAATTGATAGCGACGAACGTCCGGGCCAACAAACTCACAGGCATACAAATGCGGAGGACTTGCCCAGTGTTGTCCCACCTTTTCTTTGCAGATGATGTCCTCCTTTTTTTCAAGGCCACCCCTTTGGAGACCATGGAAATGGCCCAGACTCTCCAGGTCTATAATTCTGCTTCGGGTCAACGGCTCAACTTCGCTAAATCGGAGGTTTTCTTTTCATCCAATGCTCCCCCAGAGTTGAAAGAACAGATCTGTGAGCTTCTCGGTACTCCTCTTGCCCGACCGAACACGAAATATTTGGGACTTCCCTCATGGTGGGGCCGATCAAAGGCTGATGCTTATGGTTTTTTGATAGATCGGATGGTGTCCAAAATGCAAGGTTGGAAAAATAAACTCCTTTCACATGCTGGACGAGAGGTTTTGCTAAAAGCAGTGGTTCAAGCCATACCTTCCTATGCTATGGCGTGCTTTGCTTTTCCTAAATCTTTCGGTTTTAAGGTTAATAGAGCCATTCAGAATTTTTGGTGGAAAGGAGATCCAATGAACAGAGGACTCCCTTGGGCCAAATGGGACTTAATGACTGTCTCAAAACTCCATGGGGGTTTGGGTTTTCATGACTTCTCAGCCTTTAATCAGGCCATGTTAGCTAAACAAGGGTGGAGACTCATTACCAACCCACATTCTTACTAGGCACAGCTTTTCAAGGGTCTTTACTTTCCAAACACCAACTTCCTTACTGCCACTATGGGAGCTCGACCTTCGTGGGCGTGGACTAGTTTGCTTAAGGGAAGGGATCTGTTGAACAAAGGCATACGATGGCAGATTCAAAATGGGGAGTCCATTCAGTTCTGGGATGACAAATGGATACCAACTGTGCCTAATTTTCAGATTGCGTCCCCAAAACCTCCTCTTTGTGACATTGTGACAGCCTCGGATGCTATTGATCCAATCAGCAAACGCTGGAATCTGGAGGTTCTTCAACACTGTCTCTCCAGTGACGAGTGTCAAGCAATTCAGCTCATTCCCATTTCGATGGGGGCCAGCGATGATCAGTTGGTTTGGCATCATACCAAGTCTGGACAGTACTCGGTCAAATCTGGCTACTGGTTAGCTAAGAAATCCATGCACCAGAGCTCCCCGTCTCAACCATCAAGTTCTTTTCAAATCCCCGAAGGGTTCTGGAAGCGTTTGTGGTCCATTAACGCCCCTCCCAAGCTCAAGCACTTTTGGTGGCGGGCTTGTAAGAATCTCTTGGCTTCTAAGGTTAATCTCCATCATCGACGATGCTCACCCTCTCAGGTCTGCCTTGTTTGTTTGAAAGATGATGAATCAGTGGAACATCTGTTATTTGATTGCCCCTGGACTCAAGCTGTGTGGTTCGGAAGTCTGCTAAATTTGCGAATTGAAAAAGGGACTGTGGTGAATGTAGCCCACTGGACAGCCCAGTGGATGAAACCAATGCGCCAAAATGATCACCAGGATTTGATTCTTACCAAGAGTGTTTTTATTGGATGGTATATCTGGAAAGCGAGAAATGCTTTTTTATTCAATCAAGTTCCTATTAATCCCATGGATACCATTGTGCACATAACACAGGGGTGGAATGAGTACCAAGCCCACTGTCAAACTAGCCATTCTGCTCACACTGCTTCTCCAGCTCCAACGGTGGTGGAGGCCCACGGCTGGCATCCTGCACCTTCTGGGGAGTGCAAAATTAACTGTGATGCAAGTTTTGACAAACGCAGAACCATAGCAACTGCTGCCGCTGTTATGCGAGATTTAGCAGGCCGTGTTATTGATGGGTTAGTCTCCTCGTTTCCAGCTTCCTCTGCCTTTGTTGCTGAAGCACATGCAGTGAGGATGGCAGCTTTGATGGCCCAAGCCTGCGGGTTGAACTCTACCATTGTTGAAAGTGACTGTAAAGAAGTTATCCAACTGGGAGTGGGTGAAACTGTGCCTCCATGGGAAGGTTTGGCAATTTTGCTAGATATTCGCCACCTGGTTAGAGAGGGGAATTTGCTTCTTCAGTGGACTACCAGAAACAACAAGAAGGTTGCTAATTGGGTTGCTCAATCCTATGCTTGTAATCTTTTGCCTTTGGATTGGGTGGCTAACCCACCTGCAGCTCTTGCTGCTCTTATTAGTGCTGATGTACCCCCTGATCTTCGTTGATTCTATATACATACCTTTCGTTCAAAAAAAAAAAAAAAAAAAAAAGGAAAAATAGTCAATTTGATAAAATATAAACTAATTAGATAAAAATAAATGTCAAAAAAATATTTTTTAATTTTTATAAATTATTTCTAACTACTAAAGATAAAATTATGTAAAACTGATAAATTTTTTAGACATTTTTTTTACCAAATTAATTTTTATTATGTATTTGGATGATGATCATTTAATGAGTGATTGATTTTATTTTCATTAAATTAGTTTCTATTTTTTTAAAAGTCAAATATGGCGATAATTTTGATATCATAATTAAATTAATGCATTAAATCAAAAACTTCCAAACTAAAAATATTTTATATATTAAATATATTGATTACACATTAAAATCCTAACAACCATCCATTACATGATCATCATCCAAATACAAAATAAAAATTAATTTGGTAAAGATTTATCAATTTTACATAATATTATTTTTAGTGGGTAGAAATAATTTTTAAAAATTTAAAAATATTTTTTGACATTTATTTTTGTTAAATTAGTTTATATTTTATCAAATTGACAATTTTGCCCTTGAAATTAAGTAATGATATCTTCAATTGTCCTTATTTGGAACAAGATTCAAAATTTAGGGTCAAATATGTCACAATTAAAAAGTCGGGGATTAAAGTGACACGAGTCCTAAACTATAGGGACTCTTAGTATAAAACAGGAGAAGTCTATTTAGTCCTATAACCTTTCGAATATTCTCAAAAGTTCACTACGTATTTTTTTTTTTTGTTCTTTTTTGAACATTTGTTCTTCTCTGCCTAATTTTTTTTTTCCCTGATTTTTGGCAACCATGTCTTTCTTTTTCTTTTTCTTTTCCTAATATATAGTCACTAACGACCACCAGTGATTGGGGTTCACCGATAACCACCAATCACCAACTTTGGCGAAGAAGTTGAATAGATCTAGTCAGGTCTGATGTAGATCTATACAGATCTACATCAGATCTGAGTAGATCTATACGAGATCCGATAAGATCTAAACCAAAAATTGTTGTCGGATTACAATCTTCTCTCTATATCTGTTTCTCTCAATCAATCTCTAGATTTTTCAACCTTTTCTCTGCTACGCATTTCTATTTTTTTTTGTTTCAATGGAGAAAATTTTCAAATTCTGAATAAGTTGTTTTCAAGTTTTAGTTACAGGTAGTGAAAAATGTAAAATTTTACAGTTTTAGTTTTTTTCTGCTGAAATGAATCATGTTTTAAAACTGTAAAATTTTGCAATTTCATAACATTCTTTTGAATTGTAAAATTTTACAGTTTTATAACATGTTTTCCAGTTTGATTAAGAAGGATAAATGCTAAATAGAATTATACTCTGAAATTGTAACATTTTACAGTTTAAAAGCTTACTTTTGAGATTGATCAATATTGTAAATTATTTGCTTAAACCCTACAAATATTGAAAAATAATATATATTTTTTCTCATTGTTGTTGTTTGTTGTTGTTATGTTTTTTCTTTCTTTTAGTGTATCAATATTTAGCACATTTTGTAATTTTTTTTTACTATAATTTCTCAATTTATTCTTTCTTTTATTTTCCACAATATTCTAGACATTTCAGTTAGTCTCCAACAATGTTCTTGACCTCCAACGAGCATTCTGCACATTTCGGCGACTTTTTGTGACATTCAAAACATTCCGGCGATATTTCGGTGAACTTCCGACTGTGACTTACCAATGATGTTGAATATTCCGACGAGTCATTGGTGATTGTGTGACAAAAGTCCGACGGTAGTGGGATGTAGCAGATTTTTTAAATTTATAAAAAAAATTTAATTTTTTTGGTAATAATTAAAAATATGTAGGACTAATTGGTATAAGTATTTTGTTTTGGGACTAAATAAATTTTGAATTTTATGTATAAGACTTACTGATAAGTGTCCCATAATTAATTTATATTCACTTTATTTTATTTTATTTTTATTTTTTTCTTTCTATGTGTAAGAACGTATAAAAAATAATAATTTTGAAAATAAAAACCAAGTGAGTAGCACGCCATCTATGAAACTAGTAACTAATAAATCTATATGAGATTAACGATGTATATACAATTCAATAACAAAAGCATAAGAGCATCTCTAACGCTTCACTTCTTTTTTCATCAAATTTGAGTCGAAAAAATGACTTTTCACCAAATCTGATACTCAGTGCTCCAACCTTGATTTTCATCAAATTTTCATCCGGGACAATCGGGTGGTCGACCGGTTAAGCCAAAATTTTTTTTTTTTTTTGATTTTTTTTTAAATTTTTTTTTGAACTTTTTGAACCTTTTAGTGGTCGACAGGTTGGTCAAAAAATTTTTTTTTTTTTTTTTCAACGTTTTGAACTTTTTGAACCTTTAGCTGGTCGACCGGTTGGTCAACCGGCCGGTCAACCGGCTGGTTGACCGGTTCATCTTTTCCAACGGTCATCAACAGTGTTTCGGTGAAACGCGGAGCCTGTATCAAATTTGGTGAAACGTTTGATGAAATTTCGATTTGATATCGATTTGGTGAAAGGGTTGGAGTATGAAACAGTGTTTTTGAAAGGTTTGATTCAGGGTTGGAGATGGTCTAATAGATGTAATTTTGTATTTTGATAAAAAAAAGTTTTTTATTTTTATTTTTTTAATGATCTCAAAAGTGATTACAATTGTTGTGATGCACTTCAAAAATTTTTATTAGAAGTTTTTTTATTTTTTTAGTGATTTTGAAATTATTATTTAAAAAAAAAAAAAAAGTCTGAATGAAAGTTAAAATTTAGGTGAAATTAAGCCCACATGAACCAAGCTTACCTGAGACCCATTAAGCCCGTAGCACATGAATAGATTCTAGGTTTTAAAAATATGTGATAGGATAGCTCGAATGTAACCTTTTATTAATTGGTGAAAGTCTATGGATTTGGGCCTTATTAAAATACTTGACTCAAAACTAATTGATTATTAATGGAGAGACTCCTACCAAATTGATTATTAATGGAGAGACTCCTTCCACCCTAACGTTATATTGTTAGCTATTTGCAAATTGAAAAATTATTATAATTTGCCTAATAAAAAATGAATGGTGCAGTTGAATAACCATTCATGGTGGAGTTAGACAATAAGCTAACCGAAGAGAAGATTGAGTAAAAAGACATTAATTATAAGCTTTGTATTGAAAATAGTAGATGATTTCTCCATTACTCCTTTTTTGTTTTTTTGATCGGCAAAGAAAACTTTAATGATGAAGCACGTACAGAGTATAATGAAAAATATCAATAAAGAGGAGTTTGGAGTTAGAACGAGCTGTAACCTCCTAGATGGTGAGATTCTCAATCACTCTTAATTATATATTATAAGGAAAATGGTCAAAAAGTCCCATATGGGGATCAGTTACTTTAATCAATCTCATAGATTTTCTAATACACTGATAGGTATTGTTTATTTTGATAACTATATTGTGAGATCCTATTTTGAACTTTGGTATGATTTAACAGACGTTTCTACCCTTTCTCATTGGGGGATGTCATCTTAGGAAAGTTGGATCTAATTTTTGGATTACGTTTCTGTAACGTGACACTTCAAATTTTTTTTTTTTGTATACTTTTTTTAAATGTAACAGTTCAATACAATTTCAAATGTAACATTCTATTGTAATACACAAAAAAACTCTTTAATGTATATTTCTCAAATGTAACATTTCAAACTTAATACTCTAACAAACAACAACAATTAAGGAGTTTATAATGACAAATAAATTATTACACATCTAAAAAGATTAAATAAATAAGAAAAAATTATAAGACTAATTAAAACATACTTCTAACCTATAGAATTTATCGATAACTCCCCCCTATATTATACTGAGATATAGATACGCATGCCATGCTTGCTTTGTCAACTTATTTCAAGCACGTAGGCATAGAAAGTCTAATTTGCTTTCCTTGATGGACAGTCAAGTCCTTTGGAATTTAACGACGAATTCAATACTATAGCTTAACAGCCATTTGATTAGACAGATTGTAATATAAAATTAAAATAATTATTTTACGAGACTTATATTTTATTATTTAATTTTAATTTTTATAATTTAAATTAGATTCGATTAGATATTTTAATTTTTCGTTCTATTACAAAATAAATAGAATGAATTACATTAACAATCCCTCTAGTTTGGGTATTTCACTTTTTAATTGTAACAAATTTGACTATGAATTTTGAATCTTGATCTAACTAAGGAAATTGAATATACTATTGCTTAATTTTAAGAGCAAAATCGTCAATTTAATAAAATATAAACTAATTTGACAAAAATAAATGTCAAAAAAATATTTTTAAAATTTTTAAAATTATTTATATTCACCAAAGATAAAATTATGTAAAATTGATAAATTTTTTAGACTTATATTTATTTATTTATTTTACCAAATTAATTTTCATAATGTGTTTGGATGATGATTATGTAATGAGTGGTTGTTATGATTTTAATGTGTAATTGATATATTTAATATATGAAATGTTTTTAGTTTTAGATTTTTTTTTTATTTAATGGATTGGTTTAATAATGATATCAAAATTGTCACCATATTTGACTTTTGGAAAAATATAAACAAATTTAATGAAAATAAAAACAACCACCCATTACATGATCATCATCCAAACACATAATAAAAATTAATCTGCTAAATAAATAAATAAATAAATGTCTAAAAGATTTAATTTTACATAATTTTATCTTTAGTGGATAAAAATAATTTTTAAAAATTCAAAAATATTTTTTTGACAATTAGTTTTGTCAAATTAGTTTATATTTTTATCAAATTGACAATTTTGCCCTTGAAATTAAGCAATGGTATCTAATTGTCCTTATTTGAAACAAGTTTCAAAATTCATGATCAAATGTGTCACAATGGATAAATTATGGACCAAAGTGACACAAGTCCCAAACTATAGGGACCGTTAGTGTAATTCGTCCAAACAAATATGAATAAGAGAGAATTATTTATCTCACTAATTCAACCCAATAACTAATTTTATACTAATCTCATAGATTGTTAATTCTCTTACCAAACATAACGTAAAAGTATTGCCTATGAAATTGATTTCTATTTGGTTTTTTTATCAATAAAAAATATAAAAGTAATGAATAAAAAATTTACAAAGATAAACAAAATATTATTTTCAAACATATATCGTGTGTTATAAAATGGATTTAAATTTTTTTTTATTTATAATTTTAAAGGCATTTATGTATAGTGAATATATGAATTATTGTTTCTTACTCTATGTACACAATTTAATTGAGGAATGTAAGTGATTTTTATCTTGTTAAATCTAATCACTTAAAGAGCATCCAAATATTGTAAAATTCAATCTTTCTGTTTCTTGAAGAAATATTTAAATAAATTGAGACAAATTATAATTTATAATGTATAGGCATAGACAAAATGGTAACAGGTGATAATAATTAAAAATCTTTAATTTAGAATTAAATGATGAAATTATGCTTGACTAGTAATTTTCTTTCTTCAAGAAGTTTTCCCATGCTTGCATTGTGTCTTTGTGAATCAAGTCAAGAGATAGTGGAATACTGTCTTCCCAAGATGCAAAAATAGTCGGATACTAATAATTTACAGATGATTATGCATATCTGGTGTGGTTGAAATTGTCCATTATAAAAAATTAAAAAAAAAAAAGATGAAATAGAAAAGTCAATAGAAGCATTTCAATAAGCAGCAAGAAAAAAGATATTAGAAAAGGGTTTAGTTGTTGAAGAACCGTTCATCATTGAATTAAATGGCCAATGAGGAAAGAAGCTACCCATTGACGACTTGGTAATTCTTCTCTCATTAGCATTGGAAAATACTTAATAAAAAATTCAACTACTCTTATCCATCTATATCTATAAATAGATAGGCTTTCCATGCTTAGATATCTGTCTCCTTCTTCAAGCAATTAGGCATAGAAATTCCAATTTGCTTCCAAAAAAAAAACAGCTATTGCAATATTTTGTTTGTTGTTTCCGAGTGATAAAAATGGGCACTCACTTTATCCTTGTAACCATAGCTATTATGGCGTTGGCTTCCACACTTGTCTCTGCTTCAGACCCTAGTCCTCTACAGGATTTCTGCGTTGCTATTAATAACTCCGACGGTATATTTCATGCTCATCTCTCCCAACTTTAAGCCTTCCAAACTTAAGTTATAGATTTTGAAATATGATTTTAGTGACAAAACTTATTCAAAGCAGTTGTATTTTGATAATAATTAAAACCTCAATTTTTTTTCGTTGGAATTCATGTCAGTTTTTCATTTTGAAGTCAAATATTGATTGATTAATTGTACTTTTCGTAACATAAATATGTTTTTGTGTCATTTTGATAATCAATATTTTAGTGGTGCCAATTTCGTATTCAAAGTATTAAATATGTATTAAAATTGTCTCCCTCGCTGACATCGTCAATATTCATCGTCAAAATAAGTAGTATTTTCCGAACATAAAATAACATTAGCTAAAAAAATGGTTAATTACACTTTTGGTCCTCAAAATATAAAATATATTTCATGTTGGTCTCCAACATTTTAATTGTTTTAATTTGTAAAGGACCAATTTTAATTTCTTAGATGCCATTATTGTAACATTATTGAAAATTAGTTAGTCTATATATTATATTTTATTTCTTTCACCCAATCTTACTGAAGCACAAATCCATTTCTTTTGCATTGTAGTGTTCGTGAATGGCAAAGTTTGCAATGACCCAAAGCTTGCCACAGCAGATGACTTCTTCTTTTCAGGCCTCCTTACTCCTCAAAACACATCGAACCCAATTGGGTCAAAGGTTACTCCCGTAAACGTTATCCAAATACTAGGCCTCAATACTCTCGGCATCTCCTTAGCTCGCATTGACTTTGCACCTTATGGCCTCAACCCACCCCATACGCACCCTCGTGCAACTGAGGTCATCGTGGTGTTGGAAGGTACTCTCTATGTCGGCTTTGTGACCTCCAACACTGACAACCGCCTCTTTACAAAGGTCTTGTACCCAGGAGATGTTTTTGTGTTCCCACAGGGTCTCATTCACTTTCAATTTAATAATGGAAAGACTAATGCAGTAGCTCTTGCTGCTTTAAGTAGCCAAAACCCCGGAACCATTACAGTTGCTAATGCAGTGTTCGGGTCAAATCCAAGGATTTCTGATGATGTTCTTGCCAAGGCATTCCAAGTGGACAAGAAGGTGGTAGATTATCTTCAAGCTCAATTTTGGTGGCCCAGCAACTAGAGAAAGAAAGAATGGAGAACCTATGAATCTATTATTTGTTAAACTTTAATTAAATATGATGCACTATAGCATAAATAAGTGGATTGGTTGTGGATGATTTCCTTAAAATTGTTTTCCTATGATTTTATAATAATGAAGTTTGTTAAATAGTACTCCTTGTCTCTCTCCTCATACAATGATGACACTCTCATGATATTTTTTTGGGCTCCCTATTGATATAATGATGACACTCTTGATCTTTCTTGGAGCAGTTACCAGTAAGTGCCATGCACAAAATTCAAAATCCATCTAATTCCAAAACAAACACTTACACCAATTAGTCCTACATATTTTTAATTGTTACCAAAAAATCTGTGGTTTTTTTTTTTTTTTTTTTATAACTTTAAAAACGTTGCTACATCCCACTACTACCGATTTTCCGTCAAACGGTCACTAGAGACTTGCCGAAATATTCAACATCACCGGGAAGTCACCAGAAAGTCACTAGAGTATTGCTGGAATTTCGCCAGAGTGTTCTGAACGTCACTGGGAGTTGTCGGAATGTCTAGAATGTTCGTTGAGCATCAAGAACATCATCGGAGACTCACCGGGATGTCCAGAATATTGTCGGAAAAAAAAGAAGAATAAATGGAAAAATTATAGTGAAAAAAACACAGCAAAATTATCTAAATATTAATAAACTAAATGGGAAAAAAAATAAAAATAAAAACAACAAACAACAATGGGAAAAGTATATATTATTTTTTAATTTTTGTAGGATTTAAACAAATAATCTCTAATATCGATCAAATTGAAATGTATGTTTTGAAACTATAACAAGCATGATTATATTAAGCATTTATCATGAAACTGAAAAACATGTTATGAAACTGTAAAATTTTATAGTTCTAAAGAATGTTATGAAACTATAAAATTTGACAGTTTTAAAGCATGATTCATTTCAGCAACAAAAAAACCAAAACTATAAAATTTTACAGTTTTCACCGCCTGTAACTAAAACTTAAAAAGAAATTATTCAGAACTTGAAAATTTTCTCCATTAAAACAGGAAAATAGAAATATGTAGTAGAGAAAAGGTAGAAAAATTGAGAAATCGAATGAGGGAAATAGATATAGAGAGAATATTGTACTCCAGCAACTATTTTTGGTTTAGATCTAGTTGGATCTCATGTAGATTTTCTCAAATCTGATGTAGATCTGAGTATATCTACTCATTTGCTTCGCTAGAACTCGTTTCTTTCGCCATCAGTTAGAGTGAAGTAAAGAGTCAATAGTCAGTGGTTGCCGGTGAATCCCAAGCAATGATGGTCGTCAGCCACCGGTAACTATATATTAGAAAGAGAAAGAGAAGAAATAAGGTATGATCGACGGTCACCGAAAATCATGAAGAGAAAGAGGTAGAGAAAAACAAATGCATAGAGAAGAATGAAGATGAAAAATATATAGTGGACTTTTGAGAGTATTCAAAAGGTTGTGGGACTAAATAGACTTATCCTCTCTTAAATAGGACTTTCAAGTAATTTGCCCATCTTTCTTTAGGCTCTCATATCAATAGCTAGGAGAAGGCAATGGACCATCGAACTTTTGTTAATTGAAATCTTCCAATTAGTTTCGTCATAACATTGGCTCGAAGATGGCTTGACTCAACTGAACCCTAAAATATATGAGCTGGGCATGGGTTGATGGATAGGACTTGTGGGCTTGATGGACATTTTGAGGCCTAACTTGAAACTCGACCCATAGGCCCATCCCAAAAGCCCACATTGGACCCATATACACCAAATAATTGATTTATAATTTCACTTTAGCCTTTTTTTTTAAAATTTTTTTTATATGCACGAACATATGCACTTTTAGTAAATAATAATATTGAAAGGAAATAACTGAGTGACTAGCTTGCAATGTATGAAACTAGTATTTAAATTTCTATGAAATTAAAGATGTATATAATTCAATAACATAATCATAAAAGATGTAATTTTGTATTTCAACAAATAAGGATCTTTTCTTTTCGTTTTTCATGATTCAAAAGGTGATTATAATTGTTGTGATGTACTTCAAAATTTTGTAGGGCGTTCGGTTCAAAAGTCTAATTATGGATTTTCTTTGTCTAAAGATCCATGCTCTAAACTACTTTGTCCATAAGGACAAGTTTTTGTAAAATTACCAAACTACTCCGTGATATATATATATATATATTATAACAAGTGAACGTAAAATAAAGTTCCCTCTCTCATTCTCTCTCTCTCTTCCTCTGCCCCGCCGTTGCCTCCTTTTTCGCTTCCCACATTGTTGCCTCATTCTCTGCCTACAACACTTTCTTCTCTCTCCTCTTTCTTCTTCTCTAGACTCTAATCCTAGCCCCCTGTCTCAGTTAATTACTGTTCTGTCAGATCGCTCACGCCTCCTATCTCCTTCACTCCCCCATCTCTCTCTCTTGCGCTCTGTCTGTATTCTCTTCAAATACGATTGGCGTTGTCGACGCAATAGCGCAGCAACATGGGATCCAGCGATGTCTTAACCCCCTTTCTATCACCACTCTCTCTTTTTTATCTCTTTACTCTCTTTCTACTCTTAGTTTCTAGGTCAGATCTAACCAGATATCGAACTGGATGATGAGGAAATGCAAGAAAACATAAAGAATTTTTTTTCTTGTTTATTTATTTGTTCATTCTTGTATTTTATGCAATGCCCCAAGAAAATATGCCCAATAAAATACATCCACCATTGCTCCTTATGATAAATAAAAGTGAATCCGCAACATTGAAATACATAATCATATGAGATTTACAAAATAGTTCTATATGCAATTATACATTCAATGACTTTAGTACATGAATCTATAGTATGTAAAACATCCAGTCAAAATAAATAAATGCCCTCAAAGGGCTACAAAGTCCAAGGCTTAAGCCTGGTTACATAAAATGGTTGCTCGAACCCATACAAATATAGCCCTTGGCTTGCAAAAAATATGATCACAACAAAACTATAGCTTTGTGCTCTCAACATACACATCCACGCCCTTGGTTTGGTGGAATCACCACTTCTTTTCCTGTACAAAATCCCATAAGGTGAGCATAAAACCCAGTAGGAAATTCTTAACAAAGTATATACATTTTATACAATTCTCACAAGGTGAAATGCATATGCATATGCCATGCCATGCTTTTAAAAGAAAGTCACGTTATCATCTTTTTTTTTTTTTTTTTGAAAGCCATCATGCTCAATGAAAACTTAAAGATCTAACAATTTAATAATTTTACATCAAGTTCAAGGAGCGGTAAATATAACTCAGGTAATCTATGGGTTAGTGTCTGCAAGTAGGCATAACTAGCACTATTAAAACCCCTACTTTACTGGTAGCTAACCGGAAGGCACGCGGTACCTCATCCGCGCGTATTTTCGGTCTTTCACTCTGGACACTCAGGCCAACTTAAACAATTTTCTCTATACCCCTTATCCGGACTTACCAACATATTTACCCCAAAACACTTCATGGAATTTCATTTCACAAACATTTCTCTTTTAAATTCAAAATTTTCAATTCTCAATTCAAAACTCGTAATAACCAAATGAATTGAAGTGTTAATGCAACATATAACAATACATAGTAATATCCTTCCATTTTCAATTCTTCTATACAATTTTTCCCATTTTGGTCACCATTCTTATTTCTCTTTCTAAAGAAATTTCACAAGATAAACATATATACTCATCAATCACTATCGAGCATTTTCATCAACTTTATCATTTCATGACTATATCAACATTTAGAGCAACAAACTTCCAAACCCACTAATTCTATGTCAACAGTTGTCATAATATTGATCAAAAATCAATTTCATAACATCACCACATTTTCTCAAAATTTTCCAAATTTCTAGGGTTTCCATAAACTAGGTTTCCTCCTCATTTTGAAAGAAATTATTTCAAACTAACACTTCTCTACAGTAATATAACTCACAATCTCAAGGATTTTTAGAAAAACATTATGGAAATCCACCCTTAAAATCATTCACAACACATGAGTCAACATCAAAGTTTCCATACTTCCCAAAAAATTCCAAATCAACATAATCTTGCAATATATATATAACTCTAAGAAAATCCCTACCTCAAGTTTAAAGAAGAAATGAGATGAAACCCCCCAAAATCATTAGTGTTGAAATTTGATCTTCACTGCACAAAATGTAGCTCTCGAGAAGTTCTCCAACTTTGATCAAGGAACTAAGGTCAAAATGTTAATGGATTTGGAGAAATCAATGATTTTGTGAGGTTTGGTGTAGGAAAAGTAAAGAGAAGGAAGAGAAATGTGTGTTTGGAGAGAGAGAGATGATGAAAAAGTGATATACACTTAGCCCAAGAAGAAGGAAAAAGCAAAAATTTCAAACTTAGCTTTATTATGTACGTGCCGTACCCATTCCTGTACGTGGGGCACCCCCATCTGCACGTGCCGCTCTCGCCCTCGCACGTGTGGCACTCTCTTCCGCACCTCCTTCCGTATGTGAATATAATTCAGTGGCCAACCTAGAATTTCCCTTCTTCACCGCATGTGCGGCCTAACTTCCCGCATGTGCGGCCCCTCTTCTGCACACGCGGCCCAAGCTCCCGCACGTGCGGCCTTGCCTCCTAATTAGAAATTTTACCAGTTACACTGAAAAAAAACCCGGATCCAACCTCATGTGAAACTTGACACTGGAATAAATAAGAACAAGGATTTTGAGAAAGGTTTCCAAATGCAACAAACCCAAACAGTTAACAAGACTTCAAGTTAAACGCGATACTCTAACAAGGTAAACCCAACATAAATCAAAGAGTAATGAGGCGGTTATACACACCCGGTCATCACAAGCTCCCCACCATAGGAAATTTTGTCCTCGAAATTAAATTAAACTACTCAAACAAAAGGGGCTTCAAGCAATCAAGACCATACTATCATAATCTCAAATTGCAAAATCAATTCTCAACACAAAATTCACCATTACCATCATGGTTTCCAAGTGCCTTAGTCACAATATTAACAACAGTTCATGATAAGCATAGGCATGAAACTTTCCAACCACAATTATGACAATCACCATAATCACATGTTCGAAATAACAGCATGCACAATAACATGTGATTAACAATGAAACGCATTTCCCTCTAACACTAGGGAATATCACAAATTAAACAATTAGGCATTTTCAAACAAGTTCGGATATTTGTAGCAAACCTCCGCCTCCCGTTCCCAAGTCGCTTCCTCGACCCCATGGTGTCTCCATAACACTTTTACTAATGGTATGTCTTTCCCCTCAACACTTGTTCCCGGGTGTCTAAAATTTGAATCGGTCGCTCTTCGTATGAGGCATCCTCGTCTACCTCCAAATCAACCCAATCAAGCACATGAGAAGGGTCGGGTTCATACTTTCTAAGCATGGATACATGAAACATATTGTGAACCCTCGAAAGTAGTGGCGGTAAGGCTAACCAGTATGCCACCTCCCCAATTCGCTCCAAGATCTCGAAAGAATGAACCTTGGAGACAATTTACCACTCTTACCAAATCTCATCAAGCCCCACCTTGGTGAGATTTCCAGGAACACATGGTCACCAACTTCGAAAGATAAAGGTCGTCTCCTCTTATTGGCATAACTCTTCTGTTAGTTTTGAGCCATAGCCAACCTCTTCTGAATGAGAGCAACTTTCTCGGTTCTCTCTCTAATAATCTCCGGACCCAACAACAGTGCATCACCCACCTCGGCCCAACAAACCGACGATTTACAAGGTTAGCCATACAAGGCCTTAAACGGTGCTATCTCAATACTAGCTCGATAACTATTGTTATAGGCAAAATCAATCAAGAGTAAGTGTCTCTCCCAAGACCCTTTGAAATCAAGGACGCAAGCTCTAAGCATGTTCTCCAAAATCTGAATGGTACGCTCCGACTGCCTATCGATTTGAGGGTGGTAAGCGGTGCTAAAGGTCAACTTAGTTCCCAACGCCTCTTCAAGGATTTGCCACAATTAGGCAGTAAAACGAAGATCTCTATCCAATATAATGGTTACAGGGACCCCATGAAGTCGAACTATCTCTCTAATGTACAACTTTGCCAAATACTCAACTAAGTCACCGGTGCGTATCGGAATAAAATGTGTAGACTTAGTCAACCTATCAACAATCACCCAAACGGCATCATTGCCTCGCTGTGTTCTAGGAAGCCCAACTACAAAATCCATGGTAACATGCTTCCATTTCCACTCGATTATTGGTAAGGGTTGGAGCAAACCCACTGGCCTTTGGTGTTCGGCTTTTATTTGTTGACAAGTAAGACATTTTGATACAAATAAAGAGATATCCCATTTCATACCCCTCTACCAAAATTGACGACTAAGATCATGATACATTTTGGTGCCTCCTGGATGTACCGCAAGGCGTGAGTGATGGCACTCTTGAAGTACCTCCTCTCTACAAGATTTCGGTACAAACAAACGGTATACTCAAATCCGAGTGGATGTTCAAACCCTTCCCTTCCTTCTTGTTGGAAATTCTATCACGGATTGAGTCTACCTCACGGTCCCGCTGTTGTGCCTCTATGACCTTACTAATCAAGATAGATTGAGCAATCATAGTAAATAAGGTAACACCCTCACTGGACTCACCCAAATGCAATTCAAACTTGCCAATATTGCCTAGCATAACCCATTCCTGAATAACCACACTTGCCAAACTACTCACAGATTTTTAACTCAAGGCATTAGCCACTACATTGGCCTTCCCCGAATGATAGTGTAATTCAAAATCATAATCCTCTATAAATTCCATCCATTTCCGTTGGCGTAAATTCAAGTCTTTTTGGGAAAACAAATACTTTAGGCTCTTATGATCGGAGAAAATCTCAAACTTCCCACCATACAAATAATTTCTCCAAATTTTCAAGGCAAAAATTACCGCTGCTAATTCTAAATCATGGGTCGGATAGTTTTTCTCATGAGTTTTCAATTGTCGTGAACCATAGGTCACAACCTTCCCGTCTTGCATCAAGACACAACCAAGCCCATTCCAGAACACATCACAATAGACGGTATAACCCAAACCCCTTTCCAAAATTATCAGAGCCGGTGTAGTGGTCAATTTAGCCTTAAGTTCTTGGAATGACTTTTCACAAGCTTCACTCCACACAAATTTGACACCTTTCCTTGTCAACATAGTCAAAGGTGCAGCTAGTCTAGAGAAGTCCCTTACAAAACGATGATAATACCTGGCTAATCCCAAGAAACTCCAGATCTCAAAAACATTTTTAGGCTGTTCCATCCTGCACGGCATCTATCTTGGAAGAGTGTACAGTTACTTATTCTCTTGACACCACATGCCCCAAAAACTTCACCTCGGTCAACCAACACTCACATTTCTCAAATTTGGCATACAATTGGTGTTCCCTAAGCAAATCAAGCACCAACCGCAAGTGGTCTCGTGTTCTTTCTCGGAGGCTGAATAAATCAAGATGTCATCCATAAAGACGAGCACAAAGCAGTCTAAGAATTCTCGAAAAATTTGGTTCATGAAATCCATAAAGGAAGCGAGTGCATGGGTTAAATCAAAAGGCATTACAAGAAATTCATAGTGGCCATAATGCGTACGAAAGGTCGTTTTCTGGATGTCCTCCTCCCGGACTCTCAACTGATAGTATCCTAACCTCAAATCTATCTTTGAGAAGCAACGAAACCCTCTAAGTTGGTCAAATAAATCATCTATTCTGGGTTGCGGATATTTGTTCTTAACGGTAAATCGATTCAACTTACAATAATCAAGACATAACTGCAACGACCTATCCTTCTTTTTTGCAAACAGAGCCGATGCTCCCTAAGGTGATGTACTAGGCCGAATGAAGCCCGTATCTAAAAGTTCTTGGAGTTGAATCTTCAACTCATGCAATTTGGTAGGTGCTAATCTATACGGTGCCGTGGAAATCGGTGCTGTGCCAGGCACTAAGTCAATGGAGAACTCGATCTTCCGGTGGGGTGGCAAACTATTAAGATCCTTGGGAAAGACATCTGGGTATTCACAAACTACCCTTGGTAATTCAACATGAGCCCCGTCACTCTCATTATCCAAGAGAGTCGCAAGAAGACCACTAAGCTCGCTCCTACTATGAGGGTAAAAAACTGGTGACAAGAGCCTATTAACTCAGTCCCCAAAAAAATAAAAACAGTCACCACTCGAGGTGCACACTGTGACTCTCTGACGATAACAATCAATCATAGCACGGTATGAAGATAACCACTCCATGCCTAAAATGACATCAAAACTTGACATGTCTAGCAACACAAATGCAAACGGAAGTCGGCGCCCGGCAACCTCTTTCTCACAACTATGACATCCTCGGTCTAAGTAAACTGTATCCCCAATTGGTGACTCTACCTTGAGCGGAGACGCTAACCATGCCACTTCTAACCCCAATGCAGATGCAAATGAGTAGATATAAATGAATGTGATGCACTCGTATCTATCAATACAATAGCCAAGAAATTACACACAATGAAAATACCTCTCACAACTGAGGAATCTAGTAACTGCTTTGGCTCGGTAACAGCATACACGCGCTCTTGTGGCCTCTAATCAACCTACTCATCTCTTAGAGTATAGGCCTGCTGTACTGACTGAGCCGAAGTGGCTCTCTGATTAGCTCGTGAAATCTGAACTGAGTGAGCCTACTGGTGGCTCTGAGTCTGCTTCGACCCTGATATGCCAGATGCACCTCCTAATTGAGGGCAAGCTCTTCTTATATGCCCTAACTGACCACATTGAAAACAAGTAAGTCCTTGCCCTCTGTTCTGAGACTGAATCTGAGATCGGTTAAATGGTGGTGGTGGTAACATCTGCTGCCCTCCTTCGTTCTGTGGGCATGAAAAGGCCTTGTGACCCGGTTGGCCACACTTGAAACACGAGAAATTACCCGGTGCATTCTTCCTTGGGCCCGCACTAGGCAAGGAAAAAGTAGATCTAGATTGCTGTGGTTGGGACTGGGATGAAAAGGTGCCCCTGTTCTTCTTATTGGGTCTAAAATCTCCCTGTGGCTCCTGGCCCCTAGACCTCGAACCCTGAAGTCTCTTCTGCTTGGCCTGCATAGTAATCTCTACATGTGCCGCCGCCTCCACAAGACGGTCAAAGTTTCGAATCATATTTCTAGCAACTTTGAACAAAATTTTAGTTCTCAACCTCTTCTCAAATTCTATCCAACGGCGCTCTTGCATTGCCACCAACTCCGGCGCAAACTGGGACAAACTAGTTAAGACTGCCTCAAACTCGGCCACAGATAGGTTAAGTTGCTTGAGGTCTTGAAACTCTTGCCTCAATCTCTCCCTAGCAGTGGGAGGTAGATACTTGTCTTGGAAAACAATCATAAAGGCTTTCCATGTCGGCTCTACTCTACCTTGGCATACTTCCACCATTGGCCCGCATCCCCCTTGAGGTAGTAACTTGCTAGAGTCACTTTTAACTCGCTATCGTCGATGTGAAGCATCTCAAATGTCTTCACCATTTGCTCGAGCCACTCATCCGTTTTCTTGGGCTCGGGGCCACCATGGAACTTATCCAGTTTGGCCCGCAAAAACTTTCTAGTAAGAAAACCCACCCTTGTCTCTACAGCATTTTCTCGGGCTTGGTTCTCTGCCCTCAACAATTCATCGATTCCCTCAAAGCCCATGCCATTTCTTGGGCTAAAGCCCCCATTGCGGCTTGACCCGCCTGCTCCAGAACCCCCGCTTGCCCTACTTGCTCGGCTATATTAGCTTCGCCAGCTTGCTCGGCTGCATTAGCTTGGCCAAACCCTTCCTCTTGTACCGGAAACCTCATGGACCAGTACTTTATGTACACCTCAACGAGGCCTACCACGTCTCCCACCTCTACCACCACGGGCTTGACCTCTTCCTGACATCCTAATTAAGGAATAAAGTAAACAATTTAGCACACAAACTTAACAATTATATATATATATACTTCTCCACTATATAAACAAGTTAGTTTCACTCCACATAAGCACTTAATCACGTAAACACATATTGATTATTCCTTTACGATGAAATTCATCCCACGAAATACCAAGAATTCTTAGTAGAACGAGTATTGATCAAGTACTCTTCTAATAAGACCTCAAAAAATTTAATAGGCGTGAACCATAACCCAAAAGTCCAACCCCATACCCATCTAGTTATATAACCATGTTATCACATAGCCACAAAATATACAACATCTCTTAATCATACAAAATGAACCCATTGTGGCAAAACAACCACTTCCCATGAGCCCTAAGTATTCAAACCAGGTAGCTTTGATACCAAGTTCTAACGCCCCAAGAAAATATGCCTAATAAAATATGTCCACCATTGCTCCCTACGATAAATAAAAGTCAATCTCCAACACTGAAATACATAATCATATGAGATTTACAAAATAGTTCTGCATGCAATTATACATTCAATGACTTTAGTGCATGAATCTATAGCATGTAAAACATCTAGTAAAAATAAATAAATTCCCTCAAGGGGCTACAAAGTTCAAGGCTTAAGCCCGGTTACACAAAATGGTTGCTCGAACCCATACAAATATAGCCCTTGGCTTGCAAAAAATATGATCACAACAAAACTAGAGCCTTGTGCTCTCAACATACACATCTACGCCCTTAGTTTGGCGGAATCACTATATCTTTTCCTGCACAAAATCTCATAGGATAAGCATAAAGCCCAGTAGGAAATTCTTAACAAAGTATATCCATTTTATACAATTCTCAAACGGTGAAATGCATATGCATATGCCATGCCATGCTTTTAATAGAAAGTCATGTTATCATCTTCTTTTTTTTTTGAAAGCCATCATGCTCAATGAAAACTTGAAGATCTAACAATTTAATAATTTTAGATCAAGTTCAAGGGGCGGTAAATACGACTCAGGTAATTCATGTGTTAGTGTATTCAAGTAGGCATAACTAGCACTACTAAAACCCCCACTTTACCGGCAGCTAACCGGAAGGTACGTGGTACCTCCTCCGCTTGTGTTTTCGGTCTATCATTCTGGACACTCAGGCCAACTTAAACAATTTTCTCTACACCTCCTATTCGGACTTACCAACGTATTTACCCCAAAACACTTCTATGGAATTTCATTTCACAAACATTTCACTTTTAAATGCAAAATTTTCAATTCTCAATTCAAAACTTGTAATAACCAAATGAATTGAAGTGTCAATGCAGCATATAACAATACGTAGTAATATCCTTCCATTTTCAATTCTTCTATACAATTTTTCGCATTTTGGTCACCATTCCCATTTCTCTTTCTAAAGAAATTTCACAAGATAAACATATATACTCATCAATCACTATCGAGGAGCAACAACATTCCACATTTCATTCATTTTCATCAACTTTATCGTTTCATGACTATATCAACATTTAGAGCAACAAACTTCCCACTAATTCTCATGTCAACATTTGTCATAATATTGATCAAAAATCAATTTCATAACATCACCACATTTTCTCAAATTTTTCCAAATTTCTAGGGTTTCCATAAATTAGGTTTTCCTCCTTATTTTGAAAGAATTATTTCAAGCTAACACTTCTCTACAATAATATAACTCACAATCTCAAGGATTTTTAGAAAAACATTATGGAAATCCACCCTTAAAATCATTCACAACACATGAGCCAACATCAAAGTTTCCAAACTTCCCAAAAAGTTCCAAATCAACATAATCTGGCAAATATATATATAACTCTAAGAAAATCCCTACCTCAAGTTTGAAGAAGAAATGAGATGAAACCCCCCAAAATCAATAGTGTTGAAACTTGATCTCCACTGCACAAAATGTAGCTCTTAAGAAGTTCTTTGACTTTAATCAAGGAACTAGGGTCAAAATGTTAATGGATTTGGAGAAATCAATGATTTTGTGAGGTTTGGTATAGGAAAAGTAGAGAGAATGAGGAGAAATGTGTGTTTAGAGAGAGAGAGAGAGAGGGATGATAAAAAAAAGTGATATACACTCAGCGCAAGAAGAAGGAAAAAATAGATTTTTCAGACTCAGTTTTATTTTGCAAGTGCGGTACCCCCATCCGCACAAGTGTCTCTCGCCCCCGCACATGCGGCACTCTTTCTCTCACCTCCTGCCACACGTGCATATAATGTACTAGCCAACCCAGAATTTCCCTTCGTCACCGCACGTGAGGCCTAATTTCCTGCACGTACGGCCCCTCTTTCACACGTGCGGCCCAAGCCCCCGCACGTGCGGCTCTGTCTCCTAGTTAGAGATTTTACTAGCTACACTGAAAAAAACCCGGATCCAACCTCATGCCTCCTGAAACATGTGAAACTTGACACCATAATAAATAAGAACAAGGATTTTGAGAACGGTTTCCAAATGCAACAAACCCAAACAGTTAACATGAGTTCAAGTTAAACTCGACACTCTAACAAGAGTAAACCCAAAATAAATAAAAAAGGAACGAGGCGGTTACACGCACCCAGTCATCACATTCTGTTGATCTGTTTTGTTGGTAGAGAATTTTCTTTGTTGTTGAATGAATAGAACAAACAAATTCCATTTTTGGCAGATAGGAATAAAATTTGAATTGAAAAGATAAAACAAATTGAACAGATAGGTCAAAATATGTTTAAAAATTAAATAGATAGGTCAAAATAGGTTCAAAAAAATTAAGCGGACATATATTTGAATAGATAAATGAAAAAAATTAAACAAATTATAAAATTTGGATAAATATTTGAACAAATAAGGGAAAAATTGAACAGATAGTCAAAAAATTTGAATAGATAGGAAATAATTTGAACAAATAAGGAAAAAATTAAATAGATATGAAAAAAATTTGGATAGATAGTCAACAAAATTTAATACATAAAAAAGTCAACAAATAAAAGGGTAAAATTGAAAACAAAATGTCATTCAAAACAAATAAAAAGACTTCTCACAAAATTATTTTATAAAAGGTGGACCTCTCACCAATAAAAAATATTTACTAGACCTAATGCCTTATACATTTCTTAGGTTGGATTTTTCAACAATTTTCTCAATTTTGTATTATAATTTTTTATTTTTTAAAAAATAATTTTGAAATTTAATAAAACAAATTTTCAATTAAAATTGAAATTTGGGTCAAATTAGCCCCATATGAGCCAAGCTTGCCTAGAGACCTGTTAGCCCATGTTTTTAAGCACATGAGTAAGTTCTGGGTCTTAAAAATATAAAATGGGCCGATTTGAACCCAATTTATTATTGACTGGTCAAAATTTATGGGCATGGACTTTGTTAACGCATTCAACTCAAAATCAATTGAATATGAGTAAAGAGAGGCCCTTATCACGCTGATGTTATATCGTTAGTTATTTGCCTGAATAACACCAATTGGACCCACATAAATTGAAATTAAAACCTTGGAAGATTAATAAATAAACGAAATTGATAATTTAAGTATGAAATAAATAAGATTGTGATAAAATTATAATTAACTCAGAAATAAAAAGAAGGGAAGTGTTTGTTACTTACCATTTTGAACACAAAATTAATGACCACAAAATAAAAATATTAGCTATGTTTTTCTTTTAATCTTATTTAAAAAAGTGTCAACATAAATTGCTGAAAAATCCATCCATGTGGGGTTATATATTATTTAGTTCAAAGTTTACTCTTTTTTAGTGATGAGGACAAGTGTTGAAAATCAGTAGTGTCAGAAAAGTAGCCGGCCAGTAGCGGCGTTGAGGTGGATAAATATGTGACATTGAATACATAGGTGAATAGGTAAGTGTTGCATGTACAGGTAGGTGGACATTTGAATATGTAGTCGGACATATAGTTGCATTTTTAACATATATCTATACCAATTTTATAATATTTATTGCATTTTTTACAAAAACTTTAAAATAATAATTATAATTTACTTAAGAAAAATTGTATGAGTATGAGTGCAGCTGAAGAACCATCCATGGTGGAGTTAGACAACACGCTAACCATAGAAGAAAAGATTGGTAAAAAATACATTATAATTATAACCTTGTATTGGAAAATATTACACGATTTTTCAATGATTCTTTTAATCATATATTAATTAACACTTCTAATAATTTTATTGTTGTTTAGAAAGATAGTTAAAATTTTTGTTTTTTCTGTCAACTTTATTAAATGACAAAAATTGATGAGGGTATTTGAAATTTTCATAACCACAATGTACAATCTATATTTGAATCTAATCTGAGAGACAGTATTTGTGATTTATCATATTTTTATCTATATAGTCCTTCAAGTTGCAATGAAAATAATCTCCAACATATATGTTAGAATAGTAGAGAGAGAGAAAATATTATGTATTGTATTGAATGAATTATATTGAATGAATCATATACAATAGAAAGCCGGTATATATAGGCTGAGAAAGAATATCCTACTAGAACCTAACTAATCTAACTATGGCTATTCCTAAATATATTTAGGAAATCAATATCTAATATATCTAGGAATACCACATATACATAAACATCCCCCGTGGAGTCCACCATAGGTCCCGTTTCAATTATGTAAACCGTTCACCTTTTAAGATTTATTGAGTAGAATATCCATGTAAAATATCAAGATGGTCGGATATTGATAGTCATATATTTGAATCAAGTTTATATTACAAAAAATAGATAATTATTTTTAAAATTATAATTGTTGTCTATTTTTTTAAAATAAATATGATTCAAACATATAATTACCGATGCCCAATTATTTTGATTTTTAACATGAATATTTTACTCAACGAGTCCAAAAAGGTGAACGGTTCAAAATACCAAAATCGATTTCAAAATGGGCTTATTCAGCTCAAACACTTTCTCAAATTAAAATGACAATTTCAAAAAAGCCAAACCCATTATAATTTACCGAATAAAGATGCATATGGGTGCAGTAGAACTATTCATCACGGAATTGGACAACAACCTAAACCATATAAAAGACCAGGTAAAAAGACATTATTATAAGCTTTGTATTAAAAATTATTAGACAATTTCTCAATCACTCTTAATTATAAAAATATGTATGCCATGTTAGCTTTGTCACCTCATTTCAAGCACATGGGCATTGAAAGTCCGATTTGCTTATAATGACAAATTCAAATCTATTGTTTAAGTACTTATTTGATGGGGAATTTTTTTTAAGTTTCCTAATATTAAAATTTTATAGGATAAAGGACATGCAATATTTTCATAGTGATTGGAGTCTCTCAATATTTTTCTAGAAAAATTTCAATCCAAAGAAATTTTGATTCAGATAAATTTCAAAATACAGAGAAAATTTAGACAAATTTCCCTATGTTTTGAAATTTCTCTGGTTTAAAATTTTTTTGGTTTGCTGAATTTCACTAATTTTCTCAAAAATCTATCTATGTTTTGAAATTTCTCTAGTTTGAAATTTTTCTAATTTGCTTAATTTCACAGATTTTCTCTGTCTTTTGAAATTTTCTGTGGATTGAAATTTCTCTGATTTGCTCACAAATTTTCTTGTATTTTGATCAATTTTCTTTGATTTACTCACATTTTTTTTCTGTATTTTGACCAAATCAAAAAAAATCGAACATATTTCTGGACAACACATACAAAAAAACTTGTATAATAAACTACTACTTTTATAAAAATAAACTTGGTGTAATAATAAACTTGTATAAAAACTTGGTGTATTCCTTATCAAGTTACCTAAATGATTGAAGCTTCTAGGTGTTTCTCTCTCTCTCCGACATAGTGATGATGATATATGTTTTGTACCATGCACTAATAAACTACTACTTTTATTAGTGCATATATCTCCCCAAGTAATATATCTCTCCAAGGTTTGGTCAATTGCTAAAATTTTCTCATTCGCACAGATCATATATAGATAAAAGTAAAGCAGCCAGTATAGTTTTGAGAAAAATAGCAAAAGTAATTAGCTCAAGAAATCAAAATACTAACATACTAGTGTTTGGACAACAGATGTGGTGGTGGTGGCAGTAGTGGTCGCGATAGTCATGGTGACAGAAGAGGCGTCAATGTGGGAGGCGAAGGAGGAGGTTACGACAGAGGACACTACAACATATAAGAGTTTTAGAATTCAAATTTTTTAGTCTCTAAAAGTGAAAATTTTGTTGCAAAAGACATTGAGGGATCAATTTCTATCGTCGTGAGGGTAGTCGCTAAAAGGTCATTCTGAAAAGTAAAAAACAAGCCTTTTAATGACAAAATTTTAAAAATGTCACTAATAAATAGACTTTTAAGAACAAAATAATTTGGTTTCAAAATGGTTTATTTTTTGAGATAAAAAATTTGGTCCCAAAAAGATAATAATTCATCACTAATGTTCAATTTTCATTGTTAAAAATATAATAACAACACTTTTTGCAATAAAAATATTTGGTCCCTAAAAAGTAATTTTGTCCCTAAATTTTAGTCTCTAAAAATTTAATTTTTTTGTAGTGGGAGAGAGAGAGAGAGAGAGAGAGAGAGAGAGAGAATGAGAGAGTGTATGTGATATATGGGTGTGGGTGAGGGACCTTAGGCTACAAAATATATATATATATATTATGGATCTCTCATATTACTAAAAGTTAGAGAGGGATGTTATCCCTTATTTGATTGGACAAATTATAGTATATAATTGAAATTATTAATTTATAAGACTCACATTTTATCCTTCAGGTTTTATTTTTTGGATTAGACATTTTATCAACAAAATTGTGGAATTTTAAAATTTTTACAACTAATAATACAAAAAATCACACAATTGGGATTATACATTTGCATGTCTATTGCAAAACAAATAGACATAAGAGAAAATTATTTATCTCACTAATCCAACTTGATAACCAATCATACTCTAATAGTTCCAAAGACTAAACTTTTTTGTTATCAAAAGTGAAAATTTTGTTGGAAAAAATATTTGGGGACCAATTCATGTTGTAATCAGCATAGTTGCTAGAAAGTTGCCTTGAAAAGTCAAAAAATGGATTTTAGTGACAATTTTAAAAATGTCTCTAATAAATGTGTACCTTTTGATACAAAATAATTTGGTCCAAAAGTGTAATAATTCTAATTCGTCACTAAAAATATAATGGCATTTTTAACAACAAAAAAATTCAGTTCTTAGAGAGCCATTTTTTACCTAATTTTTGGTCAGTAAAACCTTAATAGGTTGTAGGAATTTTTATTGATATATTTTTTAGTGTAAAATACACTTTGCCCACTTTATGTATGGCCACTTTCCTACTTTTACCCGTAAAGTTTAATTTTTCTACTTTAGCCTTTCATGTTTAAGTTTTTTATACTTTACTCCTAAAACTAACTTCTACTCAAAGTTACACAAAATATGTCACGATAATTATTACATAATATAAAAAATATATTATTATATTGGGATTTGAATTTGTATCAAAGATTTGAGTATTTATATAATAAAGGAATAGGATCCCCTCCAATTCATATTTTGGACTGAAGGGTGCGGTTTGGACCTGTGAAACCCACTACGAGTCTCGTTTCGATAATCTGAATTGTTTTGTTAGACACTTTGTGTATTTTATCCACCAAAAAAATTAGGTCGATCCAATGATTGTAATTTGTTCAATTTATTGTGTTTTTAAACCAAAAAAATGTATAATTTATTTTTAAAAATACAAATCTTTTTTGTTAAAAAAATGATAAATTGAATAAGTTATAATTATTGGATAGACCTAATTTTTTGTGTAGATGAAATATACAAACTATCCGACAAAATAAACGGTTCGGATCATCAAAACGGAACCTATAGTGAATTTCACGGATCGAAATAGTGCCCTCCAATCCATAATAAAATATTTTTATAAAATATTTAAAGTATTTTTTGAAATAGAAAAGTCAATAGAAGCATTTCAATAAGCAGTTGGAAAAAAGATATTAGAAATGGATTTAGTTGTTGAAGAACCGTTCACCATTGAATTAAATCGTGAATGCGGAAAAAGGTTACTCATTGAGGACTTGGTAATTCTTCTCTCATTAGCATTGGAACACGCTTAACGAAAAATTCAACTACACTTATCTATATTTATATTCAACTACTTCTGTCATCTAAGCCTTCGGCTGTAGGATATCACATTACTTGATCATTATCTAAACATATAATAAAAATTAATTTGATAAAATAAATAAGTAAATAAATAAATAAAAGATTTATTAATTTTATATAATTTTATCTTTAATAGGTAGAAATAATTTTTAAAAATTCAAAAAAAAAAAAAATTGACATTTATTTTTTTGTCAAATTAGTGTACATTTTATCAAATTGACAAATTTGCCATGAAATTGAGCAATGGTATTTTCAATTGTCCTTATTTGAAACAAGATTCAAAATTTATAGTTAAATGTATCACAATTAAAAAATTAAAGATATGAATCATAAACTATAAAGACTGTTAGTATAGTTCGCCTAACGAAAAATTCAACTACTCTTATCTATGTCTATATTCAACTATTCTCGATGGGCCATTTAATGCCCCAGTCCAGATGGTATCTAGCCTTTTCTCTATCAGCATTATTGGGAGGTTGTTGGGCCTGCTATTAAATAAAAATGTTGGACAATTTCTCAATCGCTCCGAATTATATATTGTATATAGAGATATAGAGATACGTATGCCATGCTAGCTTTTCTTGGACATAGAAAGTCCAATTTGCTTTCCTTGGGAACAGTCTTAAATCCTTTGGAATATAATGACAAATTCAAATCTATTGCGCAAGCACTTATTAGAAAGGGGTTTAGTTGTTGAAGAACAATTCATCCTTGAATTAAATGGTTGAGGACTTGGTAATTCGTCTCTCATTGGCATCAGAAAATATTTTATTAAAAATTCAACTACTCTTATCTATCTAAATCTATAAATTGACAGGCTTTCCATGTTTTGATATCTGTCTCTCCTCCATCAAGCAATTGGGCATAGACATTCCAATTTCCTTTCAAGAAAAAGAAAAGAAAAAAAAAAAAGCTAGTACAATTTTGTTTTCAAGTGATAAAAATGGGCACTCACTTTATCCTTGTAACCATAGCCATTATGGCCTTGGCTTTCACACTTGTCTCGGCTTCAGACCCTAGTCCTCTCCAAGACTTTTGTGTTGCTATCAATAACTCCGATGGTATATTTCATGCTCATCTCTATCTCCCAACTTTGAGCCTTCCAAACTTAAGTTTTAGATTTTGAAATATGATTTTAGTGACAAAACTTATTCAAAGCAGTTGTATTTTGATGATAATCAAAACCTCATTTTTTTGGTTGGAATTATATATAGTCCATGTCAGTTTTTAATTTTGAAGTCAAATATTGATTGATTAATTATACTTTTTGTAGCGTAAATATATTTTTGCATCGTAAATATGTTTTTGTGTCATTTTGATAATCAATATTTTAGTATTCAAAGTATTAAATATGCATTATATTTTGTCTCCCTCACTGTCATCGTCAATATTCAACATCAAAATAAACAATATTTTATGAACAAAAAATACACATCAGCTTAAAAAAAGGTTAATTACCCTTTCGGTTAGCAAAATGTACGATATGTTTCATTTTGGACTCCAACATTTTAATTTGTAAAGCACCAATTTTTAATTTCTTAGAAGTCATTATTGTAACATTATTGAAAAGTGATTAGTATTTATATAACTTCTTATTTCTTTCACCCAATCTTATTGAAGCACAACTCCATTTCCTTTGGATGCAGTGTTCGTGAATGGCAAAGTCTGCAAGGACCCAAAGCTTGCCACAGCTGATGACTTCTTCTTTTCCGGCCTCCTTACTCCTCAAAGCACATCAAACCCAGTTGGGTCGAAGGTCACTCCCGTAAACGTTATGCAAATACTAGGCCTCAATACTCTTGGCATCTCCTTAGCTCGCATCGACTTTGCACCTTATGGCCTCAACCCACCCCACACGCACCCTCGTGCAACTGAGGTCATCGTGGTCTTGGAAGGTACTCTTTACGTCGGCTTCGTGACCTCCAACACCGACAACCGTCTCTTCACAAAGGTCTTGTACCCAGGAGATGTGTTTGTGTTCCCACAGGGTCTCATTCACTTTCAATTTAATAATGGAAAGACTAATGCAGTAGCTCTTGCTGCCCTAAGTAGCCAAAACCCCGGAACCATCACAGTTGCTAATGCAGTGTTCGGGTCAAATCCAAGGATTTCTGATGATGTTCTTGCCAAGGCATTCCAAGTGGACAAGAAGGTGGTAGACTATCTTCAAGCTCAATTTTGGTGGCCCAACAACTAGAGAAAGAAAGAATGGAGAACCTATGAATCTATTATTTGTTAAACTTTAAATAAATATGATGCAATAATTAATAATTGCCTTGGTTGTGGATGATATTCTTAAAATTGTTTTCCTATGATTTTACAATAATGAAGTTTGTTAGTAGTACTCTCTCTCTCTCTCTCTCTCTTCCCTTATATAATGATGACATTCTCTTGATCTTTTTCTAGGCTCCCTATTGATATAATGATGACACTATTGATCTTTCTTTAAGCTCCCATATCAAACTTTTGGTTGTTGTAATCTTCCAATTATTTTTGAGCAAATTTCATTTTTATCCCTATACTTTCACACGATTTTCAATGACACTCCCAGACTTCAAATAATTTCAATTTTACTCCCATAGTTTTTGAAATTGTATCAATTTTGCCCCTGCCATCAAATTTGAAATTGAAAAAGTAAAAAAAAAAAAAAAATTGTATTTTGGCCCCAAATTTTGAATGATAAATGCAAGTCTACCCTTTCCTACCCGAACTCACCATCTCTCCTCTTTACACCGCTACAACTTCGTTGGCCACCACCATCGGCGGTGGCGGCTAGGCCTCCTCCTCCCTCAACCATTGCAGGGTTTATAGACTAATGATGAGAGTTGTCCAGGTCCATTAGATCTCTTTATCAGTAACCACAGAGTGAATTCAAATTGCAAATTAACTTCCCAAATAACTAATGAGTCAAACACAAAACACAGACAAACACAAAGGAGAGATATAGAGAGAAATACACAAGTAAAACAAGATTTTAATGTTTACTTTAAAGGTTTAAGCTAATGAGCAAACTCAAAAAGCATATCTTTAGCCTCCCTCAGCCAACAAAGAAAGAATAGTGTTACTATTGGTGTTGGTGCTGTTCTTATTGGAACCCTCTATCTTTCAAGTTGAAGAAGGCTTACTCAAATCGCTAATTGGACTAAAAAATGCTCATCCCCAACTCTTACTCCTCCCATGAGAAAGATGTCTCACCGCCATTGGTGTTGCCGCCGTCTTGCCACTCATATGATTGTTCTCTTTAGCTGAAGATGAAATCCACTGAGAACATGAAGAAGTGATCATGAACCCACTAAAAATCCTACCACATTTGACTTTCTCTTTCATACAATTCTGTCCACCACCACGGTGGTGGAGATGGGTGACTGTAGGCTTGCCTTCCCTCTGATACTCGACTCACATGAAAGTACAGTCCCCAAGCCTAGTTGAGATTCACTCGAAAAAGTCCTCGGAAAAGCTCATGTTTCCACAGAAAATAGATCTAGATCTAGAAGCTTTCCGATCAAACGCAACTTGATATGGGCTCTTATTCTCCCCCACTACCACAAATCCCTCTTTCTTGTTCGCTGATCTATACAAGCAAGATCCAATTGAAGAAGCCTCTACTATTGAAGGTGATGTGTAGTAAATCTCTTTACAAGCATATGAAGAACTCCATCTGCAATCTACGATATACATATACATATATAAATATGTGTGTGTATATATAAAGAGAGAGGAGAGAGAGAGGCAGAGAGAGAGAAGTGAAGGGGGCTTACACTTGTGCTATGTGTTTTGTATTCAAAAGATGGTGATGATTTTGTTGTGAAAAGGGAACAGGGATACAGAAATAAAGGTGGTGAAACTGGGTCTTGGTGATCTGAGGAGAGTAGAATAAGGGCCAGACAACTCCCATCTTCAGTCCATAAATTCTGTAGTAGTGGAGGGATGAGAAGGGTTAGCCACCACCACCACCAGTGGTGGTGTCTGGTAGAATTGTAGCGGTGCAAAAGGAGAGAAGGTGAGTTTGGGTAGAAGATGGTGGGTTTGCATCTATTATTTGAAATTTGGTGCCAAAATTCAATTTTTTAAACTTTTTCCTTTTCAAATCTGATGGCAGGAGCGAAATTGATACGATTTCAAAAACTTTAGGGATAAAATTGAAATTATTTGAAGTCTAGGAGTGTCATTAAAAATCGTGTGAAAGTATAGGGGTACAAATGAAATTTGCTCATTATTTTCGACCTAGCATTGGCTTGACTCGACTGAACCCTAAAACATATGAGTTGGGCTTAGGCTAAAGAATATGAATTCTAGGCATGGTGGGTGTTTTGAGACCTGACCCAAAACTCGACCCATAAGACCATCCCAAAAGCCCACATTGGACCCATATACACAAAATAATTGATTTATTTTTTATCTCTTCCCCCCCCTCCCCCTCCATCTTACGTGTATGAATATATGCATTTTTAGTGAGTAATAATTTTAACAATAAAAAACTGAGTGTCTAGCATGCCATCTATATGAAACTAGTAATTAAATTTCTATGAGATTAAAGATGCATACAATTCAATAACATAATCATAACATATGTAATTTTGTATTTCAATAAATAAAGATTTTAAAAAAAAAAAAAAATTCAGGATTCAAAAAGTGACTATAGTTGTTTTAATGTATTTCAAAATTTTGTATTACAATTCTTTACTTTTTAATAAATTTGGAATTTAATAATAAAAAAAAATATGAATCAAAGTCGAAACTTGCATCAAATTAGGGCCATATGTGCCAAGTCTATTATTGACCGGTCAAAGTTTATAGACGTGGGCTTTGTTAAAGCATTCAACTTAAAAACAAATTGATTAAGAGTGGAGAGACTCTAATCGCGCTAATGTTGCACTATTAGTTATATTCATGAATATTTCCAACTGGACCACATAAATTGAAATTAAAACCTTTAAGGACTAAAAGTAAACGAAATTGATAATGTAAGTATGAAATAAATAAAATTGTGATAAAATTATAATTAACTCAAAATAATTAAAATAAAGAAGTATTTGTTACTTAATATTTATAATACAAAATTAATGACAACAAAATAAAAATATTAGCTTTGTGTTCTTTAATCTTATTAAAAGAAAAGTCAACATAACTACAGTTAATTGGTGAAGAATCAATTCCTGTGGGGTCATATGTTATTTAGTCTAAGGTTTAATCTTTTTTGGTGATAAGGGCATGTGTTGAAAAGCTGTCGGTGTCGAAAAAATCTTTGGAAAATTGATAGGAAAAAGTAGCCTGCAGGTTGTGGCGATGAAGTAGACAGATATGTGACATTGAGTAGATGGGTGAATAAATAGGTGACACGTGTACAAATATGTGAACATTTGAATAGATAGGTGATATGTGTACAAATAGATAACATTTTGAACAGATAGACAAATAGCTAAGATTTGAACAGACATGTGTCATCAGTCAAATAATGGCCCAACAAGGTTTAAGGTTGGGCCTATTGGCCAAAAAGTTTCAAGAATGGACCTTTAGCTTAAGAGCATCTACAATGAGCTTTTTAAAAGAGGCATGTTGGGTATTTTTTTGATCAGCAAAAAAAAAAAAAAAAATTTCATTAAAACATGAAATTAAAGATACAAGAAGATGACAAGTATCGAGAGAGGCATGTTGGATATTGTAGCTACCATCATCCTATTTTACCACCTCCAATGGACTAGCTACGACATAAATCATTTTAACAAAGAATTTCAAAGCTAGCTACATATGGAGAGTTTTGGAAGGCTCTATAAACAGTTTGTGTGGATAAATAAGTAAAATAAAGAGTAGCGTTGTAGTTTCTCTACGTGCCCATATAAACTATACCAAATTTATAAAATTTATTGAATTTTTTTATATAAAAACTCAAAAAATTATAAGATAAATTATAAATATATCCCTTGACATTTACATAAAAGACAGATTATCCCCTGTGATTTTAAAAATTACATCTTAGCTTTTCAAATTTCTATTCGCATAGTAATGACCTATTTTAGTTTCGATTGGCTAAAGAGGTTGGGGCTAAATTAGCCACTAAAACACAAAATAAGCTAAAAAGCCAATAAGACAAAATGTCACTTTCAAATTATAATTATTTCACTTTTTTTCTCACAAAAGTCAAAAAAGTCAAAAAGCAAACCCAAACGAACTTTTTAGTCCCAAGGTAAAAAGGCCCCAACTCAAAAAAGCCAACTAAAAAAGTTTTAGTCAAACGACAACTTTATTAATAAATCATCAGCTCAATTAGTAATTTTTAATGATGTCATAAATATATTTTAAAATATGAAAAAATTAGTGAAACATCCCTCTACAACTTTGTGTAGTAGGAGAGTTCCAAGATATTTTTTTTATTAGATAAGGTCCCTCAAAATTTTCACAGAAAATTCGACTCAAAAAAATTTTGCACAACTCAGAGAAATGTCACCCGACTTAGAGAAATTTTGGTCCTGACTTAGAGAAATCTCGAAATTTCTCTAAGTCGGGGTGAAATTTATCTAAGTCGTGCAAAATTTCTTTGAATCAAATTTTCTCTGTAGAAATGTTGAGCGACCTTCACTACTATGAAAATATTTTATGTCCTTTATTTTATAAAATCTTAATATCAGGGACCTTAAAAAAAATTCCTATTTTTTTTCTTGGGGCCATTTATAATTTTGAGGTAATAAGAGGGATTTTTGTATTTTTTGATAGTGTGAGGGAATTTTCATAATTTTTCCAAATTTAAAAGAGGAAATTTTTTAAAATCTTAATGCTCATATGATTTAGGATAAATTAAACTAATCCCACAAGTTTGGTACAATTATATTTATATTATAACCGGAAATATAATTTTCATAAAAATATTTTGTCCTTTAATCATGCTATTAGTACCTGGAAAATGATAATACCAACGTTTTGACATTAAAATTTATATGTTTTTTTTAATTTAATTATACGTGTGTCTATATATCATTGGTATTAGTTACACTTGTTTTATCATCGGTGTTAGTTACACTCCAGTAAATTTTTTGATAAAAGATTAAGAATCTTTAGTATTTTTTTTTTCTTTCAAAAATAACATTTCGTGGAAGTTATTTGAAAGGGGAAGGAGGGTCTCTAATTCACTATGTGAATTGAACGATATTGTTAGACTCGTGAGACTCATCACGGGTCCTATTTTGATAATTCGAACCGTTCAATGTGTAGAGCTTGTTGAGTATTTCATTTCTATAAAAAATTATGTTAATCTGATATGGATAGTCCTTTGATCAGAATACATTTTTATTGACAATTTATTTTTAAAATCTTATTTACCATTAACAAAAATACGATTTGATCAAGGAACTATTGATATTTTATCAACGTAATTTTTTGCAGGGATGAAGTACTCGGCGAGCTTTACAAATCAAACAGTTTAAATTGTCAAAATAGAATCCGTGGTGGACCTCACAAACCTAACAATACCGTTCAATCTACAAAGTGAATGGAGACCATCCTTTCCCTATTTGAAAATATTGTCATTGCTGCTAGCACTTTTCCCTAAACATCTTGTGCAAGATTACAATAGTTAATTGTTGTCTCCTAACTATTTATTTTCTTATTTGTTATAGGTTAACATATTATTTCTCTATTGTTTATATATTTTTTTAAAAAAAATATAACGCAAATTCTAAACCATCCCAATATGGGAGATTATAGAAAGATAAAAGAAGTGTTATCATTATATGAGACAAAGAGTACTATTTAAAAAATTTCATTATTAGATAATAATAACAAGAAGGGTGATGTTATTGTACACACCCTCAAAAGTTTGGGAGACTTATGTGTAGGTTATAATAAGTGAACTTATTATTTAATAGGTCTTATGATAATTAATGACATTTTTTTTATCAACCACTATTAAAAAATTCTCAATAATTGTTAATTTTCAGTGACAATTTGAAAATTTTGTCACTAATTATAAGTTTTAACGACAGTTTAAAAAAATATCACCAAAAAAATCACTAATTTTTAACTTTTAGTGACAGTTTGAAAAATTCGTTACAAAAAATGTCACTAATTGTAAGTTTTAGTGACAATTTATAAAAACCATAACAAAAAAGAAAGTCATTAATTGTCAATTTTTAGTGACATGTGTAAACAATTGTCACAAAAAATTACTTTTAGCAACGATTTTACTAAGATTTATTTTCAATAGGATTTAATGAAAATTGTGGGGATATATTTTCTGAGTACCAACACGTGGCAAGGTGACGCCGACGTGTCAGCCGAGGTGCCACGTGTCGTGGTAGTTATGCCGAGGTTATCTCAGAGTTGCCGAGGTTATCTCCGAAGATACCAGAATCCGAGATAAGCGGATAAGGGACAAGAGTCCTAGGATGAAGAAAGACTTCAAGATGGATAAGGGTAATATTCTTAGGGAGTTTATCCTTATCTCTTGAGAAATCCAAAGTAAGCACTAAAGTGGAATCCATAGAAGTCAGGCTTCTAGTGGGACTAGGATTAAGTAAACTATAAAAGAGAGGCACCTCGTGGGTCTAAGGTATGCTTTTAATATTCTGTCTAGTGAGTTAAGCACTATTCATTATCTTTGAGAGATATACTGACTTGATCGTCGGAGTGCCCCCGGCTGGAAGAACCACCGTCGGAGCCTTCTCTTTCTGTGCAGGATAGCAGGGTGCCATCTATTCTACCAGTGTTCTGCAGCTGAATTACTATACAGGCAGTGTGATCGGAAAATCACTCACACAATTTGGCACCGTCTGTGAGAAAGAAAGACGAATAGATGGCCAGTAACGCACAGAAAGAAAAGATTGGGGACGGCACTCTCACTGGGAGCGAAAGAGCTATTGACCTCGATATCGAATGAGACAACTGCAACACAGAAACTCATCATGGAGCAAAAGACGTCGGCCAGGAGGGCGACACTTCAAAGAAGACGGATCAGAGCAGATACTACAACGAAGACAACCTCCAGGTATGAAGGGACAGGTGCCTACGGAGGGATGAAGAGGTAAAAGAGATGGCAGACATACTGGCAGACCTACAATTGGTCGTCAACTTCATGATGCAAAACAACGTCATGCAGCCGCCATACTCGCTACAGGACACACCAATGCCAGCAACCAACGCCCAGAACCAAGGGCAGAAAACAATTCCAGAAGGCCCTTAGCACACTAGGAGCGGAAGGCACTCTCACCAGCCTTCCAGGGAAGTCGGACGAGAGGAGCCGAGGAGAGAAGAGTCCCAAAAGACATATCACACAAAGGATGCAAAACCCAAGAAACATCGACATGTTCAAGGGCAGGCGTTATGCTTTGACACAACTCATGGGGAGAGATTGAAAAGGGCCCACCACGAGGCCGAGAGTAGTATGCCGAAGAAACTGAAGTCAGCAGATAGCCGAGCTCCTGGACGGAGCAGAGAGGACTTGAGAAACTACCTCAAGAGGAGACAACAGAACGGAGATGTCGAGGTAACCTCACCCGACAAGCCGAGGACGCCATTCTCGGTAGAATTAGACAAGTTCGAGGCGCCGAAGAGATTCAGTATGCCGAGGTTTCAAATATATGATGGTAAGTCAGACCCTAACTTTCATGTTGGATTATACTTGAACTCAATGGCATTATATAGCGGGAACGAGCCATTGCTCTGCAAAGTGTTCCCCTCATCCTTCGGGGAGATTGCATCAGATTGGTTTCACAAGCTCCCAAAGGGAAGCGTGAAGACTTGGGAAGGCCTAGCTGAGATGTTTGTGGCCAGGTTCGTGACAAACAAATTACAGCCATTAAGGGTGGACGGATTAATGGCTCTAAAGATCAGCAAGGATGAAGGCCTTAGGGCCTAAAGGTACTATGAGGTGTTCAACCGAATACCCGAATGCAACCAGGAAGTAGCGGTCATTTCTTTCAAGAACGGCCTGAAAGATGATTGTCCACTTCGGAAATCTTTGGCAAAGACATTGCCAAAAAGCATGGAAGAGCTCATGGCAAGAATCGAGAAGTATACCAGAGCCGAGGAGGATACATCAGGGAATAAGGAGGTAAAGCAGGAAAAAGGGAACAGCTCACCGAAGCGAGGCCGAGGTAACAACGGATTCAACAAATCGGAGACAGAATTGAGGGGTAAGCAAGCAGTGACGACTGTATTTCCAATTCCCGTCCACAAAGTCCTAGATCAAATTCGAAATCAGCCTTATTTTAGGGCACCGGCAAAGGCCCCAGGAGAACACATGGGAAGGAACGTTGGTAGGCGTTGTGCCTACCACAATGAAGAGGGGCACCCAACTCAAGGTTGCAGAGCCCTAAGAGCACACTTAGAGGACTTAGTGAGACAAGGCCATTTGAGGGACCTTGTTGATGAGGCCAGAACAAGAGAGGAACAGGCAAGATTGCCTCAAGCACCAGCAGTCCCGCCTTCCCCAGCACAACAACCACAGGCAGGGGGTCCACGGGTGGTTAATGTAATTCACTCACAGGTGAACGAAAACGACATACGGGGGGAAACCCAAAAGGTAAGAAACCTACAGCATGTGAACCAGGTCGGACAGAAAAGACCTCGGTTTGAAGAATGCCAGGGACCGATGATAGCTTTTACTGAGGCCGACCTAGAGATGGTTCGGCATCCGCATAATGATGCCTTGGTAGTATCCCTCCGGGTTAGGGAGTGCCAAGTGAAACGCATCCTGATTGATCAAGGCAGCTCTTGCAACATCATGTACGTTAGATGTTACAAGGAGCTGGGCCTTCACCCAGATGACATGGAGGGATCTAATGGCCCAATGGTCGGGTTCAATGGAACGCCGACGTGGCCACTAGGCGCAACAAGCTTGGAAGTACAAGCTGGCACAAAGAAAATCAAGACATAATTCATTGTGATTGACACGCCCTCACCATACAACATCATCTTGGGAAGGCCATGGTTGCATACAATGGGGGCAGTTCCCTCAACATTGAATCAACTATTGCGGTTCCCAACAGAGCTTGGGATTGAAGAAATCAGAGGGGATCAACTGCAGGCAAAAACTTGCTCCATGGCAGCAATGAAATCAACCTGTAACATCTGAGAGCCAGAAAAGACAGAAATCGAAGACGAGGACATGGAGGTTCTAGATGATGTCGGCAAGGAGCCGGCCGAGAAAAGTGAAGAAGCACTAAAAAAAATCCTCGTCTAGGAGGGCGATGAAGAACGCATCTTTCTTCTCGGCTCGGGCTTAGCTGAAGAAGACGAAAGAGAGCTGGAAGCTTTTTTAAGAACAAACATTGAGGTGTTCGCTTGGACACCTTATGAGATGCCTAGCATTGACCCCGAGGTCACATGCCACAAACTGAACGTCGACAGGTCAGCCAAGCCTGTAATACAGCGAGCCAGAAGACCAACGTTAATGCACGTCAAAGCAGTGGAGGAGGAAGTAGATAGACTTCTGGAGGCCAGGGCCATCAGAGAAGTCAATTATCCGACATGGCTATCAAACATTGTGGTAGTAAAGAAAAAGAACGGTAAATAGAGGGTCTGTGTAGATTTTACAAGCCTAAACAAAGCCTGTCCCAAAGACAGCTTTCCTCTACCCAAGATTGACCAGTTGGTGGACGCCACATCTGGACATGGAAGGATGAGCTTCCTAGATGCTTATAGGGGGTACCACCAGATAGCCATGTACCCCCCAGATGAAGAAAAGACAGCGTTTATCACCCCAAAAGGCCTATATTGTTACAGAGTAATGCCCTTTGGGGGCTGAAAAACGCAGGGGCAACTTACCAAAGGTTGGTAACCAAGATGTTCAGACACTTGATTGGCCAAACAGTAGAAGTCTACATCGATGACATGGTCGTGAAGACCAAGGAACCTAGGGGTCATCTCTCCAACCTAAAAGAGGTCTTTGAAATCCTCAAAACATATCAGCTCCGACTCAACGCATCGAAGTGCGCGTATGGAGTTCGATCTGGTAAGTTCTTGGGGTACCTAGTGACAAGAAGGGGCATTGAGACCAGCCTAGATCAGATCAAGGCCATCCTAGATTTACAGAGCCCGACATCGGCAAAACAGGTACAGATGCTTACCGGAAGGGCCACAGCCCTAAACAGGTTCATAAGCCGAAGCTCAGACAAATGCAAACCTTTCTTCAACCTGGTAAAGAAAGCCACAGATTTCTTTTGGACAGAGAAACGTGAGGCCGCGTTGGCCGACCTAAAAAAGTATTTGACTACGGCTCCAGTCTTCTCAACACCTGAACCTGGGGAAGAACTGTTTTTGTACTTAGCAGTTTCAGAACACGCAGTAAGTGCAGTGTTAATCCGAGAAGAAAAAGGGGAGCAAAAGGCTATTTACTATGTAAGCAAAACCTTGGCCAATGCAGAAACAAGGTATCTACCACTAGAAAAATTAATGCTAGCCTTAGTAATGGTTTCAAAGAAGTTGAACCACTACTTTTAGGCGCACAAGATTGTAGTGCTAACAGAGCACCCTCTGAAACCCTTGTTGCAGCAAGGAGACTTAACTGGAAGAATAGCAAGATGGGCAGTGGCCTTGGGCCAGTATGACCTAGAGTTCAGGCCGAGAACAGCAATTAAGGGCCAAGTTTTGGCCGACTTCGTGGCCGAGTTCACCCCATAATCCATTGAACATCAGGCTCCGTTGAGCCAAGATAAACGTTGTCCAAGCAAGCAAGGAGAAGCCCAGCCAAAGGCAAAAGAACAAAGGAAGGAAAAACTCAGACCCTGCAGCATCTACATCGGCGACTCCTTCAGACTGTTTGTCGATGGAAGTTCAAATCGACAAGGAGCGGGGGCAGGAGTACTACTGATATCTCCAGATGGAGAAATAGTAGAACAATCCATCCATTTGGGGTTCAAGGCCTCAAACAACGAAGCAGAATACGAAGCACTAATTGCAGGGTTGAAGCTGGCAGCAGCATCAGAAGCTGATGAGGTAATCGTCTTTTGTGATTCACAACTTATTGTTAACCAGTCAACAGGAGAATTCGTAGCCAGAGACGAGAGGATGTCGGCATATGCAAAAGAAGTCATCAGATTGGCAGCCTTATTTCAGAACTGCCGACTACTTCAGATCAGCCGAGATGATAACAGCCATGTCGACGCATTGGCCAACCTGGCAAGTTCAATACAAACTGGAAAAAGAAGAACAATAATGATTGATTATTTGTCGGGCCTGAGCATAGAACCATCGAACACAAAGCAAGAAGCAATGTGTGTGGACATGGGACCAAGCTGGATGGATACAATTGTTGTATTCCTAAAAGAAGGAAAGCTGCTAGAAGACCGCAAGGAGGCACACAAAGTCAGATTAAAGTCGGCAAGATTCAATCTGACAGCAGACGGACACCTCTACAGAAGGTCCTTCACTGGACCCCTTTTAAGGTACGTACACCCTTTGCAGGTTGAAGATTTTTTATATGAAATTCATGAAGGAGTTTGTGGAAGCCACGCTGGGGGCAGATCACTAGCTCACAGGGCCATCACCCAAGGGTATTGGTGGCCCTACATGCAAAAAGATGTAGAAGCATACATAAAGAAGTGCGAACAATGCCAAAGGTTTGCACCTTTGATACACCAGCCAGCTGCTGACCTGAATCCAATATCTAGCCCTTGGCCATTTGCCCAGTGGGGCATGGATCTTGTTGGGCAACTTCCCCAGGCAACTGGGCAGAGAAAATACTTGCTGGTAGCAACAGATTACTTCATGAAGTGGATAGAGGCAAAACCTCTTGCCAAAATCCGAGATGTGGATGTCAAGAACTTTATATGGAGAAACAACATCACCAGATTTGGGATTCCAAGAGCTATAGTTGCCGACAACGGAACGCAGTTTGACAGGAAACTCATCAAGAACTTTTGTGCGAAATTCAAGATCAAGAATTACTTTTCAACACCAAGTTTTCCCCAAAGTAATGGGCAAGCAGAAACATCCAACAAAGTAATTTTGGATGGAATAAAGAAGAGGCTGCAGGCAGCAAAAGGAAAGTGGGTAGACGAATTGCCCAATGTGCTTTGGGCATATCGGACTACGCCAAGAAGATCAATAGGGGAATCCCCCTTTGCCATGGCTTATGGCACAAAAGCAGTCATTCCACTGGAAGTCGGCATCCCAGGGATCCGAACCCAGGGAGTTGAGAATGGGACTAATGATGTACTCTTAGCCCGAGATCTGGATCTTTTGGAAGAAAGAAGAGAGAAAGCTGCAATTCAGCTCGCAGCATACCAGCAACAGCTTGCCAGAGCTTACAACAAGAAGGTCAATCCAAGGGATTTTCAAGTCGGCGACCTAGTCCTGAGAAAAGTCGTCGGCAACAAGAAGGATCCCAGAGAAGGCAAGTTTGGCCCAAACTGGGAAGGACTCTACAGAATCACTTCGGTATTAGGTAATGGAGCCTATCGGCTTGAAGATAATAAGGGCAAAGCATTGCCTAGACCCTGGAACACTTGTAATTTAAAATTTTTCAATCATTAGATATGCATTGTTTATTGGCGGATGTCATCAATAAAATCTTTTCAGAATTCTTCAACACATGTGACTAATAAAAATACAAAATATTGTTTCTGGAAGATATGACTAATGAGAACCCAAGTGGAACTCAGGTTCACATTGGGGGCGGAAAGAATACAAAGACGCTTAACACTTGTTGAAATTTGTAGCAATTTACAAGTTGAAGTTAAGCTGAGATTATTCCTTATCTTCACTTGTTGAAATTTGTAGAAATTTACAAGTTAAAGTTAAGCTGAGATTATTCCTTATCTTCACTTGTTGAAATTTGTAGCAATTTACAAGTTGAAGTTAAGTCGAGATGATTTCTTATCTTCACTTGTTGAAATTTGTAGCAATTTACAAGTTGAAGTTAAGCCAAGATTATTCATTATCTAACACTTGTTGAAATTTGTAGCAATTTACAAGTTGGAGATAGAAAGAGAACATTATCTAACACTTATTGAAATTTGTAGCAATTTACAAGTTGGAGATAAAAATAGATCATTATCTAACACTTGTTGAAATTTGTAGCAATTTACAAGGTAAAGGTAAGCCAATGTATGATATATAAACATCTGTTGAAATTTATTGCAATTTACAGGTTGAAAGTGAAAGCTGAGATCATTGTTTCACACTTGTTGAAACTTTAGGAAAGTTTATAAATTAAACTTAAAACAATATATGTTCTACACTCGTTAAAAATTTATGAAAAGTTTACAGGATAGTATCTTGCCGAAGCAAAACTTGCAGTTATCATACCCGAGGTATGTAACCTCGAGAAGATTGCACAAAGAAGAAAGAATATTAAAGGCATACAAAATATTCTAAGCATAGAATCATACAGAAGCAATCAAGAGAAGATAGAGGTACAAGTATTCAAAGAAAGAAAGTTGTGTTAAGCATTCAACAGAAAATAGGGGCACGTTGGCCATATGAGGAACTTGCATTGTTTTTAGAACAAAAAAGTACAAAAGAAAAGAAAAGAAAGACATCGGAATTAGGATTCTTCAGCATCAGCAGCGGGATGGGTTGGGACCTCGGAAGATTCTTGCGGAACCACATCGGCAGCCTTCTCTGCCGCCAGCTCAGCGTCAATTTCTGCAAAATTTTTATCAATACTTTTGTCGGCTGGAGGAACGTCAGATGATGCTTGCTCAAGGGTAGCCTCCTTGACAATCTCCTCATCCTCATCCTCATGAGTCAAGTCTAGGACTTGATCATCTTGAAGAGGGGACTTGGTCTCAGTCACGTCCTTGGGCTTCCTTACCAAAGCCTCATCATCATCCTTATCCTCATCTTCAGATTCAGACTCAGATTCATCTTGAGATTGAACTGGAGAAGGTGGAGGAAAAGGAAGAGGAATGGCGTCGGCCTTTCTCAGAGGCGAATCCTTAGGAACATTAAGTTTTTTGGCAAGGGACATCCAACCAAGGGAAAAGCCCCTGTTGCATGCCTACCTGACTTGTAATTTATATTCCTCAGTGACATCGGCCATGCCCTGAGCGTAAGCCTTTTCGTCGGCCGCCTTGATTTTGGCATCTTTAGTGGCCAGGGCCTCCTGAAGCTCCTTTTCAGCTTGAGCCATTTTTTCCTCGGCCTCTTTTTTCTGCAATTCAACAACCTTCTTTATAGCATCGGTAGATTCGGCCTTCTCCTCGGCTTCAGTCTGAGCTTTGAGAGCAGCCTCAGCCTGGTCCTCTAACTTCTTCATTTTTGATTAGAGACTTTTATTAATCTTTTGAAGGGCAGAAAAATCCCTTTTCATGTCGGCCAACTTCTCCCTATTCTCAAAAGATTGGATGGAGAGTGAATGAGCATGCTGAATGGCCTGGAAAAATACAAGGCAAGAGTCATTAAGAATTTTACAAGTATGGAAAAGGAATAGAAAGACAAGTTACCAAGTAAAAAGACTTACTTGAACGGAACGTTGAAGCATAAGGGCATAGTTCTCGTACTCACTCATCTTAGCATTCTGCTCCAGATCGCTTGGGAGCAATAGAGCAATACTAAGGGCTACGCCGACATTAATGTCATCGGCACTATCATTGGCAAAAACGGGCTTATCTTCAAGAGTAATTTCAGGCGTCCAGGGGACTTTTGGTATTTTTGACCCCGAGGTCGTCGCAGACGATGACCTCGGCTTCTTTGATTTTGTGGATTCTGATGGCTAAGTTTCTGCACGCCTCTTCCCAGCAGAGGGTTGAGACTTGTAGCTCTCAGCCAATTTGGAGATAGGTAAAGTGTCCTCAGATTCAACCTGAGTTACTTTAGCCATTGGCTGAACCTTCTTGGTTCTTTTCGGCTTCGGTGGGGGCATGGTTTGCGATGGTTGAGCGTCAATATCGGTAAGGAGGTCGGCTAAGAGATCTTCGGCAACAGGTTTTGGGCGACCTATCTCAGCAGTTCAGACAAGTTTGCGCCGCCGTTTCCGTTTAGGTATTGGGATCAAGTATGGAGCCGAAGTTGATGGCTGATCAGCTGGGTCCGATGTTGATCCTTAATCTGTTCGAGATGCATACACAGTTTGGGCTGTGGCAGAAGGTGGAGTAAGGCTTTTCTTCTTCTTCCTTTTAGGGACGTCGGGCAAAATCGACTTGTATGTTGGAATAAAGTTAAGAAGCAAAGGCGCTTTCCTTTTCTGGACTGGCAAGTCCAAAAGTTTCTTCAAATCCTTGCTGGGGACGTAGGATTGGCGAAAGCTTTTTGGTGGCTTACGAATATCTGCAAGAAGAACAGACATTAGAAACAGACAAAGTATTAAAGACTTGAAAAGAAACAACTAAGTGTTGACACTGGGCTCTTACCCTTGCCCTCTTTAACTGATCAAGGAAGAGGATAGAGATGGGCATCCTCGTCTGGGGCAAACTCCCAATTTCCTGAGGTAATGAAATAGTCTTCTCCAGCCCCCTTGTTGGAGTCTGGGAGGTCGGCTACAATTTTGAACTCTGTGGACCTCGACTTAAGATAATAGACGTAGCCTTTTTCTTTCAAATTGAGGGCACACATGGTATAACAATATTGGATATCAACTAAGGTAATCCGAGCATCTTCCTGTTTGGCTAAGGCTATGATACCATTAATCACTCGATAAGAGTTGATGGTAAGTTGCATGGGGTTCAACTTATAGTAGTGGAGAACTTCGTGAAAAAGAGGATTAAGTGGAAGCCAGAGTCCACATTCAGTAAAAGCTACAATGGGAAAGGGCATTGAATTATCTGTGGGCATGATAGAGTCATCATCCCCAGCTAGCCTCAGATGGACATCGGCAGGAATGGCGAACTCTTGCCTAAAGTACTCAAGTTTAGTTGGGGTATCTGCCCTATGTTTCCACATGCCCATGATTTCGGCGTAAAGGTATTCGACTTCAGAACGAGGATGTTCTTAAAGGGTTTTTTGGAACCTCGGCAAAACCCTAGGTAAATACCGGTAAGGGTTGTTTCAGTTTTTCCTAAGGATTGGTGAAATCTACAAGACAAATCCCAAAACCTAAATCTATGGAAACAAAGATTGAAGGCACAAATCTGGAAAACAGAGAAATAAGAATGAAGTTTCAGAAATCAAGAACAGTGGCAAGAAAGTGGTGAAACAGTACAAGTGTTCAAGACATAAGCAAGATCATGGAATAGATACATCCAGATGAATAGTTCAGCAAATCGAAGGTTTGAACAAAGCAGTAATGGCAGCAAGTAAGCAAAGAACATAGAAGAATTGAGAATGAAAGGAACAGAGGCTTACCAGGCAAAGTAAGGCCGAAATAAAGTTCGCCGAAGACAGACGACGGTTACAGAAGTGACAGAGTAGCGAGAGCTTCACTAGAAAGACGAATGAAGTTGCAGAACTTGGAGCTTGAGCAATGGCGGATTCGAGAGAAAGAGCTTAGAGAGAGAAAAAGCAAGTAAATCAAAACGCAAAGTGAAGAGGCGAAAAGAGGGAAAACAAGTTTTGTCAAAAAACTTGAAACGGCGGCAAAACAGAAGCATTTAATGCGCCTGGAGTAATGCATACGTCAAACGGCGCACGCAGGAAAAGACGTGGTTTACAGGCGCGTCATAAGACACGATCCAATAAGAATAAAACACGTAAGTAAAAACAGTTGAAAAGTGATGCATGACAGCTCATGCACAAGAAGGAGTTCACTTGAGTTATTATTCTTGAAAGAAGACATGCCCGCCTAAAATGAATGATCTCGGCTGAAGAATTCTTATACCGACGTACTGGAGAGAGGAACGATATAGGTTCCATCACCTCAGAATGCCAAGGTAATAGAACCTAGGGGGCAGTTGTGGGGATATATTTTCTGAGTACCAGCACGTGGCAAGGTCCAAGGTGCCACGTGTCGTGGTAGTTATGCCGAGGTTATCTCAGAGTTGCCGAGGTTATCTCCGAAGATACCGGAATCCAAGATAAGCGGATAAGGGACAAGAGTCCTAGGATGAAGAAAGACTTCAAGATGGATAAGGGTAATATTCTTAGGGAGTTTATCCTTATCTCTTGAGAAATCCAAAGTAAGCACTAAAGTGGAGTCCATAGAAGTCAGGCTTCTAATGGGACTAGGATTAAGTAAACTATAAAAGAGAGGCACCCTCGTGGGTCTAAGGTATGCTTTTAATATTGTATCTAGTGAGTTAAGCACTATTGATTATCTTTGAGAGATATACTGACTTGATCGTCGGAGTGCCCCCGGGTGGAAGAACCACCGCCGAAGCCTTCTCTTTCTGTGTAGGATAGCAGGGTGCCATCTATTCTGCCAGTGTTCTACAGCTGAATTATTATACGGGCAGTGTGATTGGAAAATCACTCACACAAAAATTGAGTCGAATTATTATGACATATTGATAGTTTACCCAAATGTTATAAGGAAATTGTCCATAACCAACAATGTATTTTTGCTATATTAAAATATATATGTTTAAAGTTTAACAAATAATAGATTCATGATTCTATTCCCCATTTACTTTTTTAGTTGTTGGGCCACCAGAAATAAGCTTGAAGATAGTCTACCACCTTCTTGTCCACTTGGAATGCCTTGGCAACAACATCATCAGAAGTTTTTGGATTCGACCCTAACACTACATTTGCAATGGTAATAACACTAGGGTTTTGGCTACTTAGACCAGAGATAGCCACTGCATTAGTCTTTTCCTCATTAAATTGGAAGTGAATACGACCTTTTAGAAACGAAAAAACATCTTTTGGGTACAAGACCTCGGTGAAGAGATGATTTTCTAGATTGGAATTTACGAAACCAACGTAGAGGTACCCTCCAAGACCACAAGGATCTCAGTTCCGCGAAGGTGTGTATGGGGTGGGTTGAGCCGAAAGCTGTGAAGTTGTAACGCCCTCAAAATAAACCCAATAATCATACATTCTTAACATGCTCAAACATAAGAGAATAAAGCATAAGTACATTTCATCAGAGTATTTCTTACAAATGTATCACATGTAAACAACAAAAGCAAATGCCCTATGGACTTACAGCTTTCCAAGTCAACACTTGGTTACAAAAAGAAGAGTTCTAACTCTATACAAAATAAGCCCTTGGCTAGATTTACATGTAATACAAATAAAGTAATCACAAAAGATGACCCAGCCACTAACCCCCTCAAGTTATGTCCTTGGAGGTGGCATGCTACATGTACCTGAAAATGATGTCCCATAAAGGGTGAGCCAACGCCGAGTAGGGATATGCTAAACATTGTATGAGCAATAACTAAAACATCAACATTTGATAAATGTTTAATTCACATAAATCAATTCATATTTCATTTCAAATACATGGCCAATGTGTCCATGTTTTTATTTCATCTCATAACCAATTCTCGATTCACAACCCTGGCTCAGAACCTGGCCATATACTCTAAATGAGATTACATCCCATATCAACAATGTTTATGTTTCAATTGAAATAACAACTCAAATTAATCATTTCATGCTTCATATTAGATACACATTTTAGTACTGTATCCGTCTCAGACAAAACACTTCCATATTCCACATATGATACACATTTTAGTGCTGTATCAATGTTAAACAAAACACTTCTATATTCCACATATGATACACATTTTAGTGCTGTATCACTATCAAACGATATCCGGTTTAGAGGTCCATCCCCTATCTTCCCCTAAACCGTGGAGTACATCCCCTATCTCCTTCTACATAACATAACGTATATAAACACATATCATATTCATAACCAAACCAATACATAAAATTCATGTATTATATCAACTGCGATATTCAATGGCATACTCAATTTATTAGTTCTAGTTTGCCTAATTATCATGCATTGTCTACAACAATCAAGACTATCATCCACCGATAGCCCAAAGCAATTATTTCTAAACAGATAATAATTACGTTCAACAGATAAATATCAACAATTTCAAAAGTGAGCGATTAATAAATCCAACTTCACCATTCCATCTCATACTGAGCCAATTTTAATATATTCAACTCAATTTCATACTCTCATGATTTTCCCAAATTAATTATACCAATTAATTTACGCACAAATTAGGGCTTTCTCCCCCATTTCTCAATATTAACCCAAAGGTTCAAATATCAACAACTCTTCAACAATACCATCATTTTGAGATCCAAATACATATTCAAGAATCAAAAATAACAAAACCTCCCTTTATTCATTTTGAAACGCTAAGTCCAAAAATTTCCCAACTCAAACCATCTATACAAATAGCTCAATATTTAGGTTAAAACACATAAGAATGAGTAGGAATCCCTACCTCAAATTCGGAGCTCAAAGGAGGATGATGAAGAAATTGAAGATGCTCCAAACCAAGAAATTTTCGGATCAAAATAAAGCCCTCCACGATCCCTACAACTTTTACAAAGGCCCAAGACAAGGAAACCACTCCTACTAGATCAATCCCTAGAGAGAAGGTAAGGTTTTAGAGAGAGGAGCTCTCAAATCTGTGTTTGGGAAAGTAAGAGAGAGAAAGAGTGTTGAAAAAGTGATCCAAAAAGTGAAATCCCGAAGTGATATACTAGTCTCCCCGCTCGAGCGTGGAAATCCCCGCTCGAGCGTCAGACACAAACTCACGCTCAAGCTTCAAAAGCGCCGTTTGAGCATAGATTGCACACTTCCAGAAGTTTTGCAGACATGGTCCCCGCTTGAGCATCAAACTCTCCGCTCGAGCGGAGGAACGAAAACAAAGGTTCACGCTCGAGCGTCAAAACTCCCGCTCGAGCGTCAAAACTCCCGCTCGAGCGGAGAAACAACAACAAAGGGCCCGCTCGAGCATCAAAATCCCCGCTCGAGCGTGAAGGCCAAAATCTGGGCATCAACTCTAGGTCTCAAAACACAACCAACCTGTTTCAAACCTGCCCAACACATCCTATAACTCAAATACAAAGTACGAAAGGATGTAAACAAGATATAAACAACTGTTAACATCCATGGAACCAAGTCCGGATCACTGTACAACAAGGGGTAAAACCCGGGATCGCTATAACCTCCCCCCCTTAAAGAATTTCGTCCTCGAAATTAAGTGCAAGTTTTCAAAAGAACAAGTTTTTCTTCATTTTAAACAATGTTACATTCAACATTCAATAACTCGACCCATCCCGGTCATTCAATCTCTTGTCAGGAGGCGTTTCACAACATATACATTTCAACATGCATTTCCTTTCCATTTCAACAGTTTACAATATACATGATTCCCATTTCCTTATCATATTCATTTTTCATGATATAATTCCATTTCTACAATATAATCAACATATGCAATGTTACATTAAACTTCCATTTCGAGGCAAGTTTCAAAATACTTCCATTAAACCAAAACATATACCATGTTTTATAACCTTACATATATTCAATACTCTTAAGGTCCACTAATACAACAAATACATAACATATACTCAAACATCCACAAATAGATCCGGATATTTCTCTCGGACCTCCAACTCTCCTTCCCAAGTGGCTTCTTCTACCCCGTGATGTTTCCACAAGACTTTTACCAAGGGAATGGTCTTGCCTCGCAAGACTTAATCCCGCCTATCCAAGACCCGAACCGGTCTCTCCTCATACGAGGCATCCTCATCAACCTCTAAGTCGGTCCAATCCAATACATGCGATAGATCTGGCTCATAGTTCCGAAGCATACTCACATGAAACACGTCATGAACTCTGGACAACTGCAGCGACAAAGCTACACGATAGGCAACCTCGCCAATCCTCTCAAGGATCTCAAAAGGGCCAATAAACCGAAGGGATAACTTCCCACTCTTCCTAAATCTCATCAATCCCTGCCTAGGTGATATCTTTAGAAAGACATGATCACCCACCTCAAATACCAGAGGTCGCCTCCTACGGTCGGCATAAGATTTCTGACGACTCTGGGCTGTAACAAGCCTCCTACGGATAAGCTCAACTTTTGCCGTAGTTTCCCTCACCAACTCCGGACCCAACAAAGGTGCATCACCCACCTCGGCCCAACAAACTGGAGACCTACACGGTCGGCCATACAAGGCCTCAAATGGTGCCATACCGATACTAGACTAGAAACTGTTGTTGTAGGCAAACTCCACCATGGGCAAGTGCTTCTCCCACGTCCCACTAAAGTCAAGGACACAACCTTGAAGCATATCCTCAAGGATCTGAATAGTATGCTCGGACTGCCCGTCAGTCTGAGGATGATAAGCCGTACCAAAGATCAACTTAGTACCCAAGGCACTCTGCAAACTCTGCCACAACCTGGCAGTAAAACGAGGATCTCCAACTGAGACAATCGTCACTGGGACCCCGTGCAACCTCACTATATCCCGAATACACAAGTCGGTAAGATGATCTACCGAATCTCTCATGCGCATAGGAATGAAGTGCGCCGACTTAGTCAACCGGTCTATAACCACCCAAATAACATCACTATCCCGCTGAGTCCTCGAAGTCCATAGTGACATGCTCCGACTTTCACTCTGCAATAGGCAAGGGTTGTAACAAACCCGCTGGCCTCTGATGTTCGGCCTTCACTTGTTGACAAGTAAGGCACTTAGACACGAAAACTGCCACATCTCTCTTCATACCCCGCCACCAAAATTGGCGACCTAAATCCCGATGCATCTTAGTGCCTCCTGGATGCACCGCATGACGTGAATGATGAAACTCTCGAAGTACCGCCTCTCGGCAAGACTCCGGCACAAACAAACGGTCTCGGTATCTCACACTCTGGTTGGGATACACCGTCAAACCCTTCTCAACTTTCCTACTGGAGATCTTCTCTCGAAGGGATTCTACCTCAAGGTCACCTCTCTGTGTCTCAAACACTCGAGTCACAAGTGTAGGCTGAGCAACAACAGAAAACAAGGCTGCAGCCTCAACGGATTGGCCCAGAAGAAAATCAAACTCGCCAAGCGCACCTAACATCTCCCACTCCCGGATGGCTATACAAGCTACATCACTAATGGATTTCCTGCTAAGGGCATCGGCCACAACATTGGCCTTCCCCGGATGATAGTGCAACTCGAAGTCGTAATCCTCAATAAACTTCATCCACCTCCTCTGCCTCAAGTTCAAGTCTTTCTGTGTAAACAGATATTTCAGACTCTTATGATCCAAAAACACCTCGAATCTCTCACCATAAAGGTAGTGCCTCCAGATTTTCAAGGCCAAGATCACTGCTAGGATAATTCTTCTCGTGTATTTTCAACTGACGTGAGCCATAGGCAACCACTTTCCCCTCTTGCATCAACACACAACCCAAACTCTCTCGTGAGGCATCACAATAGACTGCATAACCCAACCCTCTCTCTCGAATAATCAAGACCGGAGCAGTGGTCAACCTAACTTTCAGCTCTTGGAACGACTTTTCACAAGTCTCACTCCATACGAATTTGACTCCCTTCCGAGTCAGTCTAGTCAACGGCGAAGCTAACCTGGAGAAATCCTTCACAAACCAATGTAATACCAGCTAATCCCGAAATGCATGGATCTCAAACACACTCTTAGGTCAGGCCCAATCTTATCTTGCCTCAATCTTGGATGTATCAACAGACACCCCTTCCCCGGAAACCACATGGCCTAAGAACTTGACTTCTCCTAGCCATAACTCACACTTCCCAAACTTGGCATATAGCCTATGGGCTCTAAGCAACTCAAGCACCACTCTCAAGTGTTCCTCGTGCTCCTCCTCCAAAGGTGAATAAATCAGAATGTCGTCCACGAAAACGACCACAAAGCGATCTAAGAATTCCCAGAATATCCGGTTCATCAAATCCATAAACACTGCCGGTGCATTGGTGAGCCCAAATGGCATCACCAGAAACTCGTAATGGCCATACCGCATACGGAATGCCGTCTTCGGGATATCCTCCTCCCTGACCCTCAATTGGTGGTAACCCGATCTCAGGTCTATCTTAGAGAAACAACGGGAACCCTTCAACTGGTCAAACAAATCATCTATGCGGGGCATAGGGTACTTATTCTTAACCGTAGCCTGATTCAATTTCCGGTAGTCGATACAAAGTCTCAAGGCGCCATCTTTTTTTTTAGCAAAGAGGGCCGGTGCTTCCCACGGCGAAACACTAGGGCAAATAAAGCCCTTATCCAGCAATTCCTGGAGCTGAACCTTCAACTCAAACAACTCGGCTAGGGCAAAACGGTAAGGTGTCATAGAAATCGGCGCCGTGCCGGGTACTAGATCAATAGAGAACTCAATCTCTCGATGAGGTGGCAAACTAACGAGATCCTTGGGAAAGACGTCCGAGTACTCACAAACCACTCTCGGCAACACAATCTGGGTCTCACCACACTCACTACTCAAAAGACTAGCAAGTAGACCACTAAGCTCACTCCATCCTCACGGATCATACACCGGTGGCAACACACTACCAACCCGATCCCCCAAAAAATGGAAACAATCCCCACTCAAGGTGCAAACTGTGACTCTCTGGCGGTAGCAATCAATAACAGCCCGGTATGACGATAGCCAGTCCATACCCAAGATAACATCAAATCCCGACATGGGCATCACTACAAAAGGAAACGGAAGCCGGTGATCGGCGACCTCTATATCACAACCCCTACATCCTTGTTTCAAAATCAACTCACCCCCAATAGGTGACACTACACAAATAGGAGATGCTAACTGTGCCAACTCCAATCCCAAAACAGATGCAAATGTAGCAGATACAAAAGAATGAGATGCGCCCGTATCAATCAATACACTAGCAACCGAGTTATAAAACAAGAAGGTACCTCTCACAACTGATGGAGCAAGTACAAGATCCTACACCAGAATAAAGATACACGCCCAAGAGGGCCTCGATCCACTGCTCACCCTCGGAGCATACGATCGCCGCCAGATCGACGACGAAGCTCCCGGATTGGCCCTCGAGGCCTGCACAGACTGAGCTGGCTGAAAACCCTGCGTCTGCCTAGAACCAAACGCGCCCGAAGTGGCACTCAATTGTGGCAAAACCTCTTCAGGTGCCCAGGCTGACCACACTGATAACAAGACAAGGGCTGGCCCCTGCCCTGACTCTAGCTCTGCGGTCTAGCTGAAGATGAAGCAGCTCTCTAACCTCCTCCCCTCTATGGGAAAACCGAAGCCTTGTGGCCCAGCTGACCACACTTGTAACAGGTGAAATCTCCCTGATTGCCTCTCTCTGAGCCTGCACTCGGCACTGGAAAGGTCGATCTAGCAGCACCACCCTGAGACTGCTGAGGGTTAGCCCCCCTCTGTCTTCTGCCATCACCCTGACCATCCTGGCTCCTCTTGGAGCCTCTCTGTCCCTCCTCCTCCTACATCATGATCTCCATATGGGCTGCAGCATCAACCAAGCGTCCATAATCTCGGATCATAGAACCCCCAACTCTCATCTTGAGGCCGCGCATCAACCTCTTCTCAAACTCGATACAGCGGCGTTCCTCGGATGCCACAAGTTCAGGTGCGAACCTGGACAAGCTAGTAAAAGTAGCCTCATACTCGGCCACTGAAGAACTCAATTGCAAAAGCAGGCAGAGTTGGTCTCTCAACTTCTCCCTGACTGCTGGAGATAAATATTTCTCCTGAAAAGCCTCCACAAAAGCCTCCACAAAAGCCTCCCACGTACCAGCAATATGGCCCCTCATGTATTTCCACCACTGACCCGCACCCCCTTCAAGCTGGAAGGATGCCAAGGTCACTTTCAACACCTCGTTCTCAATGCCAAGCATCTCGAACGTCTTACTCATCTGCTCCAACCACTCGTTAGCCTTGAGTGGCTCCTTTGGATCCCCAACAAACTCGTCCGGGTTAGACCGGAAGAACTCCCTCTTCAAGAAGGAAGGCCCTACCTCAATAACCTGGGCCTGCCCTGGAGCCTGAACTAGATTCTCAGCTCTGAGGATACCCATAGACTCCCTCAAAGTATCGGCTATCCCTCGGGCTAAAGAGCCCATAGCCTCTTGACCTGCTGGCTCTGCCACATTGGCCTGGCCAACCCCCTCCTGCTGTGCCGGAATATCATCCGGTAAAGGCATCTCTTGCCTATCGCGTCTGCCACGTCTACCACCTCTTCCTCATCCTAACATCCTAATAAAGGTAACGAAGAACATTAGCACATTGATAAATGTGCCAAAACTAAACACTCGCGTCCTAATACATAGACAACTGTAATTCACTCCACGTAAGCACATAAACACATAAGCACTTACGAATTTCATTTCCGGATAATGATAGTCCCGAGGCGTTACTAGAGTTCCGGTTAGAAACCGCATTGATCAAGTGCTTTTCCAACAAGACTCACAGAAACTCAAGGATTCAATCAACATCCTAGAAACTAAATCCCATACCCACATAGTCACCCAAACATGTTATCAAATAAACACATAATGTCACACATAGGTCTCTAACAAGCGAGACAAACCCATTGTGATACTAATCACTTCGTATGTACCCAAAGTATTCGAACCCGGTACGCTCTGATACCAAGTTGTAACGCCCTCAAAATAAACCCAATAATCATACATTCTTAACATGCTCAAACGTAGGAGAATAAAGCATAAGTACATTTCATCAGAGTATTTCTTACAAATGTATCACATGTTAACAACAAAAGCAAATGCCCTATGGGCTTACAGCTTTCCAAGTCAACACTTGGTTACAAAAAGAAGAGTTCTAACTCTATACAAAATAAGCCCTTGGCTAGATTTACATGTAATACAAATAAAGTAATCACAAAAGATGACCCAGCCACTAATCTCCTCAAGCGATGTCCTTGGAGGTGGCATGCTACCTGTACCTGAAAATGATGTCCCATAAAGGGTGAGCCAACGCCCAGTAGAGATATGCTAAACATTGTATGAGCAATAACTAAAACATCAGCATTTGATAAATGTTTAATTCACATAAATCAATTCATATTTCATTTCAAATACATGGCCAATGTGTCCATGTTTTTATTTCATCTCATAACCAATTCTCGATTCACAACCCTGGCTCAGAACCTGACCATATACTTTAAATGAGATTACATCCCATATCAACAACGTTTATGTTTCAATTGAAATAACAACTCAAATTAATCATTTCATGCTTCAAATTAGATACACATTTTAGTACTGTATCCGTCTCATACAAAACACTTCTATATTGCACATATGATACACATTTTAGTGTTGTATCAATGTTAAACAAAACACTTATATATTCCACATATGATACACATTTTAGTGCTGTATCACTATCAAACGATATCCGGTTTAGAGGTCCATCCCCTATCTTCCCCTAAACCATGGAGTACATCCCCTATCTCCTTCCACATAACATAACGTATATAAACACATATCATATACATAACCAAACCAATACATAAAATTCATGTATTATATCAACCGCGATATTCAATGGCATACTCAATTGATTAGTTTTAGTTTGCCTAATCATCATGCATTGTCTACAACAATCAAGACTATCCTCTACCGATAGCCCAAAGCAATTATTTCTAAACAGATAATAATTACGTTCAACAGATAAATATCAACAATTTCAAAAGTGAGCGATTAATAAATCCAACTTCACCATTCCATCTCATACTGAGCCAATTTCAATATATTCAACTCAATTTCATACTCTCATGATTTTCCCAAATTAATTATACCAATTAATTTATGCACAAATTAGGGCTTTCTCCCCCATTTCACAATATTAACCCAAAGGTTCAAATATCAACAACTCTTCAACAATACCATCATTTTGAGATCCAAATACATATTCAATAATCAAAAATAACAAAACCCCCTTTTATTCATTTTGAAACCCTAAGTCCCAAAATTTCCCAACTCAAGCCATCTATAAAAATAGCTCAATATTTAGGTTAAAACACACAAGAATGAGTAGGAATCGCTACCTCAAATTAGGAGCTCAAAGGAGGATGATGAAGAAATTGAAGATGCTCCAAACCAAGAAATTTTCGGATCAAAATAAAGCCCTCCACGATCCCTACAACTTTTACAAAGGCCCAAGACGAGGAAACCACTCCTACTAGATCAATCCCTAGAGAGAAGGTAAGGTTTTAGAGAGAGGAGCTCTCAAATCTGTGTTTGGGAAAGTAAGAGAGAGAAAGAGTGTTGAAAAAGTGAAATCCCAAAGTGATATACCACTCTCCCCGCTCGAGCGTGGAAACCCCCGCTCGAGCATCAGACACAGACTCACGCTCAAGCTTCAAAAGCGCTGCTCGAGCGTAGATTGCACACTTTCAGAAGTTTTGCAGACATGGTCCCCGCTCGAGTGTCAAACTCCCCGCTCGATCGAAGGAACGAAAACAAAGGTTCACGCTCAAGCGTCAAAACTCCCGCTCGAGCGTCTGAAGACCTATAGACAAAAGTACTAGGAGATGAAAAATCACGTTCGAGTGTCAAAACTCCCGCTCGAGCTGAGAAGCAACAACAAAGGGCCCGCTCACGCGTCAAAATCCCCGCTCGAGCGTGAAGGCCAAAATCTTGGCATCAACTCTAGGTTTCAAAACACAACCAACCTGTTTCAAACCTGCCCAACACATCCTATAACTCAAATACAAAGTACGAAAGGATGTAAACAAGATATAAACAACTGTTAACATCCACGGAACCAAGTCCGGATCACTGTACAACAAGGGGTAAAACCCGGGATCGCTATAGAAGTCGATGTAAGCTAAGGAGATGCCGAGAGTGTTGAGATCTGGGATTTGCATAACTTTTACAGGAGTGACAATCGACCCAGCTGGGGTTGATGTATTTTGTGGAGTAAAGCGGCCAAAAAAATAAAAAAAAATAATAATAAAAACTGGCTTTTGGCGAGTTTTGGGTCATTGTAGAACTTGCCATCCACGAAAACTGCATGAAAATGAAATATAGATGTGTTTCAGTAAGTATTGGGTGAAACAAATAAAATGTTAAACAAACTAATTAGCTTCAGTAATGTTACATGATGAGAAAATAAAAATCGACCCTTCATAAAACTAAAACAATTAAAATTTTGGGATCAAAATGAAATAAAATTGTATAGTTTAGGAACCAAATGAGTAATTTTTTATTTCAAAAATACTATTTATTTTGACAATGAATATTGGCGACGTCAACTAGTGTGACAACTTTAATGCATATTTTGATAATGAAATTGTCAAAATTAAAATGTTGAAAACTAAAATGACACCAAACATATATTTTCGAAGGCACAATGTTGTGAGATAGAAGTGAGTATATAGTATATTAGTAGATTTGGAGTCCTTAACATTAACACATAAATCTTGTAGAGAATCGGAATCAAAAGCAAAGATAAGTGTGGAGGCCAAGGCCACTATGGCCATGGTTACAAGGAAAAAGTGAGTGGACATTTTAATTGAAGCAAATTGCAATTGATTGAAAGAAGGGTTAACGATAACTAGCATGGCAAAGAGGTTGTGTGTTTATAGATATAGACCGATCAGATTAGTTGAATTTGTCATTATATTTTTGACAACACCAAGTCTTCAATGGTTAACTTTTTTTCTTCAATCATCATGCAATGATGAACCATGAACCGGTCTTCAACAACTTTACTAGTTTATAATTTCTTTTTGGGAAAAATACGTAGATAATCCTTATATTTTATTTTTTGTATCATTTTAGTTCTTACATTTTTAGTTTGTTCAATTTTTGATATTTAATTTTAAATTTTCTGTCCATTTGGTCTAATTGAGTATAAGTTCAAATGACAACATGCAGCCTCAAGATGAAGAACAGCTGCCAAGGCCACAGCTGCAGCAACAGATGCAGCTCTCTCAACATAGGTGTATGCCAGTGTATGGCTTAAGGAATACGTTAGAGAGAAGAGGTTCATGTAGTGAGAGAAATGTAGGAGTGGGTTAGATTCAGTTAGTTAGATATAGTTAGTTAAGAGTTTGTTATAACAAACTCTTAACCACTTTGTATAAATACTTGTAATCAAGATATTTTGGAAGAAGAAAACAAATCATTCAGTTTTTTTTTTTTTTCTTCTTCATGGTATCAGAGCCCTGAGCTCTCATGAGCACCAAAGTGCTTCAATGGAAAATCCTCTTTCTTCTATCTCTGTTTCTCCATCCATTCCATAGAACCTAAACCTTCTACTTTCAAACTTCAATTCCTTGGTAGCAGTAAAATTAGATTCTACAAATTTTCTGATTTGGAAGAATCAAGTTCAAAATATCTTATGAGCAATTGATCTTCTTGAGTTCGTTCTTGGATCGGTTTCTTGTCCAATCTCTGAAATCCTTGATTCATCTGGAAAAGCTACAGTCAATCCAAAATTTCTTCAATGGAAGATGATGGATGCACATCTACTCAGTTTCCTCACTGCTACACTATCATCTCCTGTATATGCTTCAGTGCTTCAATATCAACATTGCTTTGAAGTTTGGCTTGCTTTGGAAAAGCGATACACTTCTCTATCTCATTCGCATATTCATCAATTGAAGAATAAGTAGCAGTCTGTTACGAAAAAAGGTTTCACCATGAGTGAATATCTGACTCAAATCGAAGAGATCTCAAATCAGTTTTGACTTGCTTCATCAATGATTGATGACGAAGATCTTGTGCTCTTAACTCTGAATGGCTTACTAGAGGAGCATGATGCTCTCAAAACAACCATACGTGCTCGAGTAGAATCCATTACAATGGATGATCTGTGTTCACTCTTAAGTTCTGAAGAAATTCATATTGAGAATAAAGCTAAAATTGTTGTTCATGACTCTCCAGTAGCATATGCTACAACCAAAGGTTCTGAAAATCCACAGTCTTATCCTTAAGCTTCAAGATCACATTTCACAACTCCTTAAGGTTACAGAGGTCATGGTCAATCTCGTGGTTATAGAGGAGGTTGAAACAGATGTGAGGTTTAATAATAGGCCTAACAGAGGGAGATATGGAGGAAATAGCTATCATTCAAACAGTAATGGTTGTTAGATCTGTGGAGGTTATAATCATAGTGCCTTTGATTATTGGTGGCAAATGGATCCAAATTTTCAACCTCTACATTCAAATCCTTCCTTGCAATCCTCTTCTAATGTTGTGTCTCAACAAAGAGCTTATTCAATCATAAGTGCTCAATCCTTTTCTTCGGCTGCTTCTCCCACTCCTTGGTACATTGATTCTGTAGCCACAAATCACATTACCAATGATCTCACCAATCTTCAACTCTATCAACCATATCAAGGTCAAGATCTGGTCACTGTAGGTGATGGACAAACTGTTCCTATACAACATATTGGTAAGGGTTTGTTGCTAACTCCTCACTACTCCTTTAAACTTGATCGACTTCTTCATACTCCACATATTGCTTCAAATCTACTTTTTGTTCATCAATTAGCCAAAGACAATAATTGTTCAGTTACTTTTGATGCTGATTCATTTTTTATTCAGGACAAACATACGAGCCAAATACTGCATAAAGGATCTAATGTGAATGGTCTGTATCACTTTGATGTCTCAACACCTGCATCTTCACCTCAGGCTCATCTCACTCAATCACAAGTTTCATTATCTGTTTGGCATCAAAGACTTGGTCATCCATCTTCTTTAAAATTTCATCATGTTGCCAAGCATTTCCTTACTGTTTTTTAGAATAAGGAATACCAGAACTTTGTTTGTACTCCATGTAGTGTTGCTAAGGTCCACCGATTGCCTTTCAAATTGTCAAGTACTACTGTTAAACAACCTTTTTCCCTTGTTCATAGTGATGTGTGGGGACCTTTTAATTTTTCTACTTTTGATTATAAATACTACTTGTTGTTTGTTGATGATTTTACCATATTTACATGGATCTATCCTCTTCATGTTAAGAGTGTAGTGTTTTCTACTTTCTTACATTTCAAATCTTATGCTGAAACTCAGTTTTCTACTTCATTACAAGTTTTAAGAACAAATAATGGGACTAAATTTGTTAACAATCAAATGCATGATTATCTTGTTGCTAATGGTATTCTTCATCATCTTACTTGTCCATGTACTGCTGAGCAAAATGGAGTGGCTGAGAGAAAACATCAACACATCACTGAGACTGCTATTGCTTTGTTGTATTAATCCTCAATTCCTCTTCAGTTTTGGTTTGAGGCTATGGCTACTGCAGTCTTTGTCATCAATAGATTGCCTAGTTTGTCTTTTGGTCATAAGTCTCCTTTTGAGTTACTTTTTAAAACCTTACCTGATTATACCTTCCTTAAAGTCATTGGTTGTTAGTGTTTTCCATGGCTTCGGCCTTATGTAGCTCACAAATTGGCTCTAAGGTCTGTCCCTTGTGTGTTCATAGGCTACCACTCTACTGTCAAAGGCTACATGTGTTTGGATCCTACCTCAGGAAAGATTTTCCTCTCTAGACATGTTACTTTCAATGAAACTTGTTTTCCCTATGCTGCTAATTCGTCCCATTCTTCTAGCTTGTCTACCATTCAATCTTTCTTTCAAATCCCTTCTGCTTCTGCTGACCCTATTTCTCCTATTCTTCCTAGCTCTTCTCCTATTCCTTATTTTCTTTCTTCTGTTCCCCTTCCATCAGTGTCAGTTCCCTCTATATATGTGCCTTCTACTGACTTACCTACTACTATTCCTGTTTCCTCACCACTATCTACATCTATTTGTCTATCTCCACCTTCTGTCCCTACAGCTTCTATCAGTCCTCCTCCTATCTCTCCTATCCCTAGTTCTCCTATTCCTATTCAATCAATTGTTATTCATCTTCCTAAGCTCCCTTCTGTGCCTACCCTTAACACATATCCTATGATCACTCGGTCCAAAGCTTGTAATCTTACTACTTCCTCTCCTCTTGATCTCTTTACTACTAAGCCTACTACCTCTACTGCTCAGGCTCTCTCTTCTCCTCTATGGACTGCAGCCAATGAATGCAGAATTTTAGGCCCTTCAACAGTAGGGTACCTAGACATTAGTCTTCTTACCTCCTCATAAAACTGCTATTGGTTGCATGTAACCGCCCGTATTTTATTACTTGGATAACCTTACCAATATTCATTAATTAAGTCTATTTACAAATAACATTTCATCCTTGGATGAAATGATGAATAATTAAATATACATATTCCCTCTCGTTATACAACAATGACATATACAACAATGACATTTACATACAAATAAAAGAAATGTCTTGAGACTTACAATAAAAGAGAAGACACTACTCTTTATAAAAAAATAGCGCTTAGCCGAAAAATAAATGAAGTAGTACAATCCATCATTAAATTACACTTATGAAATGATAAAAACCATTGTTTGATCTTCAAATCTGAAAAGCATTCCATGTACACATGTACAGGCAGGGGGTGAGCAACCACTAGCTCACCAAGCAATCTCATATTAAAACATCAAAAGATATGCGGGTACCAAAGTACTCGTACATATACGTGAAATCATATCATGTCAAAACCATATGATTTTATTACATAATCTCTTAAATCCAATTTATTTAATTAACCATAACAAGTTAACTTAAATAAATAAATATGTTTCAATAGTAACAAAACATCCTTTTCAATTCATTCAATTATCTCACTATCAATTGAATCAAATAATTAAACAATTCATCAAATCCATTTTATACAGTCTTATGAGATGAATGCATATGCCATGTCATGCCCAAAATATTTTTCTCATCTTTTGAAAATCTTACGCACAATGCCATTTTGAAAGCATATTAATCCAACAATTTCAATAAAATTCCAAGATGGTAAATACAACTCAGGTAATCCCTAGGCTGGTGTCTACAAGTAGACTATACGAGTACTACCAATTTGTCATTTTTACCAGTATTAACTGGAAGGCTCGACACCTATCATCTACACCACCTTTCAATCCCTAGGCTGGTGTCTGCAAGTAGACTATACAAGTACTACCAATTTGTCATTTTTACCAGTATTAACTAGAAGGCTCGACATCTATCATCTACACCACCTTTCAAGACTTACCATCGTATTACCCCAAAATCATTTCATGAAAACTTGTTTCCCAACATTACTTTCTCAATGCAAAGTTTTTCCAATTCAATTTCAAAACTCATCATTATCAAATGAATTGATATGCCAATGCAATGATTAATAATACAATGTAATATTTCTTCCACTTTCAATACTTCCACACAATATTCCCATTGTGATCAAAATTCTCATTTCTCATTTCAATATAATTTCTCAAGATGAATATTAATACTTTTATTCCAATTCATCCATGGGATAACAAAATTCCCACACTTAGAGTAATCTCAACCATTTAGTCACTTCAAGACTATATCAACATTTTGAACAACAATTTCCAAAACTTCAACAATTCTCATATTCCATGAAAACCATCATTTATATGTAAACAAATAACAATTTTTCAAACATCATTTATTTTGGCAAACAAAATAAATATAACAACATCTTCAAAGATTGTCAACATATTTCTTAAAAATCCCCAATTTCTAGATTTCTTCACCAAAACCACTCATCTTCATTTATTGAAAGAAAGTCACCAAAAACATCTCTCTTCAATTCTTATAGTTCAAAACCCTCAATTTCTATTTTAAAAGGAACAAGAAAGTAAATCCACTTTCAAAAAAAAAAAAAATTCTCATCTTCTTGAATCAACAATCAATTTTCAAAACAAATCAAAGAATGATTTCGAAAATCATCTAGATCTTGCAAAAACGTATATATGACTATACTTCAACATAACCATTTTTCATGCCAAGCTATTTAAAGAGGTAATATTTTTACTAAATTCTCTACCAATAACAATTTCACAACTTTTTCTAAAATTATTTAACCAACATGATATTTACATAAAAAATTATGAAATATGCCCAATAGTAACATTTTCAAGATTATGAGTTCAAAAGTTCACATTTCACATTTTTATTTTCATAAAAATGAACATAACTTAATCATCAACATATTATCTTTTATAAAATATTATGAATACAACATTTTTAGAGTTTTTAATCCCAAAACAACTCTATAATTCCTACTTAAGCATTTACTCCATATTCTTCAACATTAATTTATTTTTCTCAAAAATAAATTCCAAATCAAAGATAAAAAAAAAAAAAATCAACTTTATATTTTTCAAAATAGATCATCTAATCATAATATGATGTAAATACAATCATACAACTATTAAATTTTATTTTCGGATTTCTTCGCAAAATTATCAACACAAAATGATTTTTCCAAATCAATCTCAAATTGTCAACATTCTTAACATTTCAACATAATTTTTCTTTTAAAAATTACCAAACAAAAATCTGAATATATATATATGCAATACCACTTATGATGATATATTTTCTTAAAATAACCCTAACATGGCTTTAATGTAAAAATATGAAGAAAGTCCTTACCTCAAATATGAAAAAAGTAAAATTTGAAAATGCAAAATCATCGTTGTGAAGATCACGACGAGCTCTCCAACTTTCATTTACAACACTTTTGCAAAATCCCACTCTAAAGACTCCCAATCTAAGCTTAAAGCTTGAATAACAATGGAGAACAAAGAAGAGAGAGAGAACCAGTGGATATGTGTGCTTTTGTGCCCAGCTCAAAGGAAGCTCTCCTCCCCTCCACCCACCAGAGAGAGAGAGAGAGAGAAAGAGAGAGATATCTTTTTCTTTTTTTTTAGCCCCTGTGTCCATCCTATCAAAACAATAATAAAAATAAAATCCCTTGTGCCATCGTCCCCTTATCATTGTGAAGAGAGAGAGAGAGAGAGAGAGAGAGAGAGGGCCCATCCCATGTGTGTGTGTTTTTGTGTTTATTTATTTATTTATTATTTTCTATTTATAAAATATCTAATTTTATTACAATATGGTACACACCATAAAATCAACTATCAAATATTTATTATAACCCTTATATAGTAAATAATAACAACTCCCAAGGTGGTTACTACCAATCACATAATTAAAAAGGACCAAACAGTTGAACATGAGTCACTAAACAAACTCAAATTAAATTAAATTTAAGTCATGGGTTCCCCCCATAAGCCAAACATGGTCCAATTATATACTAAAATAGACCCAACTAATTTATCCAAATCATGATCCAAACATAAAAATTAAATAACAAAATTCTGCTATAAATTAAACTGAACATCAATCAGTCCATGAATTATCATAAAATAAATACTCATCATTAAATTCTAAAATTTTTATCCAACGTGCTAGACTCATATGTGAACAACATATAAAAAATTTCATAATTTTCTGAGATTGGGAACTATTTAAAAAAAAATACTAAACCAAACTGTTTTTGCACAGCATTTACACAATAATCAAATTCAAAAATTTGCTCAATAAAATTATGCATTGGCTATTTAAAAATTTTTTTTTGGGTCATTACAACCTACCCTCCTTAAAGAAATTTCATCCTCGAAATTAAACTCAAGTAATGTAATACATTCTATAGTCACCCACAAACTCACTCAAGTACTCACTAACGCATCAACAAAATTTTTTTGACTACTACATGAGCCTCAACAAGTCATACCGGTAACAAACCAAATCATGACATTTGCACAACAATTGATTATAAAAATCCTTACTAGTATAAACCATTAAGTGATTTTTCTATCCACATCGATATTCCCAAGCAACAAAATAGGATCTAATGCCTTAAGCATAACAAAAATTTTGGTAAAACAACTCCTCAAAATACCAAAACACCATACCTTATTGGTGATAACCCAACTTTAACGAACTATTTCCATCACCTAATGCACAATGCACTTCAAGGCCCAAACAACTATTTCTATTCCAAGACCTTAACAAAACGAAACATTACCTCTTCAAAAGCACTAGCTACTAACTCAAAAAGTGACCGCCAACCGTCACAAGACGAATAACACTTAATTTACACTAGGGTGATGCCATACCCCATAACCCAAACGAAATAAAATCAATTTGGACAACGAGCTAGGATTTCCATCAACAAGACTACAAATCAACATTAACGGTTCCGCTTCGATGTGGGGTTTACAAAATGGTCTCAACAACATACCTTAAGTCTAAACAAGACTTACCACAACTAGGTAAACACCCAAGCTATACATGGCCATCAAGATAAAAGCTAATTCAACACAACTTCTAAGATATTTGCTCTGAGTTACAACACAAACTCTACACTAGTATTACGATGACTCATAAGGTCCACCCTGAATGCAACCATGATTCAAAACACAACTCATTCCCTTTAATATAATTCTATTACCAACGAGTGTTGGATACTCCCCCCTGACACCTATAGCGATCCCGGATTTTAACCCGGCTCTTATGGTATTCTGAACTCGGGTCTTGTGGTTTAATGTTGTTGTTTATGCCTTTTTCCTCCTCTTACTCTTTGAATTTGAGTTTTGGAATGTCTTGGGTGTGTTTAGAACAGGTTGGTTGCTAATTGGTCTAGAACCTTGTTGCCCAGAATTTTGGCTTTCCGCTCGAGCGGGTCCTTTTGCGCTCGAGCGGGGTTTGCACTCCTTCAGTACATTGTGCGTTTGCAAACATACTGCAGAAGTGTTTTTCATGCTCGAGTGGAGTTTATTACGCTCGAGCGGGTCTGAGCTCAAGTAGCCCCTTTGGCGCTTGAGCGGCTGTCTGAAATTTGTAAAATACTGGACGAGTGTATTCTATGCTCGAGCGGGTCTCTTTGCGATCGAGTGGGTAGTGCTTTGTTGTTGTGTCTTGGCGCTTGAGTTGCCTTTATTGCACTCGAGTGGGTCGAATGTTTGTGTCTGAGGCTCGAGCGTCAAACTCTCCACTTGAGTGGACTGTGCGTATATTAGATTGCGAAAGTGACTTTTTAATCACTTTTTCTGTCATTTCTCTCTCTCAAACCTTCCAAAATCCTAAGTTGAGAGTCTCTCACTCTAAAATACCCTCTCTCTCTACATTTTAGCCTAGATCAAGTGATCTTTACACTCTTGGGTCTTTATTAAAAAGCTTGAGCTCTTCAAGATCTCCATTTCCATTCGAGTAGATGTTGATCTCATCATCTTTGGAGTTTGTCACTTGCTTGGCTCATCTTCTCTTCTTGAAGTAGGGATAATTTACTCATTTTTATGAGCCTTAACATAAGCATTGATCATCTTGTATAACTGGTTGGTTTGGGTAAAGTTAGGGTTTGAGTTTGAGATTATGAAAGAGGGGTTTTCTTATGTGGGCTCCTAATGGGTATGTAAGACCTTGAATATGGGTTAAGTGTGTATACTGGGTGAGATTTGGCCTTGGGTTCACTATTTGAGGAAAGGGGAAAAAATGCCCTAATTGAATTAAGGGAATTATTGGTGTATTTATGAAATTGATGTGGAAATATGAAATTTGTTTGAAAATCATGAAATTTGAGGAAATTGTGATTAAATGGTGTAGTTGGATTGATGAATCACTCACCTATGGAAAATGTGATAAATTATCTGTTGAAAAATTTATTTATCTGTCTAGATATATCTGTTTGGGCTATTAGTAGAGGATAGCCAAGATTGTTGCAGAAACTGTATGATGATTAGGTAAATTGAAACTAATCAATTGGATTATGTCATTGAATATGACGGTTGGATATAAACATTGTATATGTGATTAAATTGGTCATTGTATATGACAACGTGTTTAAATACATTGTATATGCATCTTGTTTGGGAGGAGATAAGGGATGTACTCCATTGTTTGGGAGGAGATAGGGGATGGACTCCATGGATAATTAAGTTGGTTGGAGTGTCTAGGGTGAAAGTCTCGAAAGCTTATTTACATTTGGGTGCCAGTTCCCTCGGACGTAATTCCGTAAAATGGCAAGTTATTGGAAGTGTTGAATGATGTCTATGATGTTTGTTATTGAAGTATTGTTATATGAGTTGCAGTCTCATTTTAAACTGTTTGATTAATATTGAGCTATGTCAATGAATTGATTTAGCTAAGTAATGGGAAGTGGATTAATCATAATGCAAGCATTGACTGATTATAGAGATGAAAGGATGTACTTGTGTTACAGGTGTTAAACATTTATCGGATGCTAATGTTTTAGTTAATTCTCATTTAATGTTTAGCATATCTCTACTGGGCATTGGCTCACCCCACTTGGGACACCATTTTCAGGTACAGGTGACATGCCGCCTCCAAGATCATAGCTTGGAAGGTTTAGAGGCTGAGGGCTTCTTTTGTTGTTACACCTTTGGGTACATGTAATTCAAGCCAAGGGCTTTATATGTAAAGGAGTTAGGACTCTTCTTTTGTTATATCCAAGTTATACTTGGAAAGGTGTAAGCCCGTAGGGCATTTATTTTGTTTGTTAACATATAACATCTTTTGTAAGGAACACTCTGATGAATGTAAATATAATGTTTCTTTTATTATTTATGGATCTTGTGCATGATTGTTTTTAACCATATTTTGAGGGTGTTACCACTTTGTATCAGAGCATACCGGGTTTGAATACTTTGGGTACGTGGGAAGTGGTTAGTACCACAATGGGTTTGTCTTGCTTGTTAGAGACTTAAGTATGATGTTATATGCTTATGTGATAACATGCTTATGTGACTATATGGGTATGAGATTTAATTTCTTGGATGTTGATCGGATCTATGGGTTTCTGGGAGTCCTGTTGAAAAGGCACTTGATCACTGCTGTTTCTAACCAGAACTCTAACAACGCCATGGGACGGTTATTATCCGGAAATGAAATTCGTAAGTGCTAATGTGATTATGTACTTATGTGGAGTGAATTACAGTTGTCCATTGTGTTAGGACGCAAGTGAAATAGCTTCGGCACATTTGTGAATGTGCTAATCCTTTTGTTACCTTTATTAGGATGTTAGGACGAGGTCGTGGTGGTAGGCGTGGTAGGCCTCGGAGGCAGGAGATGCCTATCCCGGATGAGATTCCGGTGCAGGAGGAGGGATTTGGTTAGGGCAATGTGGCCGAACCGGTTGGTCAGCAGGCCTTGGGTGCCTTAGCCCATGAAATTACAGGAGCGTTGAGGGAATCTATGGACATTCTCAGTGCTGAGAATCAAGCCCAGGACCATGTAGCTGAAGCAGGGCCTTCTTTTCTGAAGAGGAAGTTCTTCTGGTTGAATCCGGACGAGTTTTTGGGTGACCCTAAGGAGCCACTAAAGGCTGATGAGTGGCTTGAGTAGATGACGAAGACGTTTGAGATGCTTGGCATCGAAGACGGAGGTTTACGAGTGACCTTGGCATCCTTCCAACTGAAGGGAGACACGGGTCAGTGGTGGAAGTTTGTGTGGGGACGTATTGGAGGGACTTGGGAGGCCTTTGTTGACGCCTTCCAGGAGAAGTTTTTGCCTTCCACTGTCAGGGAGAAGTTGAGGGACCAGTTCTGTCAACTCAAGCAGCTGAATACACCTGTGGTAGAGTTTGAATCCATATTCACCAGTTTGTTGAGGTTTGCACCTGAGTTTGTGGCGACCGAGGAGCGTAGGTGCTTGGAATTTGAAAAGAAATTGAGGACCAGACTCATGTTTCGAGTGGCCGGGTCCATGACTAGAGAGCATGGGCGCCTGGTGTAGGCTGCAGCCCATTTTGAGACCACTATGCATGCAGAGGAAGAGAGGATGAGGGGCTCTAAGAGGAGTCAGGATCGTCAGGGGGACAACAAGAGACATAGGGGTTCTAACCCTCAGCAGTCCTAGGGAGCGCTTTTGAGATCTACCTTTCTAGTGCCGAGTTCGGGTTCTAGGAGAGGCGGTCAGGGAGACGTTACTTGTTTCAAAAGTGGTCTGTTGGGCCACAAGTCTCCAGCTTGGCCGCAGAGAGGAGGAGGGCGGTGTGCAATATTTTCTTTAGCCCATTCTCCGGGCCAAAGTCAGGGTAGAGGCCAGCCGCTCACTTGTTATCAGTGTGGGCAGGCGGGGCACCTGAAGAGGTTTTGTCCACAGTTGGGTGGCATATCTGGTGTGTTTGGTTCGAGGCAGACACAGAGCCACCAGCCAGCACAGTCAGTTCGACCTCGAGGTCCAATTAAGGAGCCTCTTTGGCTCAGTCTGTGCAACAGTCTTATGCTCCAAGAGATGAGTAGGTAGATCAAAGGTCTACAGGGCGCGTTTATGCTGTTACAGCACCGGACCTTGTACCGGCTCCATCTATAGTGAGAGGTACCTTTCTATTTTGCAACTCGGTTGCTAATGTGTTAATTGATACGAGTGCATCTCATTCCTTTACATCTGCTACATTTGCATCTGTTTTGGAATTAGAGTTGGCGCAGTTAGCATCTCCTATTTGTGTTGTGTCACCTGTTGGGGGTGAGATGGTTATGAAACAGGGGTGTCGGGGCTGCGATATAGAGGTCGCCGATCATCGGCTTCCCTTCTCTTTTGTGTTGATGGACATGTCTGGGTTTGATGTAATTTTGGATATGGATTGGTTATCATCATACCGGGCTGTTATAGATTGTTACCGCTAGAGGGTTACTGTATGTACCTTGAGCAGGGATTGTTTTCATTTCTTGGGAAATCGAGTTGGTAAAGTCTTACCACCGGTGTATGATTCGCAAGAGCAGACTGAGCTTTGTTGTCTTCTCCCTAGCTTTATGAGTAATGAGCGTGATAAGACCGGGACTGAGTTGCCAAGAGTGGTCTGTGAGTACTTTGATGTTTTTTCCGAGGATCTTGTTAGTTTACCACCTCATCGAAAGATCGAGTTCTCTATTGACTTAGTACCTGGCACGACACCGATTTCCATGGCACCGTATCATTTTTCCCCAGCCGAATTAAGTGAGTTAAAGATTCAACTCCAGGAGTTACTAGATAAGGGCTTTATTTGCCCTAGTACTTCGCCTTGGGGAGTACCAGCCCTCTTTGCTAAAAAGAAAGATGGGGCTTTGAGACTTTGCATTAACTACCGAAAGTTGAATCGGGTTACCGTTAAGAACAAGTACCCTATGCCTCGTATAGATGATCTGTTTGATCAGTTGAAAGGATCCCGTTGTTTCTCTAAGATAGACTTGAGATCGGGTTACCATCAGTTGAGGGTCAGGAAGGAGGATATCCCGAAGACGACATTCCGTTCGCGGTATGACCATTATGAGTTTTTGGTGATGCCCTTCGGGCTTACCAATGCACCTGCTATGTTCATGGACTTGATGAACCGGATCTTCCGAGAGTTCTTAGATCGCCTTGTAGTCATCTTTGTGGACGACATTCTGATTTATGCACCTTCTGAGGAGGAGCATGAGGAACACTTATGAGTGGTGCTGGAGTTACTTAGAGCCCATAAGCTGTATGCTAAGTTTGGGAAGTGTGAGTTCTAGCTAAGAGAGGTTAAATTCTTGGGCCACGTAGTATCTGTGGAAGGGGTGACTGTAGATTCATCCAAAATTGAGGCAATGCAAGATTGGGCACAACCTAAGAATGCCTTTGAGATCTGTAGTTTTTTGGGTTTAGCCGGTTATTACCGTCGGTTTGTGAAGGATTTCTCCAGGCTAGCTTTGCCTTTGTCTAGATTGACACGGAAATGGGTCAAATTTGTGTGGAGTGAGACTTATGAAAAGTCGTTCCAGGAGCTTAAAGTTAGACTTACCACTGCACCAGTCTTGATTATTCCGAAGAGGGATTTGGGTTATGCAGTGTATTGTGATGCCTCACGAGAGGGTTTGGATTGTGTATTGATGCAAGAAGGGAAAATAGTAGCCTATGGCTCATGACAGTTGAAAACACACGAGAGGAACTACCCTACTCACGACCTAGAGTTAGCAGTTATGATATTTGCCTTGAAGATTTGGAGGCACTATCATTATGGTGAGAGATTCGAGGTGTTCTTGGATCATAAGAGTCTGAAGTATCTGTTTACACAGAAAGACTTGAATCTGAGGTAGAGAAGGTGAATGGAGTTCATAGAAGACTATGACTTCGAGTTGCATTATCATCTGGGAAAGGCCAATGTTGTGGCCAATGCCCTAAGTAGGAAGTCCATTAGTGATGTAGCTTGTATTGCCATTCGGGAATGGGAGATGTTGGGTGCTCTTGGTGAGTTTGACTTGCATCTGGGCGGGTCTGTTGAATCTGCAGCCTTGTTCTCTATGGTTGCTCAACCTATGCTTGTGAATCGAGTATTGGAAGCGCAGAAGGGTGACGTTGAGGTAGAATCCCTTTGGGAGAAGATCTCCAGTGGGAAGGTAGAGAAGGGTTTGACTGTGTATCCCGACTTGAGTGTGAGGTACCGTGACCGCTTGTTTGTGCCAGAGTCTTGCAGAGAGGAAGTACTCCTAGAGTTTCTTCATTCATGCCTTGCGGTGCATCCGGGAGGCACAAAGATGTATCATGATCTGAGCTACCAGTTTTGGTAGAGGGGTATGAAGAAAGATGTGGCGGTGTTTGTATTGAAATGCCTTACTTGTCAGCAAGTGAAGACCAAGCATTAGAGGCTAGCGAGTTTGTTGCAACCCTTGCCGATAGTTGAGTGGAAGTGGGAGCATGTCACGATGGAATTTGTCGTGGGTCTTCTGAGGACTCAACGGGGTAGTGATGCCATTTGGGTGGTAGTTAACTGGTTGACTAAGTCGGTGCATTTTATCCCTATGTGCGTGAGAGATTTGGTAGATTGTCTTGCCGACTTGTATATTCGAGACATAGTGAGGTTGCACGGGGTCCCAGTGTCGATTGTCTCAGATAGAGATCTGCGTTTCACTGCCCGGTTATGGCAGAGTTTGCAGAGTGCCTTGGGCACTAGGTTGACTTTTAGCACGGCTTACCATTCTCAGATTGACGGGCAGTCCGAGCGCACTATTCAGATCCTTGAGGATATGCTACGAGGCTGTGTCCTTGACTTTAAGGGGTCGTGGGAGAGACACCTACCATTAGTGGAGTTTGCCTACAATAACAGTTTCCAATCGAGTATTGGTATGGCACCGTTTGAGGCCTTGTATGGCCGACCGTGTAGATCTCTAGTGTGTTAAAGAAAAGTATGAACATTGTATATGTTTAAATTATGAGAACATTGTATATGTTATGGACATCTTGGAAAAATGAGTTTATTGTAAACATTGCATATGTTTGGGAATATGGAATATCACGTGTATTGTGTTACCTAGGGAGCATTGTATATGCCATGTACACTTCTCGAAAATTTGAATTTTTATTAAACATTGTTAATGTTTTGGAAATTATGAATTTCGTTTCAATATGGGGCTCGTGTATCGAGTCGGTGGGAATGAATGGCCGGATGATGGGTCATGGTATTGGATTTTGTAAGAATAACATGGTTGGGAATGACCAAACGTAAATTTTGAGCTTAATTTGTAATTTCGGGGGTGAAATTATTTAAGGGGGGAAGGTTATAGCGATCCCGGATTTTAACCCTGCTCTTATGGTATTCTGAACTTAGGTCTTGTGGTTTAATGTTGTTGTTTATTCATTTTTCCTCCGCTTACTCTTTGAATTTGAGTTTATGAATGTCTTGGGCGTGTTCAGAACAAGTTGGTTGCTAATTGGTCTAGAACCTTGTTGCCTAGAATTTTGGGTTTCCGCTCGAGCGGGTCCTTTTGCGCTTGAGCGGGGTTTGTACTCCTTCAGTACCTTGTGCGTCTGCAAACATACTGTTGAAGTGTTTTTTACGCTCGAGTGGAGTTTATTACGCTCGAGCGGGTTTGAGCTTGAGCGGCCCCTTTGGTGTTGGAGCGGCTGTCTGAAATCTATAAAATACTATACGAGTGTATTCTATGCTTGAGCGGGTCTCTTTGTGCTCGAGCGGGTAGTGCTTTGTTGTCGTGTATTGGGACTCGAGCTGCCTTTATTGTGCTCGAGCGGGTCGAATGTTTGTATTTGACGCTCGAGCATCGAACTCTCTGCTCGAGCGGACTGCGCGTATATCATATCGCGAAAGTGACTTTTTAAATCACTTTTTCTGTCATTTCTCTCTCTCAAACCTTCCAAAACCCTAAGTTGAGAGTCTCTCACTCTAAAATACCCTATCTTTCTACATTTTAGCCTAGATCAAGTGATCTTTACACCCTTGGGTCTTTATTAAAAAGCTTGAGCTCTTCAAGTTCTCCATTTCCATCCGAGTAGAAGTTGATCTTGTCATCTTTGGAGTTTATCTCTTGCTTGGCTCGTCTTCTCTTCTTGAGGTAGGGATAATCTACTCATTTTTATAAGCTTTAACATAAGCATTGATCATCTTGTATAACTAGTTGGTTTAGATAAAGTTAGGGTTTGTGTTTGAGATTATGAAAGAGAGGTTTTCTTATGTGGGCTCTTGATGGGTATGTAAGACCTTGATTATGGGTTAAGTGTGTATACTAGGTGAGATTTTGCCTTGGGTGCACTATTTTGAGGAAAGGGGGAAAAATGCCCTAATTGAATTAAGGGAATTATTGGTGTATTTATGAAATTGGTTTGAAAATCATGAAATTCGAGGAAATTGTGATTAAATGGTGTAGTTGAATTGATGAATCACTCACCTACGGAAAATGTGATAAATCATCTGTTGAGAAATTTATTTATCTGTTTAGATATATCTGTTTGGGCTATGGGTGGAGGATAACCAAGATTGTTGTAGAAACTACATGATGATTAGGAAAATTCAAACTAATCAATTGGATTATGTCATTGAATATGACAGTTGGATATGAACATTGTATATGTGATTGAATTGGTCATTGTATATGACAACGTATTTAAATACATTGTATATGTATCTCGTTTGGGAGGAGATAGGGGATGTACTCCATTGTTTGGGAGGAGATAAGGGATGGACTCCATGGATAATTAAGTTGGCCGGAGTGTCTAGGGTGAAAGTCCCGAAAGCTTATTTACATTTGGGTGCCGGTTTCTTCGAACGTAATTCCGTAAAATGGCAAGTTATTGGAAGTGTTGAATGATGTCTATGATGTTTGTTATTGAAGTATTGTTATATGAGTTGCAGTCTTATTTTAAACTGCTTGATTAATATTGAGCTATGTCAATGAATTGATTTAGATAAGTAATGGGAAGTGGATTAATCATAATGCAAGCATTGACTGATTATGGAGAGGAAATGATGTACTTGTGTTCCATGTGTTAAACATTTATCGGATGCTAATGTTTTAGTTAATTCTCATTTAATGTTTAGCATATCTCTATTGGGCATTGGCTCACCTCACTTGGGGCACCATTTTCAGGTACAGGTGACATGCCGCCTCCAAGATCATAGCTTGGGAGGTTTAGAAGCTGAGGGCTTCTTTTGTTGTTACACCTTTGGGTACATGTAATTCAAGCCAAGGGTTTTATATGTAAAGGAGTTAGGACTCTTCTTTTGTTATATCCAAGTTATACTTGGAAAGGTGTAAGCTCGTAGGGCATTTATTTTGTTTGTTAACATATAACATTTTTTGTAAGGAACACTCTAATGAATGTAACTATAATGTTTCTTTTATTATTTATGGATCTTGTGCATGATTGTTTTTAACCATATTTTGAGGGTGTTACAACACCCAGGGACAGAACAATTAAGTCCGTTCCAAATCTCATCTTTAAACCTTACATAGTTTGTACTTTATGGATTTTACAACCAAATCTCAAAATAGTCAATCTTTCTTGGGAAATACACCCCTCACCACCATTCACAACCTTACCACCATTCACAACCCTACCATGTCGAGGCCACGCCTCTTTTAAAATACACACAAGGGTATATGAGCCAAGGTTCAAGACTAACTCCACACATAATCACCTGAATAGAACAATTTCACAATCATAAAAGGTCACATATATTCCATTCATAACGTTTAGCGTCAACACCTCTCACTGAGATACACCCTCATGTTCCAATACAAAACTCAACATATGCACATCAAGTAGCATAAAATCACATAACCACATAACAAATAACGAGTTGCCACTACGAAGATGGTTAGTCGTTCTAGAAATCCTTTTAGACCTCTAAGTAGAAATCACATTGATCAGGTGCATTTCCAATAAGATTTCTAAGAAAATTTCTAGACCCGACACAACATCCTCGAGACTCAACCCCATGCCCATATAAACATATAATATCTTAGCACATAAGCATGTTATCAGATAGAATGCAAACGTTGCTCACAATCCCGAGGTAAACCCAACTATGGTCAAAACCACTTCCCATGAGCCAAGGTATTCAAACCTGGTTCGCTCTGATACCATGTTGTAATGCCCCGTATTTTATTACTCGGATAACCTTACCAATATTCATTAATTAAGTCCATTTACAAATAACATTTCATCATTGGATGAAATGATGAATAATTAAATATACATATTCCCTCTCGTTATACAACAATGACATTAAATGTACATATTCCCTCCCGGAGTGTCCAGGGTGAAAGTCCCGAATTCGGAGCGCCTTTCATGGAAATCACGATTGGCCATCAAAAGCCTCCGAATTCAGAGCACCCTTCGTGGAAATCACGATTAGTCTATACACAAAAGCCTCCGAATTCAGAGCGCCCTTCGTGGAAAACACGATTGGGCCGATTAAGCCTCCGAATTCGAAGCGGCCTTCGTGAATAACACGATTTGCCAACACATGGAAATCACATATGACCAACATTAAAAGCATCCGAATTCAGAGTGGCCATTGTGAATAACCTGTTTGGGCCGAATAATCCTTCAAATTCGGAGCTCCTTTGATGGATCTGATTGACAAGCACAAACACGATCGAAGTAATAGATGTAATTTAATCTACAAGCATTGATCGAAATAACATAGTCATTTAGAATAAAATGTTTTATTCAAATAGATCAAAATTAGAGTACATGATTCACATTAAAAAAATAATAATTAAGAGTACATGATTTAAGGAACAATATTCATAAAAGTTATTCAGCTCCGTCCTCGTCGTCAGTCTTCTCGGCCTCGAAGGCCTCAAACGGAAAAGTATAACTCTGATACAAGGGTGAAGCCGGATCAACTCCCACGGCTTGGAGAGCCTTGATCCATCCATGCTTAAATCCGCGATTTTTGCATCAACAGACTTCCTCGGCTAGTTTTTCCTTCGTCTTCTCTATTCCAATTTTTTGGGCGTCATAGAATCCTTTTTCATAGGACATGGCCTTCGCGGATTCTAATATGAGCATATTCACTGTTTCTCGGTCAGCAATTGCGTGATGCAAAACTCAGCGATCTACTATCTCCGCGACAATTAGATTCACTTCATTCGTAGAGCGAGTCTCAGTGGCGTTTGCCCTCTTCAGTTCATTTTCAACCTTCTCCGCGCGGGCTTGCAAGCTTTGAATACGAGCATCCTTTTGCTCTATCTCTCTTCGAGCAGCATGAAGACGTATGCCGATTTCATAGGAGGTATACAAACCCTTTACTACTCCATGGACGCCCTCGCAAAAAACTTCATAATTAGTCCGGCCGACCATGGACTGCTGAACTTCTGGCAGAAAAATCTATCCAGCAAACTCGAGTGCTACATTTGGGTCGCGAACAATCGAATCTGCTTCCGTCATCGGTTTGTTCCCCACAAAAACTAAGAAACTTAATGGGCGCGGTGTCGCACTGGTTTCTCCTCTCAAGCGTGGTAGAGGGGAGTTACCACGTTGCTGGTTTTCCTTTCTGGGTGACCTACTCCGACGACGTAGGGACTGGCGTTTCTCACGCTCCCTTGATGTCCTACTCCCCGTGTGCGTAGTCTCACCACCTCGATTCATCTCTGCGTCCAGTTCCGCCAGCGTCCTACCTTCCCCCTTACTGTTGAAGAATAGTCTTCTGGCCATCCACAGTCATCCACACTGCTTTTTTCCTCTCCCAATTTGTTGGATTTGAATGCAACAATGGAACCTCTGCGCATGTAGCCCCCACCCCATTTATTCATTACGGGTGCAACACTCCCGAGGCTATCTCATCAATGCTAAATTTCAAAACCTTAAATTCCAAACCTTATATTCGGTGTTCTAGTTCATTCATTAGCTGGGGCAAGGGCAGATTCATTAATCTAATTGGCTAAATAGATTCATTAATCTAATCGGCCAAATGTCGAGGCCTTGCGTCGATAAGTTCATGTGCCCCAGCCACTCTATGAACCACCGGTATTCGGTGTTCCAGTTCATTCATTAGCTGGGGCAAGGGCAGATTCATTAATCTAATCAACTAAATAGATTCATTAATCTAATCGGCCAAATGTCGAGGCCTTACACCGATAAGTTCATGTGCCTTAGCCACTCCATGAACCGTCGATATTCGGCGTTCCAGTTCATTCATTAGCTGGGGCAGGGGCAGGGGCAAATTTATTAATCTAATCGGCTAAATAAATTCACTAATCTAATTGGCCAAATGTCGAGGCCTTGCACCGATAAGTTCATGTACCCCAGCCACTCCATGAACCACCAGTATTTGGCGTTCCAGTTCATTCATTAGCTGGGGCAAGCGCAGATTCATTAATCTAATCAGCTAAATAGATTCATTAATCTAATCGGCCAAATGTCGAGGCCTTGCGCCAATTTACTCATTCTTTTATCGAATGTCTAATTTATTCATGATCTCACATCCTACCAAATTGTTAACGGCCGATTCGTTAATTTATTCGGCTAAATTGCATAGGATGTTTAATTTGATCTTACATCCTACTAGATTGTTAACTGCCGATTCGTTAACTTATGTGGCTAAATAGCAAAGACATTTTTATCGGATGTTTAATTTACTCATATGCAGCAGACAAAAGCATAGAAAATTTTCATTAATAAATTGAAAGCAGATAGTATATGCAGTAGACAAAAAAACATAGGAAATTTTCATTAATTAATTGAGTACAGATAGTAGTCATTTTACACATGAAAATTACCTTGCATTTAACTTCCAATCGAAGTAAAGAAATGGAAATCTACTAACAAAAACCTACAAAAACTATGCATCTAAGATGCCTAACAAAAATCAAAATATCACCCTAATCAATCTTCAGGGTCAAACTCTAGCGGCTTAATGTCCACCTGCTTGTATGGAATCGACTGCGCCAATGTCACATTAGCGGCAGTGAGGGCTTTGAGCTAGCCGTGTTCGAAGTCCCGATTCTCAAACTTGGGAACTTCCTCCACGTAGTTCTTCAAGGCAGTGTCCTTTCCAGCTTGGAACGCTTTGGAAATCTCGGAGTCAGCTATTTCCTTTGCCTTCTTTGACTCTTCCAAATTGGCTTCCAGCTTGGCAATCACCTCCTTGGCCAAGTTGAGCGCGTCTTCGCTCGCGTTTGCCCTCTCTTCGGTGGCCAGCCTTAGTTGGTCAGAATTCTTCGCCTTTTCGGCCTCAGAGTCGACTTTCGCACGTTCCTCCTCCGTTTTCGCTGCCTCAGAATCGACTCTTTGAGAGGCTTCCACAACCTTGCTCTTTTCATTTTCAATTTCGACTGTCAGCAAGCCAATTTGTTCAATGGCGTCATGTTGATAGCGGCCGATTTTGGCTATCCTGCCCACCGTCTGCAAAACAAGGAATTAGAGTTATAAAATTTTTTAAAAATATATATATATATATTTAGGCGAAAGACTGTAGATAAGGCTCAAGTAATGTACCAACAAGGCTGATTGAGTGGCTAATGCAATTGACAGTAAATCAGGCTCTGCCCGGAAAGTGGCTCTGTCGATCGGCAGGGAAATTGAGGAGGCCATGCTCAAGGCCACGGCCGAATTTTTCAAGGCCGACACATCGGAAGCAATCGGTACATTCCTTATCTTTGGTTGAACAGTGAACAGAACAACCAAGTCCGACTCCTCAATGCGCGGCTGTTTATCGATTTGGTCCTCCTCAGAGATGGCTTCGCGCTCGGCGGGGCGCTTTTTCCCTCTTTGCTCGGCCTCCTGATCCCCCAGTTCTACTTGTTCTGTCTTGGCCGTTTCAGTCTGAGCCGTTTCTTCAACAATAACAGGCAGAGAAGACTTAGTGACAGTAACAGGCAGAGTTTCAGATTGGATGGTCTCGGCTCTCCTTCGGGCGGCCATCCTTTCGACGTTTTTCCTCATGGCCAGCTACATGAGCGACTCACCAGCCATGTTCTCAGGATGTGCGCCGGGAAGGTCCCCTAAGTCTGTAAAAATGTCTTCAAAGGAGACGTCCCCTCGGCTTGAAGTGGACGGAAGGTTGGATGGATTGAGGCCGGCTTCCTCAAAGGCCAAGTTTAGAGCCTCGTCTACTTGATCTTCTGACTGGTTCGGCTCCTTGGTGACTTCTTCGGCTACTTGTTCCTCCACCTGCTCCGAATCGGAGGCTTCCAAACCAATCTGCCTTAGGTTTTTGAAGTTGGGGAAGATAAGGGCCGTAAGCTGCTCTTTGCCCCTCGGAATCAAAATGTTGTTTGCTATTGAAAATGTTGAGTAAGTCGGCCCGTATCTCAGAAGAATGTGGGCCGCCCTCCCTTGTTTCTAAAGGTTTGGACGGCCAAAGAACTGGAGTGCGACTTTAATTTTCGCAAGTACGGCGTCGTCGGTCGAAACTAGAACTTTCTTCAAATTGTTGCCTGCACAAATAAAACGATAAGTAAATAGAAGGAAAGCCAGGTAAATATATAGAAGAAAAAAAAAACACATAAGGAACTATACGGCCACCTAGTTTGCCTTTTCGTCTAGGCACAGGATCTAGGCGATCTTCACCCTCGCCGAATTCCCAGTTGCCTCGAACAACGACCATTACATCGTCAACACGCTTGCCAGAGCTGGCAAGCATAGTCACCAAGTGATGGTCGGTGTCCTTGGCCATGAGAAAATAGCGCCCCTGCCAGCCAGAAGATTTGGCCAGGGCATAACAATGCCGAATAGCAGGTATACCAAGATTGATCCTAAGGCATCGGTTCAACTCTATAATCCCCATTATGATTCGAAAAAAATTTACATTAGGTTGGGAATGGATTAGACCCTATTAGCGAAGGACGACCTTTAAAAATGGGTGAAGGGGGAAACGGACTCCGCCCTCAGCAATTGATAGGGGAGGAAAGATGATTGTACTTTCATCAGTCCTCTCCATATCAACGGTGCTGTTTGTCACGAGTGACAGATGGACATCGTCGGGGATGGAAAAATGGCGTCGAAAACCAGAAATTTGATCTGTATAAAGGATGTCTTTCAAATGTTTTGCCATCTTAGCCAGTCTAAGGAGAATACAAAACTAAAAACAAATAAGGAAATGGGATTCGAAATGAAGGAGAAGAGAACTTACAAGAAGCAGAGGAGACAATGAGAAACGAGAGGAAGTTGCAGAGGTCGCGAAATGAAGAAGGTATACTAAAAGGCAGACCAGAAGCTTTGAGTATTCAAAAAACATACATTCGAAAGGACAACATAGTTTCAAATTGCATTAAATGAAGGAAGCATACGAAAGGGTGGGAAGATGTAATGATGCCTAAAAAGCGTGTGTGTTCTGACATATGCGTTGAAATGAGGTTAACCGCCGTTTTTTCTTTGGCTTTTCAAGTTCGAAACCAAACACGCCGTTCGAAACCAAACATGCCGACTAACTAGTGTTAATAGGATGTTTGGGGGGTAATTGTGAGAGCCGGATGATGTTGATGTACATGCAAGAAAGCCGAATACAGGTCTGAGGATAATCAGGATAAAATTTTATTCAGCTTCGTCCTAGACGATCCCAAAGCCGAATAGATTAATCGGCCGTAGAATCGGTTGAACAAAAGCCGAATAAATAAACGTGCAATGGATCAAGAGTGGGCCTGACCCTCGGACCCAAAAGAAAATATAAATAGAGGAACATAAGCCAAAGAAAGGAACGTGAGAACAGACCAAAGAAACTTAAGTTACAAGCAAACTAGAGACATATACTAACTTGTCCGTCGGAGTGCTAATTCTGGCACCCCCGACTGGAGCGTTAATCCCTTTTTTTAGGTGGCCATCAGAGGATCAGGAACGTCTATCAAGATACCAGAGTATTTCCAAACCTACTTCCCCACAGATACAAATGAATAGGGTGTTAGTGGACAATGGGGCAGTAGTGAACCTGCTTCCGAAGTCCTCCATGAAAAAATTGGGAAAAAGAAACCCCAGATTAGCACAACCATTGCTAGTTTCGCTGGGATAAGCAGATGGCTCAGGGTATTCTGCCCATCAACTTGAGTGTGGGAACCAGAGATTGCATGACAGCATTCTTTGTTATAGACAGTAATGCCAAGTATAATGTTTTGCTTGGCAAGGATTGGATCCACACCAACAAATGTGCACCTTCTTCTTTACATCAGAAAATAATGATAGCCCTAAGCAATAGAGAGACAGAGGAGACCAACGCAGACCGTCAACGCTTTATCGCTTATGTTGATTTTACAGAGGCCATGTTATACACTGAATGAGTGGCACCACTCAGTGTACTGAGGAAGCCTGATGGAACAGCTGAAGTGACGGCTAATGAGGAAGTAGCACACCTGAAGCACTTAGTGCAGAAGAGTGCTAATGAAGAGTTCGTCACCAAAGATGACAATGATGCCTGGTTATAGACAAGAAGATAAGAACCAAGAAGCCAGACCCTTGGCCTTAGTCAAGTTTTCAGCATTGGACATAAAGTCAATAGTCCAGAAGGTTTAGGAACAAGAGAAGAAAGCCATGGTGGTTGGCTGTAATCAGGAGCAACAAAAGGCCAGGCCTTTGTGCATTGGACATCGACACAAAAGTCCAGGAAATACAGGAAGAAGAAGCCTTATAGACAGATTTTGTCTATGAGGAAGAAAGCAAAGATGTTAAACTAGAGAAGGTGGGAGCAGAACAAAATGAAGAAGTTGCTTTGAAGGAAGAAGAAGTCAAAGGAGAAGCATTAATAAGTGCTCAAGTACAAGACCCCTTGGAATAAGTCAATTTAGTGGAAGGTTCTGCACAGCAACCCACTTATATCAGTGCTTGGTTAAGTCTTATTGACAGGAACTAGTTATTAGTAGTCCTAAAGCAATATAAGGATTGTTTTGCGTGGTCTTATAATGAACTGCCTGGATTGGATAGGTCATTAGTGGAACATAGGCTCCCTATGAAGCGTTACTTCAAGCCACACAAGCAGAAACCACGACGGATGAGCCTTGAAGTGGTTCAGAAAGTGAAGGAGGAGATTCTTAGGCTCCTTAAAGCAAGCTTCATTAAAACAGCCAAGTATGTCGAATGGTTGTCTAACATTGTGCATGTGGTTAAAAAGAATGGCAAAATGAGGGTATGCATCGATTTTAGAAATATGAATTTGGAAACTCTAAAAGATAAATACCCCATGCCTATAGTTGATCTATTGGTGGACAGTTTAGCAAGGCACAGGATTTTGTCTATGATGGATGGGCATTCTGGTTACAACCAGATCTACATTGCAAAAGAGGATGTTCACGAGATAGTATTCAGGTGTCCTGGGAATATTGGCACCTTCGAATGGGTGAAAATGCCATTTAGTCTAAAGAATGCTGGGGCAACATATTAGAGGACAATGAATAATATCTTTCATGATCTTATTGGAGGATATGTAGAATGTTACATTGATGATATTGTTGTAAAGTCTCAGTCTATGGAGGAACACTTGGTTCACTTGGTAGCAACTTTCGAAAGAATGAGAAAGTTCAAGTTGAAGGTTAATCCTCTCAAATGTGCTTTTGGTGTATCAGTTAGAAACTTCTTGGGATATGTAGTGCACAAGAAGGAATACAGATTGATTAGAACAAAGCCAAAGCCATCATTGAGGCCAAACCTCTATCAAGTAAGAAAGAATTACAAAAGTTCCTTGATTAGGTTAATTTTCTTCGAAGATTTATTTCTAACACTGCAGGAAAGACTAAAGTATTTTCTTCTTTGTTAAAGTTGAAAAATGAAGAAGAGTTTGTGTTGACAGTAGAGCATCAAGCTGCTTTAGCCTACTTGGCCAACCCTCTAGTGTTGATGCCACCAAGGAGAGACAAGCCCTTGAAGTTATACATTTGTAACAACCCTCGTTACTGTTTACCGAATACCACTGATTACCGTTAAACTGAAATTGATTATGACAAGTGATGGAACTGATTGAAATACTGAACTAACTGACTGACATCTGGAACTAAATTGATTGAATATATCTGTTTAGTTGTATATCTATCTGTTGCTTATTTGATTATCTGTTTATGTTTTTATGTTTAAACTGTTAATTGAAGGCCTTATCGGCGGCCGAATCCAAAATTGATTGATGTTCCATGATCAGTAGAAATAATGTGATTTTATGGTGTATTTATCTGAAAATTCATTTGGTATGATTAAACTAGATTAAACTAGAGTAAAATATGTTAAATTGCATAGGTTGGCTTTAATTACAATCATGCCATCTAGTGGCCACTATCTAAGACCACTTTTGAGTCTCATTACACCTAGATCAAACATTTGCTCTGCCCATTCCCCTTGTTCTTGCCGACCAAGAGGGTTAGAGTGAGAGAAAGTGAGTTCCTCCTTGATAATTGCTTGTGAACTTGGAGAATTTAGAAGACAATTGTGAATTTGAGCTCCTACACCTTATAATTCAAGACTTAGGTAAGGACGTTACCTTTTCATTGATGTATTTAAGATTGTTCATGCATGGTTCTTGAGCCTCTAGAGAGCTAAGTCATGTCTTAGTCTAATAATGTTGAATTGAAGCTCATATCATGCATGCATGTCTACATTGTTGCATTTTGAGGGTGATTACATGGGATTTGGTACATGCATGTTCATATTATTGTTAGAGTCCATGTTTTCATCTTGTCTTTGGAAGATTTGAGCTCATTAGAGCATGTTTTGAAGTTTTGAAATGGTTTAAATCCATGCATGTCATGTTTGTAGCATGTTCATGAAATTTGGTTTAAAATTGAGTTTGAATTAAACACCCTTGGGGTTTGATTTCTCAAATTGAGCTTTGAATCATGTTGTTTTAAGTGTTTACAAGTGTTTTCCAGGTTTTCAGCCCAAGAGGATCGAAAATTTTGCATTTAAACTTGATTTTGAGCTTGGGACTCAAATCTGGAATTTCCAGATTTTGGGCCTCGGCGAAAAAGTGGCGCCGGCGTGAAATGCGAGCATCTTGCATGAGTTCGTCGAGCATCCATCGAGCGTAAATTTGGAGCATCCAGTATTTTTTATCAGAAGACACGCGGAGTTCACGCTTGAGCGGAGATCCAAAGTCACGCCGGCGAGACCTCTGTTTTCAGCAAATTTTGTACAGTGTTCAAAAGTGCATCTTTGCATCCTCTTTCCATCCTAGGCATTCCTAGGGCATATTTCAGGCATCTTAAAAAGGATATGGATATAGAACACACCAAGGCAAATTTAGGGATTAAGTTATTATCTTTCCCAACTGTGAAACTTAGTGTGTGTTCAATCTGTTAACTGTATAGGGTTGGCATTCCAAGGAGACGCTCTAGTTCACTGTAGCCCAGAACTCTGTGAGTAACAATTGTGTAAAGATATGTTCAAAATGAGTATCTTCTGAATACTGAACTGAACTGTTTACTGAACTGATATTGATTACTGAATGAATGTATGTCCTTTATTTCTAAACTGTACTGTGGCATCCTTAGCACCTACTATTTACTATTATCAAGAGATCTCCTCGTGGAACCTTACTAATTGATGGCCATCATTCTTTGTTAGGTCTTTTAAGACCTCATTTTACTATTATGCTAATGGATGTACCACATATACTAAAAGATTTAATGAACTTTCATTCGACATTCATTCTAAACCTCTTTATGCATTATGTTATTCACTAGGCTTTAGCTCATATATATATGTAGGTGTACAGAACCCCGGATCAAAGCTAGAGGCGTCGGGTAAACTCCAGTTTGTCAAGCCAACCAATGTGCCTCATTGCTTGAGGTTAACTTGAGAAGCTATGGCTTAGGGGTGTTTTATTTTCTATACCGCTTTTGTAACATCAGATAGACCTAACGCTTTTTTTCTATTGTTTATCGGGGATTAAGTCCCTGTTCTAACTATTTGTATATGATATGCATACTGTTTTGTATCATTCTATATAAATGTATGAAAAATCTTTTGGCATCTGTGTATCCACATTCATTTGGGCATTGCTTATTTGAAGTTATACATTGCTGCAACAGAAGATTCATTAGGAGTTTTCCTAACTCAGGACAATGAAGAAAGCAAGAAGCAAGCAGTTTATTACCTTAGTACGTTTTTAAATTCTTGCGAATGTAAATATTCAGCTGTAGAAAAGCCATGTCTTGCATTGTACTTTACGGCAATGAAATTAAGATATTATTTTTTGCCTACTGCTGTCTTGGTAATTGCAACCACAGACTTGGTTAAGTACATGTTGTCTAGACCTATGTTGAAAGGAAGAATTGGCAAATGGATATTAGCTCTATCAGAGTTTTATCTAGAATATGTCCCTCAAAAAGTAGTAAAATGACAAGTTTTGGCTAACTTCTTGACAGATCATCCATGTCAAATAGAAAGCCAAGAGATAATAAACCTTGGTATGGTCAATGTTGAGCCATGACAAATGTGGTTCGATGGATTAAAACCCAATGGTTTGGTTGGAATTGGTGTTATAATTAAATCACCATAGGGGGTAGAAACCACACATAGTTTCAGAGTGGATGAAACTACTTGTTCCAATAAACAAGCTGAATATGAAGCTTTAATAATGGGACTTGAGATACTTATTGGATTACAAGCTCATGCAGTTAATAAATTTGGAGATTCCCAATTGGTAATCAACCAAGTAAAAGAAATCTTCAAATGTCAAAGTGCAAGCATGTTACCATATTATGTTGCTGCACTGCATTTGCTTTCTCAGTTTTAGATAGCCAATGTGACTTATATCCCAAGATTCATGAACCATAAGGCCAATGATGTAGCTCAAAAGGCCTCGAATTTCAAAAGAAAAGGGAATACCCAAGTGGACATAAGTCAAGCAACATATCAGAAGTTAATACCACATTTGGCTAAAAAAGGTATCATGGTAGAAGTTAACCAGAATAACTTAGAAGAGCATGATTAGAGACATCCAATCATTCAATATTTAACTGGCCCATCTTCGAAGGGCAACCGGAAAATTAAATTACAGTCGATGCAATATATAGTGTATAACAATGCTTTTTACAAAAAGGGAGTAGATGGGTTACTGTTAGAATGTTTAGGGCCAAAGGACGCGTTGACTGCTATGGTTGAGGTGCATGAAGGCATTTGTGGGGCCCATCAGCCTGGTGTGAAGATGAGATGGTTGCTTCGAAGGCACTTCTACTATTGGCCACTATCCTAAAGGATTACATAGAGTATGCAAAAGGATGTCAAGCATGCCAAAAGCATGGCTTGATAAGACATGTACCAGTAATTGATTTGCATGCAGTTGTGAAGCCTTGGGCATTCAGAGGATGGGCAATGAATGTGATAGGGAAAATACATCCTTCCTCTTCGAAGCAACATTGTTTCATTCTAGTGGCTACAGACTACTTCACTAAATGGATAGAAACTAAGCCTTATAAGGCAGTAGATCAGATTGAAGTTATGGGATTTATTAAGGAATTGATCCATATGTTTGGCATACCACAGACCATAACTGTAGATAATGAGACTGTATTTTATGGAAAGATGGTAAAATCTTTTGATGCAGAGTTTGGAATTAGCCTTGTTAATTCCACCTCTTATTATGCACAAGCAAATGGTCAGGTTGAGTCATCTAACAAATCCTTGAAAAAAGAAATACAAAGAGTTGTGGAAGACAATCCTAGGGATTGGCATAACTTGTTGTTAGATGTGTTATGGGCCTATAGAATTTCTCCAGGGTCAAGTATAGAGATGACTCCTTATGCCTTAGTATATGGACATGATGCAAATTTGCCTGTGGAAATTAATATTAAATCCTTGAGGGTAAGATGCCAGGACTAGTTAACTTCTAAGCAGTACCATGAAAGCACGTTCTTGGAATTAGAAAATGTGGATGAAGCTAGAATCTTAGCATCAAATAGTATTCCTTTCCAAAAGAAGAAAGCAACCAAAAACTATAATAAGAAAGTCAGGCACATTAGCTTTGATGAAGGTGATTTGGTATGGAAAACAATACTTCCAATAGGAATTAAAAGCCATAAGTTTGGCAAATGGTCACCTAATTGGGAAGGACCATGCCAAATTCATAGAGTCTTGCTTGGGGGAGCATACCATTTGAGAAATCTGAATGGATATGTGTATCCCAAGAAAATCAATGGCAGGTATTTGAAGTCTTACTATCCAACTGTGTGGGAAACACAATAAGTATGAGAAATGCAACAGTAAAAATAAATAAAAGGGCATGAAGCACTCAGATAACAAATAAAGATTTCATTTCATAAAGAATTGAGTACACGCAGCCACAAATTGGACCAAAAATCAGTACAATGTTTTCAGTTGTTCCCTTAGAATTGATTCTCTACCCCTAAGGGATGGGAACAACTGGATGGTTGTAGCCATGTCTTGTCTTTTGTTAGCTAGCCCCTGGTTAGTAATTTGCAACTTCTTGGCATTTTGATCCAAGGCGAGGTTGACTGCTGCTAGCTCTTCTTCTAGTTGAGCTTTTTTCTCTAATAGTTGGGATTGAAACTGGGAGGCATAGGAGTGTTGTCCCTTTAATTCAAACACTTCAGCATGGATATGGGATACAAACTCCTTATCCTTCAACAATTTTTCTTCTGCAACCTTAGCCATTTGGCAGATATTGAAATAAAAGTCTATGGTGGCTACTGTCTGAGATAGGTGGCTTGAAAATGCCAGATTGGATTGCTCAATGGCGGGCAACATTTAAGGAAACCATTCTTGATGATAGGCCTCTGTAAAGCTTCAAATGGAATCCTCGAAAATGTTTGTAGTAAATCCAAGCAAGTGCCCAAGTCTACTCGAGGTAATGAAGCTTTAGAAGTAGTGGAGGACCTCTTAATAATCTCTAGTGAAGAATGATGAAGGATTAATGGCTCAGCCTCACTGCTTGGTACCTGAGCTAGTGAAGAGATGCCAAACAAACTGGCCAGCTGAGTGTAGCTTGACTTTTTCGTGCCCCTTTTCAGAAGTTCGAATATAAGTCCTACAGTATTGGACTCCCATGGTTCTGAATCTAATTCCACAAGTGCAATGTAAAATAGATAATCACCAAAGAGTCCAAATCCAGCAAATCTTTTGGAAAATCGATTTTGAATCAAATTGCCAAAAATAGACTGCTTCGCTAGATATAGAGTCGCTATCTAAATAATTTAGGAAACCCATGACTCGTGCTAAAGGCCACGTGTCCGTCATGGTCGGCAACTACCATTTATGGCCGGTAGTCTCTCACTCTGACCTACTATCCTTTTTTGTGCTGAACAGTACTGGAAGCATGTGTTTTGTTCTGCTTTTTGTCTATTTTAGAGTCTTGTCTTCAGTCCTTTTGGGGTTTAGCAAGTTTGTTGAGTTCTATTCGTTTTGCTTTGCTTATTGAGTTGTATTTGTGTTGTTTCTGCTTATCAAGTTGTTGTTGTTTTGTTTATTGAGTTGTTGTCATTTTGTTTATTGAGTTGTATATTGTTTTCAATTGCTGGTCGGTTCATTACCCGATTAAGAATGTTGTGTCAATGCGAATGTTCAGTTTTTATTATCAAATTCAATCTCATTTCCATGCTAAGTGGTGCTCATGATGCAAAATATAACATTTTTTCAAAGGAAAAAATTGATTTTCATTCCGATCATGGTTATTTTTACAAAAAGGCAGTACAAGTTTTCGAAGCAAATAAAACCTTTTTGAAGTTATAAAATGCGCTAAAACTATAAAGAAAAGGAAACTAAGCAAAAACACAAAAAATCAGCGCTGGTCACCTCAGGCTCAAGAAGCCCTGTTCGTCCTCTTTCTCGGAGGAGAGGACTATGGGGCACTGTCTCCATCGACACCACTGTCTGACTCTCCCTCTAAACCAGAGCCATCTCCGCTCTCCAGCTCGGAGCTTGCCTCAGCATCGCCCCTGTTCTCGGAACCCAAGCCGGCTCATCATCTCCACTCTCAGATGACTCTAAATGCCGACTCCCTGCCTCCTCAGAGTCACTCGTCTCAGCATCATCATCACTCAAAATGGGCTATGAAGGGCGGTTCCTATCTCAGGTGCCTCTAGCTCTGCCTCGGCCGCGTGCTGGAGACTGCCTCTCTTTCCTCCCTACTGTCGGAGGAGGTACTATTGGTTAGGTGCTGCAACTACCGCTGGCGCCACCAGTATGGGTGGGATCTGAAAAAACAGTTGTCACATTAGTTATAACATGTGTATCAGATGCAAGCAGAATGTGCAGAGTAAGTGTATGCAGAAATCATATATGATGTATCAATGCAGTGTGTGATTGTAGTGTATGGATGCAGTATGCAAGCGCAATGTGTCCGATGCAGTCTATCGAAGCAATGTATCAGTGTAGTTTGGGAAGTTTTCAGTTGAAATGTCAGTGTCAGTGTGTCAATGGAAATTTGATGTCTATGATGTAAAAATGAAGAAATTACCTAAACACTGTAGAGGCTAAGCAGGGCCTTTCTCCTCTGTACCATCTCCCTACCAGCGAGGTTATCAGCTCGAGGGCGCCTCATGTATACTTGATGGAAGCCTGCAAATGAATATATCTGAAATGAAATATGGAGTGTAAATATAAAGTGTGGTTCATATCGGAGTCGGGCCCCGTACCCCGACAAGCTCATGACCAGCTGCTGCGGGCTCGATTAGGATCTGGTAGGCATCCCCGGTGTGTCGCCAGCAAGTCAGCATGGTGGGAAGCTCTGGCCAATCAACCCTCTGTCCCGCTTAGGAAGCCCCTCTGCTATGAGCCCTGCTCGCCCGGGTCACTCTACGTCTTGCTTTCGCAGCAAGAGCTCTCATCTCCTCAGCTCCACGAACGCCAGTCAGGGGCGGCATTAGGTGTGTCATGATGAAAGCTGCATAGTCACCCTCCGCTTGGAAGAAGTTGACATCAAGGCCCATAATGAACTGGATGAACTCCTCAACAAATAGGCTCTCTGTGGACCGCATGGACTCTGGTGGAGCCATCGGGACGATTGGGTCCGGTAGGCCCATAATCTGGTGCACGAAGCGCTCACCCAAGAACCAAGCCCAACAAACCGGACCCTTAAGCAGAATGCGGTAGCAGGAGACGGCCCAGACATCGGCAAACTGGTCCTGGACCCCCCTGGCATCAAGTCCTATGGCTGCCATGTGATCTGCAAACAGGAGTTGTACAGATTATTAGTTGCTGTTAGTTGCTAAATGTGTCTAGCAAAATAGTTTCAAAGCAAAAATGATTGTGCTTTCGGATTACCTCATGGGCAGCTACTGTGTTGAAGTACTGCTTGAAGAATGTGAAAGGCTTACGGGTCCTATGGCGAAGCTGATTGTCCTATATCCGCGAATAGGGGACTGTCAACGGAAGCTCCTCTACGGGCTCGGTGGTGAGGGTCGGAAAGTATGCGTATACCTCTAGCTACAAGAAAAATGCAGTGGTATGTGATCAATACAATATCGAGCCGATACAGAAAGTGCAAAACAGAAAGCATAGTGTATGAATAGTGTTTGAGCAGATACAAAAATCTGAAGTAGAAAGCATGTGGTGAAATAGATGTAAGGCAGAAACTGTAAAAAAAATGTAAAGTACAAAGAGGGAACTAAGATGTGTACCTCCCAGGCTCGCCAGTAGCCTCCAATCGAGTCTCCCCACAAACGGGAGGTAGAGCTCATATATCTGTATAGTGTGATGAGGCTAGCTCTGCCCCAGTCGTAGAAATAAACCCGAGGAAGGGTCACTAGGGCACTCAGCAAATACAGGCCAACGGTATTCCACCTATTCGAAAACAAGGTGGTATCGAAAAAAACATCAAGAAGCCCCTGGCGTACTACTCGATCTCCTCTATTGTCTCAGGCTCAGTCCCTCTGAATCGCTCTGCGAACCAAGTGTATCTGATCATCCCCGTCCGGTATATGGGCGGGTATGCCCCTAGCAGCTTGAACTAGGCTGCCTCTCACTCCTCCACAACTGTATCAATAGGGATCGGATCGCCCCCTAAGTCTAAGCCAGTGATCATGGCAACGTCGTAAGGAGTTATCATCATCTCTCTTACGGTGAAAAAGTGGAAGGAGTTAGTGGTGTCCCATCACTTCTCCACCAGTGCTCCTAGGAGGGGACGACTAGCGGTGAACCAGGTCAAGCTAGAGCAGAAGAGGCCGAAGCCCATCTAATCAATTATGTCACGAACTCCAGCTGGGAGCTCGTCATACCAGTCTCAAGCAGTCGTAGCACCATAGCCTCTAAAGGCACGAGACTTGTTCTGTGGCAGAAGACAAATGCATCAGATAAGGGTAGTACATGAAATGCAAAAGATATAGGGCAGTGTATGAAATGAAATCAAATGCAATCAAGTGAATCCGATACAAGGTAGTGCAGGAAATGCAAGTAACTAAAGGCAGAAATACATGAAGTAGAAATACATGAAAAATAGGGTGCTTACCTCAACGGCAATGGCCGACAAGTGAGAATCTGGCTCCCTTAGCCAAAGGTCCTCCGGTACACCGCGGGCAAACTTGGTGAAGCATCTAATGCTTCCGGAAGTGGGCAATATATGTGTCTGTGGATGATATCTCGCCGGATCGAAAGGTCGTAGCCTCAGTGGTAGCGGCTCGACCTCGGGCTCAAACTCTGCCTCTAAGTCAGCCTCAAGGTCAGCTATCAGCTCCTCTACCTCCGACATAGGTGGAACTACCAGGGAAACCTCCAGAGGAGCCCTGTCATGAGAAATCTCGTCTGCCATTTGAAAATAGGTGCGAGATGGGGTGAAAAGTGAAGAAAAATGAAGAAAAAGGGTAAACTTGAAAAAAGTCAAACCCTAGGAGAGAGAAAATGGAGGAGAGAGTCAAAGCGGGGAAAAGTGCTCAAAACTCGAGAGAAACTTGAGGGGAATAAGCCTAGAATGGTGGAAATAAGGAAAGAAGTGCCGAAATCAAATTTCAATTGGTTCAAAGTGAAGGAAATAAAGAGATTTTAGCAAATCAACTTTGCGTGGGGTGTTGAAAAACTCGTAGAAAGCGCAAATCTAGAGAGAAGGAGTGTCTAGAGAGAGAGGGAGATGATTTTTGGGCATGAGGAAGTAAGGAAATGAAGTGTGGAGGTGAATACTTAAAGACCCAAGGCTAATTGACCAAAAAACCCTCGCACTGCTATCGATGGCCAGCAAGGATCATTGTTGGTCGGCATCTGGCCGACAGCCTTCCCTTCTGGCCGGCAGCCTCCTTTGGGTTCTTGATGATGTTTTGTATCCTTGGTTCCCAATAAATGAAGGGATTGTTCACTGTTTGGTTCAGAATGTCTCTATGAAAGCTTAAAATTGTGTTTTCGATGCGCGATGTTCGTCACTTGTCAACATGAATGAAGTGTATCCTTTAGATACATTGTAATTATTTTGAGAGATAAATCGGAAGTTGCCTTTGAGTTTGTTTTTGTCAAATCATGCTTTGATATCTTGCATAGAACATGCATTTCTTATTCGTTGCATGGAACATGCACTTCACTTTGTGGCATAGAATATGCATTTCACATATGTTGTTGTAAGATATGCATCTCACAAGAATTGCCTGCGTGTCTTGCATTTGTTCTTGAAACATGCATGGAATGTGCATCCACTTTTAAATCACGCATAGAATATGCTCCTGTTATCAATCATGCATAGAATATGCTTCTTGATAGTTTTTTTTTCTCGCATTGAACATGCCATTAACATTGTATCTCAGTTGTTTGTCTTGCATAAAACATGCATTCCTATTGAATTACACATGTTAGGTTTCTTTCTTGGAAATGCATGATATTGTATGTACGGTTCATTCAAAGGAGTTCCAAGTACAATCGTTTGTGCCCTTCGGATTGCATCCTTTTACTCTTCATCCTCTCGCATGAGACACGTTAGGACTCCTTCGGTTAAAAACATTTGACTGCGTCCTAGTGTTCACACCACCCCCTCGGTTAAAAACATTCGGGTGCATCCTGGTGGTCACACCACCCCATTTCGGTTAAAGACATTCGGGTGTGTCCCGGTGTTCATACACCCCTCTTTCGATTAAAAAACATTCGGGTGCATCCTGGTGTTTACACCACCCCCTTTCGATTAAAAAACATTCGGGTGCATCCCGGTGTTTACACCACCCCCTTTTGATTAAAAACATTCGGGTGCGTCCCGGTGTTCACACCACCCCTCTTTTGGTTAAAAACATTCGGGTGCGTCCCGGTGTTCACACCACCCCTTTAGTTAAAAACATTCGAGTGCGTCCCGATGTTCACACCACCTCCTTCGATTAAAAATATTCGGGTACATCCCGGTGTTCACACCACTCCTTCGGTTAAAAACATTTGGGTGCGCTCAATATTCACACCATCCTTTTTCTCCTTTCGCATGCGACATGTTAGAACCTCGGTTGAGACCTCGGGTGTGCCCGACGATTACGTCGCCATTCTCCTTTCTTGCGCGTCGCGTAGTCGAGCTTTTATTTTCTTACATCCTTTCTGCATGAAATATAGTTTGGACTTGTGTTTGTTTACTTGCTTCTTTTCATGATCGGAATTGTTGTGCCTTGTTTCAGTTTGTTTAAGTGTGGCATTTCTTTGCATAGCATTTGCATTTGAATGTTTCATTGCACAACCTCATTGGGTGATCATAAGTTATGTTCCTGCATCATGCATATCATTTGCATTTTGCCCTTGAACTACACTGGTTTGATTCCTTGCAAAGGGATACGTAGGCAACCTACGGGCGCAACCATTTATTTCTGTTTTGATTGTTTGTCCAAGTCTTACGGCCTTGTCAAAATGGGTCATCTCTGGGCTTTGACATTCACTCACAACATTTCATGACTCTGAGTTCTGTCAAAGAGGGTTAATATTAGACACCCCATTTTTGATGGCCCTTTGAGACTTGGATGTTCTTGCAGGTACACTCGATAACGAGTCTGTTTGCTCGCCGAGTGCTCGAAGTCCTTAGTGGAACGCCACAACTTTGAGCCTTTCAAACCCTGCATCCTACACCTGATGACGAGTCTGTAGACACCCCATTTCAAACCCTACAGCCTTTCAAACCATGAAATTGATGTCTTAAATATTTTCAGTGGCAAAAAACATGTTTTGAAGTCCAAAATTGGAGGGGTTAGCCTCCCCTCCTTGTGTCTTGTTTGTTAGCCTAGTTAATTCCATATGTTAGCGTGATTTTCTAGCTTTTTATAGCTATACTCCAGCATGTTTTTGCCTTTGTTTTAGACTGCTTTAGCTCTGTTTTGATCTATTTGGGTCAATTGAATCTTGTTTTTCATGGTTGTAGTGTAAAGGTCCTCACAAGAATGGTGTTTTAGGCCATTAGGCACCTCGTGTTTGAGTTGATTCTATGCTTTGGTGTCATTTTTCACTTCATTTCAGCACTTATAATCTCTGCAACCTTCCTCATTTCTTGGCTTTTCAAATTTGTTTTGAGGGTTGTTTCAAACTTGGGATTCTTTAAGCTTGGGATTGAGGCCCATACTTAATGGTTTAATCCTCTTTTGAGGTTTCATTACCAACGGCATGAAACTTCTCTCATGCCTTAAACTATCCCTTGTTTGACACTTCCTTCCCTTTAGAGGACCTTAATTCACCTTTTGGACTTAATTGGATTAAGGAATGGTTGGTAAAGTTAAAATGAGCAATTAAAACTTGGAACTAAAAGTGAGCCAAGATAAGAATTTGGTTGTGTTTTTGATGTGTTCAATCGGATGTTAATTGAACACACGGAACTTGGACCATGTCATACTTGTCAGTGATGAAATGATCCAAGTCTCCAAGGTCAACTTCTTTCCTAGATCTTTCATGAAAGTGAGGAGGTTTATGTCTCATTATTGCATTTATTGAACTTACACCTCTTGAGTCACAAGCCATCATACAATGAAATTGCTTGAATTGGTGGTTTGTGGCTTAAGTTCACAACTCCTTGGATTTGTTCATGTGTCCTATGTTGCAGCAGGTGAAATAGTGCATCAGTGGCCGGCAGGCCACCATCCATCCACCAGTGTGCTTGTGGGTGGCACCACCACCATCGGTGGCCAAGGCTACTACCAGTGGCCGGCTGGCCACTAATGCAAACCTCAGCAGAATGTTGGTAAGACGGAGCAAAATGATCCTAGAAGTGTTCAACTCTGCAAACAGAGGCTTCCAAGAGCAAAATGGAGATCTTTTCCAGCGAAAACCGAGCATGCACATGCAAATCTTTCATTTGCCGAGGCGGAACAACAAATTAGCTTAGTTTAGTTACTTTTAATTATTAGTTGCAAGTCTTGTAATTATTTAATTAATTAGTTAGGTAATTAGTTCAAAATGTTGTAATAATTAGTTAATTAGTTTAGCTATTTCTTTCATTTTGGTTTGTAATAATTATCCTAATTAGTTTAAGTGGCGTAGCTTAATTAGCTTAGAATGTAATAATGTGTATGTCTTCCAACCCCACGTCTTTCTTCCTTTTATTTAATCGATTTTGATAGTTAGATTAGGGACATGTTTTCAAATTAGCATACCTTATGCTTGCATCCTTTCATTTGTATTGCATGCACCGAGGCTCGGCCCATCATTCTAACTGCATTGTCGTTTCAAAACATTCTTTGAATACGTGCTTAGAGCGCATGTTATTTAATTGAATCATGTGTCACATTAGTAGCCGAGCCTATTAATTGCATTATTGTATGTGTTGCATTAGTCATTTTGCATAGTTAGGAATTATGCATATTTTTCTAAATCATATCTTCTTAGCTTGGAGTACTATGTGACTTTTTAGTGCTTTAGCATACTTGCATGAGTGTGAGTGATTGCCATGACTAGTATGCTTTCCATGAGGCTAAGTGCTTACTTGTTTAACTGGTTGAATGCATGTGGATGAAGGCTTGTAATTTGAATTAGAACGATTTAACGAATGTACGTTTTAAGCGCACTTTGTTGAGTGGCAAAATTCGCAACTTTAAGCCCACTTGAGGTGGTAAATTCAAACCATTTTCGCAAAACAAACATGAAATTGAGTTGTTCCAATTCAGGCAAACTAGTCTATACTTGCTTGTGCGCATCACATAGTAAAGCTAGCTTAATAACCAGAACAAGAACACATAATGTTTATAAAAAATCATATCATGATTAGTAAAGGCCGATCTTTGATGAAGCGAGCAGGGATACTCAATTCATGACCTTTCCCTCTCGTACCTAAGTTCCTGAGCCGAGGCAACTTTGGTGATGACGGACACGTGGCCTTTGGCACGAGTCATGAGTTTCCTAAATTTTTCCAAAATAAAACATTTAGGTAGTGACTCTGTATCTGGAAAAGCAGTCCAATTTTGGCATTTTTTATTTAAAATCAAATTTCCAAATGATTTGCCGAATTTGAACTCTTTGGTGTTTATCAGTTTCATATTGCACTTGTGAGACTAGATTCAGAACTGCAGGAGTCCAAACTGTAGGGCTTTTTTTTTTTTTTTTTTAAGGAGAAAAAAGAGTAGCTACACCCAACAAGGTTTAAGTTTAGGCCTATTGGCCAAAAAGTTTCAAGAATGGACCTTCGACCTAAGAGCATTTGCAATGAGCTTTTAAAAGAGGCATGTTGGGTTTTTTTTTATCATCAAATTAAAATTTTATTAAAACATGAAATTAAAAATATAGGAAGATGACAAGCATCTTCCTATTTTACCTCCTCGAATGGACTAGCTACAACATAAATCATTTTAACAAAAAATTTCAAAGCTAGCTACATATGAAGAGTTTTGGAAGGCTCTTTAAACAGTTTGTGTGGATAAATAAGTAAAATAAAGAGTACTATTGGAGTTTCTCTATGTGTCCATATAACTATACCAAATTTATTGCATTTTTTTTATACAAAAACTCAAAAATTATAAGATAAATTATAAATATATCCCTGGACATTTACTTAGAAGACAGATTGTCCCTTCTGATTTTGGAAATTACATCTTACCATTTCAAGTTTCTAATCGCATAATAAATGACCTATTTTGGTTTCGTTTGGCTAAAGAGGTTAGGGCTAAATTAGCCACTAAAACACAAAATAAGCTAAAAGTCAATAAAATAAAATATCATATCCAAATCATGATTATTTCACTTTTTCTCTTGCAGAAGTCAAAAAAGTCAAAAAATAAACCCAAACAAACTTTTTAGTCCCAAGGTAAAACAATCTTAACTCAAAAAAGCCAACTAAAGGAGCTTTTTCCAAACGACAACTTTATTAATAAATCATCGGCTCAATTAGTAATTTTTAATCATGTCATAAATATATTTTAAAATAAGGAAAAATTAGTGAAACATCCTTCTCCAACTTTGTGTAGTAGAAGAGTTCTAAGATATTATTATTATTATTATTATTATTATTATTATTATTATTATTATTATTATTATTAGCTAAGGTCCCTCAACATTTTCACAGAGAAAATTCGACTTTTTAGAAATTTTTTTAAAAACCGAGAGAAATTCCCCCTTAGAGAGAAATTTTTTTTTTAACTCTGAGAAATCTCTAATTTCTTTCTAAATTAGAGAAAAAACAGAAATTTCTCTGAGTTAGGGCAAAATTTATCTAAGTCTTACAAAATTTCTCTGAATCAAATTTTCTCTGTAGAAATGTTGAGTGACCTTCACTACTATGAAAATATTGTATGTCATTTATCTTATAAAATCTTAATACCAGGGACCTTAAAAAAAATTTCCCTATTTTTTTTTTTTTTTTTTTCATGTAGCCATTTATAATTTTGAGGTAATAAGAGGGATTTTTGTATTTTTTGATAGTGTATGGGAATTTTCATAATTTTGCCAAATTCAAAAGAAGAATTTTTTTAAAATCTTAACGCTTATATGATTTAGGATTAATTACACTAATCCCCATTAAGACAAGTCCACAAGTTTGGTATAACTACATTATAACCGGAAATATAATTTTCATAAAAAATATTTTGTCCTTTTTTTTTTTTTTTTGGGTTCATCGGAAAATAAAAATATTTTGTCTTTTAATCATGCTATTAGTACTTGAAAAATGATAGGGCGAATTACAATAGTTTGGGACTTGTGTCACTTTAGTCCATGACTTTTCAATCGTGACACATTTGACCCTAAATTTTGAATTTTGTTCCAAATAAGAAAAATTGAAAATATTAAAGTCATCAATTTGATAAGATACAAACTAATCTGATAAAAATAAATGTCAAAAAAATATTTTTGAATTTTCAAAATTATTTCTACTTACTAAAGATAAAATTATGTAAAATTGATAAATCTTTTACACATTTATTTATTTTACCAAATTAGCTTTTATTATGTGTTTGAATAATGATCATGTAATGGATGGTTGTTTTTATTTTCATTAAATTAGTTTTTATTTTTTAAAAATTCAAATATGATGATAACTTTGATATCATTATTAAATCAATCCATTAAATCAAAAAATCTAAAACTAAAAACAGTTCATTTATTAAATATATCGATTACACATTAAAAGCCTAACAGCTACTTATTACATGATCATCATCCAAACACATAATAAAAATTAATTTGAGAAAATAAATAAATAAATGTGTAAAAGATTTATCAATTTTACATAATTTTATATTTGGTGGATAGAATTAATTTTTAAAAATTCAAAAATATTTTTTTGATATTTATTTTTGTCAAATTAGTTATATTTTATCAAATTGACAACTTTGCCTTTCAAATTGAGCAATGATATATTCTATTATCCTTATTTGAAACAAAATTCAAAATTTAAGGTCAAATGTGTCACAATTGAAAAGTCAAAAACTAAAGTGACACGAGTCCCAAATTATAGGGACTGTTTAGTTTAATTCGCCCAAAATGATAATACCAACGTTTTAACGTTAAAATTTATATCTTTTGTTTAATTATACAGGTGTCTATATATCATTGGTATTAGCTACACTTGTTTTATCATCGGTGTTAATCACACTCCAGTAAATTTTTTGATAACACGTTAAGAATCTTTAGTTTTTTTTTTTTTTTCAAAAATAACATTTCATGGAAGTTATTTGAAATGGAAGAGAGGGTCTCTAATCCACTTTGTAGATTGGACAGTATTGTTGGGCTCGTGAGACTCATCACGGGTCCCATTTTGATAATCCGAACCGTTCAATGTGTAGAGTTTGTAGAGTACTTCATTTTGTAAAAAATCACGTTAATCGGATATAGATAGCCCCTTGATCTGAATATATTTTTATTGACAATTTCTTTTTAAAATCTTATTTACCATTAACAAAAATACGATTTGATCAAGGGACTATTGATATTTGATCAACGTAACTTTTCGCAGGGATAAAATACTCAACGAGCTATACACATTAAATAGTTCAAATGATCAAAATAAAATCTGTGGTGGGCCTCACAAATCCAATAATACGTTCAATCTACAAAGTCACTGGAGACCATCCTTTCCCTATTTGGAAATATCACCATTGCTGCTACGCATTTATAGCACTTTTCCCTAAGCATCTTGTACAAGATTACAATAGTTAATTGTTGTCTCCTAACTATTCACGAGTGGCTTGGGAAGTTAATAAATAATCAATTTATTTGCTTATTTGTTATAAGTTAATATATTATTTCTCTATTGTTTATATATTTTAAAAAATAAATAAATAGAAAGTCACTGAATAAGCAAATTCTAAACCATCCCAATATGGGAGATTATAGAAAGATAAAAGAAACGTCATCATTATATGAGACAACGAGTACTGTTTAAAAATTTTCATTTTTATATAATAAGCACAAGAAGGGTGATGTTATGGTACACATCCTCAAAAATTGGGACGAATTACAAATAAGTCATAATAAGTGAACTTATTATCAAATAGGTCCTATCAGACCTGGTCTTGAGATTTTCGAGGCCTAAAGCCAATAATGAACTAATAAATATCACTAGATCATTTCGAACCTTTCACATTTTTTTTTATTCAACTAATTTTTTTTTTTTGAAGGTAAAGAGTAAAAGATTTGTGTCAAAAGAGTTTGGTTAGGAATTAGATAGGGAGAGAGAGTGGACCATTTTTATTTTGAATGAGCCTCTTAATTTTTCAATGAGTCAATTTATTTTAAGTTAGTTTGGGCTTCATTAATTTTTCTTGGACTTAAAATTAACCTAATATATTACCCTAAACTAAAATAGGAGGGGACCCCTTTTTTGGGTGTATTTTGAGGGGCCCTAAGCCATGGCCTAGTGGGCCTATGCCTAGGGCCGGCCCTAGGTTTTATGATAATTAATAGCATTTTTTATCAAACAGTATTAAAAAAAAGGCAAATAATTGTTAATTTTCAGCGACAGTTTAAAAATTTGACACTAATTATAAGTTTTAGTGAGAGTTTAAAAAAATAATCACAAGAAAAGTCACTAATTTGTAACTTTTAGTGACAGTTTGAAAAATTCGTCATAGAGAAATGTCACTAATTGTAAGTTTTAGTGACAATTTATAAAAATTGTGATAAAAAAAGTCAATAATTGTCACAAAAAATTACTTTTAGCGATGATTTTACTATGATTTATTTTCAATAGGATTTAATGAGAATTAAGTTAAACTATTAGGACCTATTAGTAGTTTACCCCAAATGTTGTAAGGACATTGTCCATAATTTTATTCCCTTTTTACATGAGATCTAACCAGATCTAAACAAAAAATAGTTGTTGGAGTACAATCTTCTCTCTATATCTGTTTCTCTCCTTCGATCTCTGAATTTTTCAATCTTTTCATTGCTACACGCTTCTATTTTTCTGTTTTAATGGAGAAAATTTTCAAATTCTGAATAGTTTTCAAGTTTTAGTTACTGTAGACACCCCAATTTTGAACGTCCTCAAGACTTGAACGTCATCGTTTGAACACTCGGTGATCATCCATGTTCGTGTTCGTTTTGAGTTCTCAGAGGTCTCGGTTGCGCGCCTCGCCTCAAGATCTCTCAACTTGACTGTTTTGTGCTTGGTTGTGGACCAATCACTTGTATTTCTGTTTCTAAGGGAAGAGGATGACTTGTTGGCCATCCCCTCAACCCACCGGCCTCTTTTTCTTTTCATCGGCCAAGGGTGTTGGCCGGTCGGCACTTTTGTTGGTCGGCTGGCCATTTTTGTTGATCAATCGGCCATATTTCCCGACCGACCCATTTCCATATGCTTTTGGCATATACCCTCCATACACGTGTATGGGGGGATTTGCCCCTTGCTTAGCTTCTCTTAGAAGCTTTAGAATTTGGAATTCTATAAGAGGGGAGGCCCTCCTCCCTTCTCAGGGGTTCAGAAAATTAGGGTTAGAGAGTGAGATATAGTTTTATATCTATACTCCCTTGTTTGATCCTATTTTGTGCCTCAAAAGTGAGTTTTTGTCTTACTTTTGCACTTGAACACCTAGCATTACACCCCTCTTGGGTTGTTGAGGCATTAGAGGGTTGTTGTTAGGGTTCTTGAGTTGATTTTGATCAGAGAAACCTGCTGGAGTGGTGTTCTTGAAGAAGGTCTACAAGGGTGAGCATCCTTACTTTAGTTACCCCTTTCTTGCTTAGGCTTTTAGCCATTCTTGCATGCTGTTTTAAGCTTCGACTATAACTGATAAAAGTTCTGATTTTGTGTGCTTTAGAACTTTGTTTAAGGTCACTTTGAGGTTTGGGGTTGTCTCCCCCCTCCAAGGCCTTGTTAGGCCTTGTTTTAGGCCATACCCTCTAGATTTCAGTGGTGGGGAGGTAGTTTTGTGGTCCTAAAAAGGAAAGGGTCATCCCCTCTCCTTATTGTCTTTAATGCTTACATAAATGGCTTATGTGGTAGCATGTGTGTTTAGTTTGTTTTAGTTCCATTTCTGTATGTATTAGGCTTTGTTTTGCCATGATACACCTCTGTTTTGAGTTGGTTTAGACATACCATGCATGCTTTGTATACTTGTCTTGTAATCCCATGATTTGCCTTAACATGCACCATGTTGTAACATGTCTTTTTAGCATAATTTTGGCTTATCTTCATGAAGCTTCTAGCTTTGTTTTAGCATGCTAAAGCTCTGATTTTTGTTGTTTTGGTCGTCCATGACTTGCTTTGTATAGCCACCATGTAATCTAGCTTGTAGGCTTTGAGTATTGAATCCTTTGACATGCTTTACTTGGGCCATTTCAGTGGTTTGGAATCACTTGTCATGATATTTCAGTCCATGCATCATGCTTGTATGCTTGCATTTGCCATCCCTTCAATGCCTTGAAGAGTTGTTGTTTTGTGCTTCATGTTTGGATCATTGCGTATGCTTCCATGCTTAGGCCATTTGGATGCCATCTAAGTGTGTTTTTGGCCTTGTCTAGAACTTGCATTGGGACTGTTTTGGGTCCCTTTGACCCTTCGAGACTTGCCTTGTATGGCCTTGGTTTGAGCCCTTTGGTTAGCCTTAGGCCTTAGACCTTCTTGCATGCTTTGCTTGCTTTATTTGGTTGATTTGGCATCATTCCTCACATATTTTCAGAGCTTAATGCATTGTCATATTCTCATATTTACCACATCTTGCTCATGCTTGAGGATCGTGCATGGTTGCCTAAGTGTTGGACCACTCACGTATGCATGATTGTTTTGCATTTTCATGCCTCCAATTCTTGACTTTGGCCGCTGATTTAGACCTATTTGAGAGCCGTCCATATTGGCTTAAGACTATCCTCACATGTTGTTGCATGCTTTCCTTGCATGTTGTCGCATGCTTGTTGTATATTTGGTGAATTGCATGTTGTAGCATGCTAGTTCAATTATGCCTTGTTACGTACTTGGCCCATAACATGCTTGTTGCATACTTAGTATATTACATGTTGTTGCATGTCGCATGCTAACCCCATTGCATTTTGTCTCATGCCATGCTAGCTTACACGTTTAGGTTGTATGCCTATCGCATATTAGTTGCATGCTTGTATTGCACTAGTGTGCTTGCATGTTTAGGTTGCATAGCATCGAGCATGCATCCCTTGCCTCTTGATCAATCATGATAGAGGCTTAGGGTCCCTTATGTGTTTATATGCATTTCATTTAATATTAAAGTTGCACACTTGGCCTCTTTGGCCATCATGCATCGACATGCGTAATTGGTGGCCTGAGGGTCGAGAACCATACTCCTTTGAGTCTCAAACATGATAAGGAGGGTGGTGGTGCAAACATTTCCTTGAAAATGCATTGCCATGCTCTGTCTGTCCTCTGCTTCAGTAAAACAAGATTCTATAGCAAGATATGGACGGTCAGCCATCTTCGATGCCGGCCGGCTATGCATTGTTGGCCGATATCCCTACAAGTGGTCGATGACTAGTTTCCCTTGGCCAGTGGCCTTGAATTCTGGCCGGTGATATCCCACAGTGCTCAGAAGGTGGTTCAGAAGCATCTTTGGGACTTGCAAAGTTTTCAGAGGTGCAGAGCAGTGTAAACAGAGGCAACATGACATGGCGATGGATTTCCGAGCGAAGCCGAGCATGCATGCATTCGTCCCTCTTCTCGAGGTTGCTTTACTGCTTTCAGTAGCTTAATTAATTTGTTTAATTAGTTAAGTGTTGTGTAATACTTAATTAGCTTGTCAGTTAGTTAATTATGTAACTTGTATTATTCTTTCGATCCCTCCGTCGAGAGGGCGCAATTGTGTAATAAGCGTGCGTGTGTGTGATGCATGTCTTCCAACCCCACGTCTTTCTCCCTTTTACTTACCGGCTTATGATGGCTAGTTCTAGGGCACGTTTTAATTAGCATCCTTATGTTATGCATGTTTGCATCATCCATCTATATTGCATGCACCGGGCTCGGCGCATCATATTAACTGCGTTGTATTTCAACTCCAAAGTTGAATACATGTATCGAATTATCGCATCTCATATGCCACTTTAGATTAGTCGAGCCTATTCTAGTTGCATTTTTTCCTGCGATGCATTAGCTATCTCCACATGAACTAGGATCATGCATGATTACTAACTAGTTTCTTGTTTTGGCTCGAAGAACACTGTAAGTGTTTATGCTTTAGCACCTTGCATGTGTGTGAGTGTTAACATGACAGCATGCTTGCTATGAGGCTAATTGCTTATGTGATATAACTTCTTGAACGCCTAAGGGTGAAGGTTGGATTACTTGAGTCGGAATAATTCGTCGAAACCCGTGTTTTAGCCTACTTGCGAGTAGCAAACTTCGATCCATTTTCAAAACAAACGGATATGCGATGCTTTGTTCCAACTTAGGCAATCCAGTCTATAATTGTATGTCGTGCGCATCACATAATGATTCTAGGCTAATAAACCAGAATAACAGCACATGTGTTTTCAAAAACTCGATATCACGCTTAGTAGTGGCCGATCTTCAATCGGGTGAGCGGGGGTGCTCATGAAATAGCCTTCTCCAATCGTACCTAAGTTCCCGAGCCGAGGCAACTTTGGTGATGACGGACACGTGGCCTTAGGCACGAGTCAGGGTTTCCTAAATTCTCCCAAAACAAAATATTTAGGTGGGGACTCTGTATCTGGCAAAGTAGTCTATGTTTGGCACTTCTTTCTAAAAATCTATTTTTCAAAACGATTTGCCAGATTTGGACTCTTTGGTGATTTATCAGTCTCCCATCGCACATTGTGAGATCAGATTAAGAACCGTGACAATTTGAGTCCGAACTGTGGAAAAGCATGAGGCCCACACTAGCGCGTCCACAGTTTCTGGCGACTTTGCTGGGGACTTAGAGAACTTGACTCGAACTCATGATATCTTGTTTTGATTACACTTATGTGTTTTGTTGCATTGCATTTGCATTGGTGCGCCTAGGACACCGTGTTTGCCATCTGTTATTCTTGAACGGTTTGCCGGAGGCTTACTTTGAGAAGCGTGCCATAAGGCTGATCGGTTACGGGCTCTGCCACGATGGGAACACAAACCCCATTTTTTTACCGGGGCACCCTTTTTTACCATTCGACCTAGTGCATATCGGAATCCATAGTGACTATTCCAAGCTAGAACAGGTTGATTACCTGATTATAGGTTGTTTGAAACTGCTGTGTGCGTAGTGAAACCCTAGTTCTTGACGAAAATAGGACAGGGAAACCCTACCCCAACATATGGGTGTTTTTGCTCTCACTTGCTTGTTATGTGCTTTTAGAGTTGTGCCTCTACAGGAATGCATATATCAATTTTCAAGTTTGGGTATCAGGCTTACGGGTATCAGTATCAGTGTTTTAAGAATCAGTTGTATCTGCGGGTATCAGATTCAGATTTGGGGCAGTGATTTTGGGGAACAGTGATCAGTAGTAGAGTACAGTTATTCAGCTATGCCTATGTCAGTTCTGATGAAATTGGGCTGAAATGCTGCCTGTTTTGTCTTTCAGTTCAGAGACTTACTTCAGAATAGCAAGTGTTCTCCTTCGCTGAAGCAAGGCAGACATCTGATCCGTCAATCACCGGTCACATCACCTCCATTCAGTTCAGCGGATTTATGATGGCACAGAATTCAGAGGAAATTGTGGTTATGGCAGCCGCATTAAACCAAGGAATCATCTTACAAGGTGAGACCAATGTTGAGGTACCACACCCGCCTAGGTCGCCTGCCGCACGCCCGATCTGGGAACCCCAATTGTTTCAAGCTCGTGAACCTACCACATTTGAGTTAATGGGAATGATTGGCGACCTTCAAAGATCTGTGGCTGATCTAGTCTACAGAATGTCGGCCCCGCCACCAACTACATCTTATACCGGGAACTTCATGCCGCAAGAGCCCCCGCTACTGGGGCGAATTGTAATTGAGCTCAGCCAACCTGAAGCTGTCTTAAGCTCCAGCAATGATATGACGGTGACAACGGGGCTTCGCATTGAAGTAGCAACCCAAACCGTCCACCAAGCTGAGGCTAGTGGAAAGAACAAGATGAAGGCAGACGCAGATCCCTATGAACAACTCCAGCAAGCTGTTGAGGCTCTAAAAGCCAGGGGGTTGAATAAGCAGCAAGTACTCATAGTCGTGGCTAAGACTGTGGATGACATTTTCCCGGCTCAAACCGAGAGTAGTTCAAGCCAAAGAGAAAATCAGGATAGGGACCGTCGTACCAGGATAGTTTCTTTCAATCCTAACCCTGCACCTGGGAAAGATTAGAGAGCCAAGGTAGCACCTACTGATCCTTTTGCTTGTGCATCCGGCAAAGGTCCACAGGCTTCGAAGTATCTGTCCCGAGGGCGCAGGGTCTTTCATGCCCTCTACATGCCTTTGTCCAAGGCTCTTCGAATCCTTACTAAAAAGGGTCATCTCAAACCTCTTGAGCCTTGGCCTCTCCTGAGTAATCTCCCTCTCTCACATGATGCTACCCAGTACTGTGCGTACCATCAACAGGCTGGTCACACCACCAACAATTGCATTCGTCTTCGCCACGAAGTGCAAGATTTGATCGATAATGAGGTCATCCTCCCTCCTAGCTCAGCAAAGTCTGTCACCACTGAGTTGTTGGACTTCGAGGATAATACAAGTATGTGATCAGGGGTTGGTCTACCTGCGGGCGGCGCTCGGTTTATTTCAGATATGGCGTTTGGCACGCACTATTTTGGGCATTTGCGAATGCTAATCTTTATACTTTCTAACCTAGGTGTTGTGTCAGTTCTGTGATTTTGTTTCGAGTCTGTCTCATTATTTTGAGTCAGTCTTTTTGATTAAGGTCTGTCTTGTTGTATCGAGTTAGTCCTGTATTACAGAAGTCGCATGATTCCGAGGGTGTCGCCTCGAACATCATTATTTTGTTTTGTGATTGTCCTTTTGCTTTCTCTTGAGTCTGTTTCTGCTGTGGAGCCGGTTGTAACCAAGAAATCTGAATAAAACAGCCATGGCTGTCATGTTTTTATGCTTTTTGCTACTATTGAGCCTGTTGTGCCAGCAAATTAAGAATGAGACGGCAGTACATTTCACTTGCTCTTCTATGTCTCGAAATCATTGCATTGACCTAAGTTTTTCAAAACTTTTCAAATAATGTGTTGAAAACGAAGAGGAAGGAATTCCTCGAGTTTTGCAAAATTTGATCAATTGAGAGAAAAGCATGCTAAGCCCTTAATGAATGAAATCATGTTTATTAATGTGAGTACTGAGAAGGATGCTGGCTTGATCCAGATTGGTTCTACAATGTCTTCAGCACGAGCAGTTTGTCGGTTTCTTAAAAGATTTCAAAAAATGTTTTGCGTCGTCTTGTGAAGACCTATGTGGAATCGCTCCTGAGATTGTGCAGCTTAGGATCGCTCTTGGTCTCGAGACTCGACCCCCTTACTTTCAATTAATTGAACTTGGATTCAGAATGTTCAACGGTCAACCACAATGTGAGGCTTGTATGGCCAGATCAGAAGCACCCCTCGAACTAGGGGCAAAGGATGTCGGATAATGCACTCGAAGAGTCAAAGACGAAGATCGACAAGAATGCCAAATCCCAGAAGGGAGGAAAGAAGAAAGTTTTGTTGAAAAACAACTGAGTTCCTATCCACAACACTAGGGGCAAATTCAGCCCCCATTGGATGGACTTCTACATCATTAGCAGACAGCAGCCATTCTCCTGGATTCGGATGGCTTCGAGACCCTAAAACCATTTGGCATGGACAAAGCTACACTTTTACCCTTGAGACGCTCGCTGGGCTAAAAACTCGAAAGGACGACCCAGGCAAAAGTTAGAGCAAGAAAAAAAGAAAAGAGAAAAGAAAAGAAAAAATGCAAAGAATAAAAAAGAAAAAAAAAAGAGATGAAAAGAATTGAAAATAAAAGAAGAACAAAGCTCGCAAGTTTGAAAACCCGGAAGGGTGGCCTTGGAAAAAGTTAGAGCGTAAAAAGAGAGGTTAAATACCCGAGTGTACCTTAACCGGAACTACGTAGGGCTTGATTCCCATGTTTGGGATACATAGGCAACTTCATTCTGAAGTCCAGCCATAAACACTTCCAAATCGATTGTGTCCATGTAATGGTTTTGATCATCTTTGTCTTCTTTGTATCCAAGAGTTCGGTTGTGATCTTCAACATAAGAACTGATTACAGTGTGTTGCGGCGTTATCCAAACAAGGGGCAACTTTCCGTTGCCATATAGTGTGCTGCGGTGTTATTCAAACAAGAGGCAATTTTTCATTGTCGTACAGTGTCGTTCAGACAAGAGGCCATTTTCCATTGTTATGGATCTGAGGTTGTACATCTCAAGAGTAGGTTCTGCGCTCGCTGAGCAGTGGACGTTTGCAAAAATAATTTTTGAGAATTTTTATTGAGGTTGACTAATTTCTCTCAAAAAATATTTTCCAAAACTGGACCATTTTCTTGGACCCGAAAAAGGAAAATTTTCAGTGCTCACGATCTAACTTGCATGATTTTGAATAAGAAAAGTTGAACAAGCATGTTAATCAAATTCTTATATTGATCAAAATTGTTTTAGCAGAAAGCCAAAACAAAAAATGGTCAAAATGATGAACTAGGGGCACAGTTGAGTCAGGCTTTCTGTCTTTTCCCCATTATCAACGCACTTGCCAGGAAGGGTATCATACCTGCCGGAAAAGGGCACCACTAAAATCAACAATAAAGGGCTGAAAGCTCTCTTATCCTCCAAGTAGCAAGGTATCAAGCTAAGTGCGAAGCACGCATTGGAATGGATCAAGATACTCCACTCCCTTATCCGTGGCACCGACTAGACGTCACCGGAAGAAATAGCCGCGAGCTGAAAATGTTGGGCATGAACCCACAATTTCCTATTCATCCATCAACCACCCGGGGGAGGGATGAAAAATGAGAAATTGAAGAATAGAGAGATGTGCGATGAGAGAAAAAGTGAGAAAAGGACTTTTTTAGAAAAAAAGAGATTGAGTGCTAGAGTGATGCGAGAATCACAAATAAGAAAGGGTAGGAACCAATACCCGAAGAAACTAGCTCTTCACGAACTAAGAGGTCTCTTGCCTTTGTAACGCGTCTGAGTGTCGTTTTTGTTTTGTTGTTTGTCTCGATTCTTGTTTTGAGTCGTTTCGAGTGTTACTCGATGTGTTTAGGTTGTTTATCTTTTGTTTGTCTTTGTTGAGTCGTTTTGATTGTGGTTAGCTCTAGGCTCAATACCCGATTGAGAACTCTTTTCTCATTACAATTTCAAAAATGAATCGTTTTGTGCTTGGAGTGCTGTGCCATTCTCCACATTTGTACAAAACAGGATTCGTTTTTTCATGAAACCGCAGGATTTAACCTAGGTCATTTCAGAACAGGAGAACCAGGACCTATCTGAAGCTACAGGTCCCAGACTACGATGTAAAAGAAAAAGGAAGAATTCAGAGCATCTGAGTTTGTCTCGACTTCTACAAATTCCGTCTTTGCATCTCATGTTTTCAAAATAAACAGAGTACTGTGTTACGAGCTGTGTGATCAAAATGAGCAGTCTATGTGTTGAACATATTGGGAACTTGTGATTGATTCCATTTCTAGTGCCTTCCGGTGTTGATTTTGTGAAGTCACACCTGTGTTATTTCAATTTCCTTATCGAGTTGTTGCTCATTTGCTTATCGAGTTGTTGCTCTGTCTATCGAGTTGCTGCTCATTCGTTTATCGGGTTATTACTCATTTGTTTATCAAGATTGTTGCAATTTTGTTTATCGAGTTGTTGCTCATTTGATTACCAAGTTGTCACAATTTTATTTATTGAGTTGTTGCTCTTTGCTTATCAAGTTGTAAATTTGTCAAGGTCTTATTGCTGCTTATTAAGTTAATTTGTTTGTTACATTGGTTCACTACCTGACCTGGTAACACATGCATGTTCAATTTCCATTCGATCTCATTGATATGTAATATGATGTGATGCAATGCAATGCGATGCATAGAACATACAAATGCAACACTTTTTCAAACAAAAAGCTTGTCTCATTCCATCATCTTTTCAAAGTACATAGTTTTGAAGAAAATAAAACCTGTCTGTGGCAGTACAATGTGCTCAAAGCAACAAAATGTTTGAACAAAGCAAGAAACAGAAGAAAAGTAGTAACAGTCTAGGTCAATGTCAACTGGTATCAGGCATGAGAGTCTGTCCTCGTCCTCTTCCTAGACGAAGGTCCAGGAGCATCGTCATCGGCCCCACCATCTGAGCCCGAGCCCGAGTCATCTCCAGTTTCGTCTTCAGATGACTCTGCCTCTGCCTCTGTCTCGGACTCATCATCATCTAGAATCGGTGCTCGTGAGCTGCTCCCAACATGAGTGCGCCCCGCTTTGGTGCAGGGGGGTACTGTTGTCCCTCGCCCTACTCTCCCTCCTCCTCGGGCAGACGCAGATGGTCCTGCTGGAGCACCCCCTACAGCCAGTATCTGGAATGGGGCCTGAAAATGACAAATTATAAATATATTAGTTATGCTACGCAAGGCCGAACATGAATATAGAATGCAGTGTATGAGTATAGGGTATGAATGTTGTGAGCAGTATATCAGTACAGAATATAGTGACTAAGTGCAGTGCATGAATGCCGTGAACAATGCTGTGAGCAATCCGTGGGTTACAGTGTATCAATGCCGTGAGGGCCGCGTATCAAGTGCCATGTTGATAGTGCGATGCAACAGATTATACACAGTTTGAGATTACGATTGAAAGGGCTTACCAGGATACTGTAAATAGCCAGCAAGTCGAGGCTCCGCTGTAGCATCCCCATCACGGAGGCGGTCAACTCCAGAGACTGGCAAGTGTACTCAACGGAAGCCTGCAAAAATGTTAGAAGCATCAGTATCTTGCGGAATATCAAGAGAAGTGAAATGAAATGACTGTACAGGATGGAAAGTGCAGTAGTACATACCGGGGGCAAGCCATAGAATCCGACTAGCTTGTGATCAGCCGAAGGAGAGCGATGGGGATCTGGTAAGTCTCCCCACCCTGCCCTCGGCATGTCATCATGGTAGGCAGCTCGGGCCACCCAGCTCCCTACCCTCTCCGGGGCCCACCCCTACCTCGGGCCTGAGGTGCCTGCGATGCTCCTATTCTCGCAGCTAGCGCCGCTAGTCTCTCTCTCTCAACTCGGCCGACACCGGTCAGAGGCCGTATGATATAGGTCTGGACGTACTCCGCATAGTCGCCCTCGTCTACAAAGCGCTCATGGCTCCAGCCGATAGTGTAATCTGCCATTTCCGCTAAGGTATACCTCTCAGTGTCCCTCACATGGGTAGGAGGAGGTGCTGGAACCGGCTGCTCTGGCATGCCCAAGGTCTACCGCAAGAAGCGCTCCCCAAAATACCAGACACGATAGACCGGGCCCTCTAACAAGACTCTGAATCGGGCAATCTCTTGAGCGCCGGCATACCGCTCCCAAACTGTGATGGACAACGAAGCCCACGGTTGCCAGGTGATCTGCAAATGGCAAGAAATACAGTGTGTTATCTGCTATTTAAAGTACATTGCAACGCAAAGCCAATAAATTGAAATGTTTGACATACCTCGGCTGCGGTGATGGTGTCAAAGTAGCGGCGGAAGAACATGAAGGGCTCCGGCGGACTCCGCTCGTATCTCACGTCAAAGCGATGGGAAAATGGGACCATGGGGGGGATCTCCTCGTCTGGTACTGGGGCAAGCCTAGGGAAGTAGGCATACACCCACAACTACGTGAGCATGTACAGCGGACATGAGCGGGCTTATCGAGATAAAGCAAGATACTGAGATAAAAGCGTAAATCGAGATAGCGATGTGCGGTGTATTGTGTGTGCAATGTATGATCGATGTAAAAGCAGATGGCGTGTGCGTAGTGTGTATGGTGTGCAGATAATGAAAGACAGAATTGAAAAGGCAAGAAGGAAATGTGTACCTCCCAGGCTTGCCAATAGCCTCCACGCAACTGTCCGCTGCAGCGGGATGATGAGCTCATATAACCATAGAGAGTGGCCAAGCCGGCGCCACCCCAGTCATAAAGGCGGATCCGCGTCACGTCCAAAAGCGCACTCAGCAGATAGAGGGTGACGGTGTTCACCCGGTCGGCGAAAAGCGTGGTCCCTAGCAGAAACATGATAAAACCGTGGGCGTACTGCTCCTCCTCCTCCCGGGTAGTAGGCGCTTGGATCCGGAAGTGGTCCTCGAACCACGAATGCCTCACAAACCCTGGCCGGGCAAGAGGTGGCCGAGTGCCAAGCGAGTATAGCAGAGCGGCGTCCCACTCCTCTATATCAGTATCAAAGGGGATCGGATTCTTCCCTACCCCGATGTCGGTGAGCATCGAAAAGTCAAAGGGAGTCATCGTCATCTCCCCGGTGGCAGAAAGGTGGAAGGAGTCGATGGTGTCCCACCACCTCTCCACCAGAGCAACAAGAAGGGGCCTGCTCGCAGTGAGGCGCAAGAGCCCCATGTAGAAGGGCTCAAAGCCAGTCTGGTCGACAATTCGGCGGACTGCGTCGAGCAGCTCCATATACCATCCTTGGGCTATGACGTTCCCATACCCTCGAAAGGCATAGGAATCTCCCTGTGATAAAAAAAAAAAAAAAAAAAAAAAAAAAAGCAACAACCAGCAAACAATTGCGAAGCAATGTTAAAAATACAATGTGTGAAAGCCTTCGGAATTTGGGATTCGCAATTGTTAAAAATACAATGTGTGAAAGCCTTCGGAATTTGGGAGAATACAGTGTGTGTGCACGTGTTTGAATGCCTTCAGAATTTGAAAGAATCCAGTGTGTGTGCATGTGTTTGAATGCCTTTAGAATTTGGGAGAATCTAGTGTGTGTGCATGTATCTGAATGCCTTCGAAATTTGGGAGAGTACAGTGTGGCTGCGTGTGCTTGAATGCCTTCAGAATTTTGGAAAATGCAGTGTGTGTGCATGTGTTTGAATGCCTTTAGAATTTGGGAGAATCTAGTGTGTGTGCATGTATCTGAATGCCTTCGAAATTTGGGAGAGTACAGTGTGGCTGCGTGTGCTTGAATGCCTTCAAAATTTTGGAAAATGCAGTGTGCGTGCATGTGTTTAAGTTTAAACAAATAACGGGCATAGGTGTGCCCACAGTGAACTACAGCATGTGGCATATCGGTGTATCCGGGCCAAACAGTTAAAGAACAGAATCGACTATTGCAGTTAGGTATTCTACATTGCAGAAAATAAAACAGGGAAGAGTGTACCTTAGAGGCGCCATAGGACAGATGTGACTCCGGCTCGCACAGCAGAAGCTCCAGTGGCACGCGTCGCTCATAGCTCTTGATGTGACGGAGGCTGTCAGGAGGAAGCACGTGTATCGCCGACCTATAGGCCGCCAAATCGAACGGCCGAATGTGAAGAGGCATGAGCTCGGCCTCAAGGTCCATGTCCAACTCCGGGGGAGCCCCACCACCTGGAATGTCGTCTGCCATCTCAAGAATAGTGTGAAAATGGCCGAAAGTGTGAAAATCGGGCAAGAATGTGAAAAGTCAACCCTAAGGTCAACCCCGAGAGGGTGAAAAATGGGCGGAAAGGTCAGAGTGTGGAAAAGACATGAAGATCAAGGTATGACTTGGGGGAAACAAACCCCAAGTGGTGGAACTCAAGAAAAGTACACTGAAACTGAGATTTGTTCAGTTCAAAGTGTGCGAAACCGGAAGGGTTTCGCGAATCGAACGACGAAAAAGTGACGAAAACAAGAGAAAAGTGCAGATCTAAGGGAGGAAACTCACCTAGAGAAAGAGGGGAGAGATTTTCGACCAAGAAGGAATGAGAAAATAAGGGTTTGAGGCCCTACATTTAAAGACCCGTGGCCAAAGGACAAAACTGCCCCGACACAGTCATTTTTGGCCGGTCGGCCAAATTGTTAGCCGGCCGGCTAAATATTTGGCCGATGTCCTTATTTTATGGCCGGTGGATGGTCGGTGGCCTTCCTTGGTGGCCGGTGCACCTCCCACACCCTTGTTTGGGTCATTTAGGTGGTTTGGGACCTTCCTTACTCAAGAAAGTGCATTTTCAAAGCTTAGCCGGCCTCCGTGTTGACCTCGAGCCGTGTCTTCTATGTACGGCATTTGATATGTACGAGGTGTATCCTTTTTTTGTATCCTTTTTTGGTCTCTTATGAGATTTGGAAATTGTTTTACAACGTTTTGTCATGTTTATAATGAGCGCGCATTGTTATACTTTATTTCGCTCTTGCATTGTCATGGATCTCCACATTGTGCATCATCATGCACACCTCATTTGCATTGTCATGCATCTCCATATCATGCATCGTCATACACACCTCCTTTGCATTGACATGAATTTTCTTATCACATGCATTGTCATGCATTTCAGCACATGCATTATCATGCATTTTAGTACATGCATTGTCATGCATTTCCTTGCTTTGCATTGTCATGCATTTCCTTATTTTGCATTGTCATGCCTTTTAGTACATGCATTATCATGCATTTCCTTATGTTGCATTGTCATACATTTTAGTACATGCATTGTCATGCATTTCCTTATTTTGCATTGTCATGCATTTTAGTACATGCATTGTCATGCATTTCCTTGCTTTGCATTGTCATGCATTTTAGTACATGCATTGTCATGCATTTCCTTATTTTGCATTGTCATGCATTTCAGTATATGCATTATCATGCATTTTCCTACCTTGCATTGTCGTGCACGTCTCACTTTTATCCCTTGCTTTACATATTGCATACGTTTCCACGTGTGCTTTACATACATGTGTTCATGCATTTTTCAGGAGGTTACACATTGCTTGCATTTTCGCGCATGCTTTACTTACATGTATTCATTCCTGCTATACACATTGCATGCGTTTCCACGCATGCTTTACTTACATGTGTTCATGCATTTTTCAAGAGGTTACACATTGCTTACGTTTTCGCGCATGCTTTACTTACATGTGTTCATTCCTGCTATACACATTGCATACGTTAGCCCGCATGCTTTACTTACATGTGTATATTTTATTCTTTGCTTCACACATTGCATGTGTTTTCGCGCATGCTTTACTTACATGTGTCTATTCCTTGTCACACATTGTATACATTGTCGCGTGTGCTTTACTTATATGTGTTCAAGTTCCTATTATTTCACACATTGCTTGCGTTATACCGCATGCTTTACTTACATGTGTATATTTTATTCTTTGCTTCACACATTGCATGCATTTTCGCTCATGCTTTGCTTACATGTGTCTATTCCTTGTCATACATTGTACACATTGTCGCGTGTGCTTTACTTATATGTGTTCAAGTTCCTATTATTTCACACACTGCATGCGTTTTCGCGCGCACTTTACTTACATGTGTTCATGCCTTTCTATACACATTGTACATGTTGTCGCGTGTGCTTTACTTACATATGTACATTTTATTCTTTGCTTTACACATTGTATGCGTTTCCGCGCGTGCTTTACTTACATGTGTATACTTATCCTTGCCTTACACATTGTATACGTTGTCACGTGTACTTTACTTATATGTGTTTGTGCCTTCCTAGCATTGTTATGCTTGTTTCAAATCACATTGTTATGCGTCCTACTCGGCTTGCGTTGTCACGCATGCCCTCCTTGCATTGTTTTGCATCCTTTCCGCATTGTCATGCGTCATCCTTAGGTTGCATTGACTTGCATCCTCCCACCTGCGTTGTCTCGCACATTACTTGCATTGTTATGCACACTTCACTTGTGTTGTTATGCACTTCTCACTTGCATTGCTATGCATGTTTTCTAACGATGTTGTACCTGTTAAGTTGTCTTTCCTTTTTAGGCACGATATTGTATGTACGGTTCAATTAAAGCTGGCACGACCAGACGAACCGCACAGGTATTGTATTCTTCGCGTGAGACGTAGCGAGAATTGCATAATTCTCTTACTTCCTTTCTACATATAATGTAGTTAGATTTGTATCCGCCTGCTTAAACTGTTGCATTTACTGTATGTATTTGCTTCGTTACAGCTCTCTTTGCATGATCATAAGTTATGTTCGGCTTTATGCATGTTCCTTGCATCTTACCCCTGCCTACAAGCACATACCTTTGCTAGCTTGTATGCTGTGTCTAAGTTTTCGGCCTTGTCAAAAATGGGTCGTCTCTGAGCTTTGACACTCACTCCCGTCGTTGTTATGACTTTTGAGTTCTGTCAAAGAGGGGCAACTGTAGACACCCCATTTTTGACCGTCCTCAAGACTTGGATGTCATCGTTTGAACATTCGGTGATCATCCATGTTCATGTTCGTTTTGAGTTCTCGGAGGTCTCAGCCGCGCGCCTCGCCTCAAGATCTCTCAACTTGACTGTTTTGTGCTTGGTTGTGGACCAGGCACTTGTATTTCTGTTTCTAAGGGAAGAGGATGACTTGTTGGCCATCCACTCAACCCACCGGCCAAGGCATGATGCCACCGGCCCCTTTTTCTTTCCATCGGCCAAGGGTGTTGGCCGGTCGGCACTTTTGTTGGTCGGCCGGCCATTTTTGTTGATCAATCGGCCATATTTCCCGGCCGACCCATTTCCATCTGCTTTTGGCAGATATTTTATGCCAGCTGTCAGAGCTAGCATCCACATTCCCCCCTCCATACACGTGTATGGGGGGATTTACCCCTTGCTTAGCTTCTCTTAGAAGCTTTAGAATTTGGAATTCTATAACAGGGGAGGCCCTCCTCCTTTCTCAGGGGTTCAGAAAATTAGGGTTAGAGAGTGAGATATAGTTTTATATCTATACTCCCTTGTTTGATCCTATTTTGTGCCTCAAAAGTGAGTTTTTGTCTTACTTTTGCACTTGAACACTTAGCATTACACCACCCTTGGGTTGTTAAGGCATTAGAGGGTTGTTGTTAGGGTTCTTGAGTTGATTTTGATCAGAGAAACCTGCTGGAGTGGTGTTCTTGAAGAAGGTCTACAAGGGTGAGCATTCTTACTTTAGTTACCCCTTTCTTGCTTAGGCTTTTAGCCATTCTTGCATGCTGTTTTAAGCTTCGAATATGACTGATAAAAGTTCTAATTTTGTGTGATTTAGAACTTTGTTTAAGGTCACTTTGAGGTTTGGGGTTGTCTCCTCCCTCCAAGGCCTTATTAGGCCTTGTTTTAGGCCATACCTTTTGGCCATTGTTTTGGTCTTTGCATGACCTCTCTACCACTGAAATCTAGAGGATTTTCAGTTGTGGAGAGGTGGTTTTGAGGTCCTAAAAATGAGAGGGTCATCCCCTCTCCTTATTGTCTTTAATGCTTGCATAAATGGCTTATGTGGTAGCATGTGTGTTTAGTTTGTTTTAGCTCCATTTCAGTATGTATTAGGATTTGTTTTGCCATGATACACCTCTGTTTTGAGTTGGTTTAGACATACCATGCATGCTTTGTATACTTGTCTTGTAATCCCATGATTTGCCTTAATATGCACCATGTTGTAACATGCCTTTTTAGCATGATTTTGGCTTAACTTCATGAAGCTTCTAGCTTTGTTTTAGCATGCTAAAGCTTTGATTTTGGTTGTTTTGGTCGTCCATGACTTGCTTTGTATAGCCACCATGTAATCTAGCTTGTAAGCTTTGAGTATTGAATCCTTTGACATGCTTTACTTGGGCCATTTCAGTGGTTTGGCATCACTTGTCATGATATTTCAGTCCATGCATCATGCTTGAATGCTTGCATTTGCCATCCCTTCAATGCCTTAAAGAGTTGTTGTTTTGTGCTCCATGTTTGGATCATTGCGTATGCTTCCATGCTTAGGCCATTTGGATGCCATCTAAGTGTGTTTTTGGCCTTGTCTTGACCTGTATTGGGACTGTTTTGGGTCCCTTTGACCCTTTGGGACTTTCCTTGTATGGCCTTGGTTTGAGCCCTTTGGTTAGCCTTCGGACTTAGACCTTCTTGCATGCTTTGCTTGCTTTATTTGGTTGATTTGGCATCATTCTTCACATATTTTTAGAGCTTAATGCATTGTCATATTCTCATATTTACCACATCTTGCTCATGCTTGAGGATCGTGCATGGTTGCCTAAGTGTTGGACCAGTCACGTGTGCATGATTGTTTTGCATTTTCATGCCTCAAATTCTAGACTTTGGCCGCTGATTTAGACCTATTTGAGAGCCGCCCATATTGGCTTAAGACTATCCTCGCATGTTGTTGCATGCTTGCCTTGCATGTTATCGCATGCTTGTTGCATATTTTGTGAATTGCATGTTGTAGCATGCTAGTTCAATTATGCCTTTTTACGTACTTGGCCCATAACATGCTTGTTGCATACTTAGTATATTACATGCTGTTGCATGTCAGTATATTGCATGTTGTTGCATGCTAACCCCATTGCATTTTGTCGCATGACATGCTAGCTTACATGTTTAGGTTGTATACCTATCGCATATTAGTTGCATGCTTGCCTCATATGTTGTTGCATGCTTGTATTGCACTAGTGTGCTTGCATGTTTAGGTTGCATAGCATCAAACATGCATCCCTTGCCTCTTGATCAATCATGATAGAGGCTTGGGGCCCCTTATGTGTTTATGTGCATTTCATTTAATATTGAAGTTGCACACTTGGCCTCTTTGGCTATCATGCATCGAAATACGTGATTGGTGGCCCGAGGGTCGAGAACCATACTCCTTTGAGTCTCAAACATGATAAGGAGGGTGGTGGTGCAAACATTTCCTTGAAAATGCATTGCCATGCTCTGTCTGTCCTCTGTTGCAGCAAAATAGGATTCTGCAGGACGATATGGCCGGTCGGCCATCTTCGATGCCGGTCGGCTATGCATTGTTGCCCGATATCCCTACAAGTGGTCGATGACCAGTTTCCCTTGGCCGGTGGCCATGAATTCTAGCCAATGATATCCCACAGTGCTCAAAAAGTGGTTCAGAAGCATCTTTGGGACTTGCAAAGTTTTCAGAGGTGCAGAGCAGTGTAAACAGAGGCAACATGACATGGCGATGGATTTCCGAGCAAAGCCGAGCATGCATGCATTCGTCCCTCTTCCCGAGGCTGCTTTACTGCTTTCAGTAGCTTAATTAATTTGTTTAATTAGTTAAGTGTTGGGTAATAATTAATTAGTTTGTCAGTTAGTTAATTATGTAACTTGTATTATTCTTTCGGTCCCTCCGTCGAGAGAGCGCAATTGTATAATAAGCATGCATGTGTGTGATGCATGTCTTCCAACCCCACGTCTTTCTCCCTTTTACTTACCGGCTTATGATGGCTAGTTCTAGGGCACGTTTCAATTAGCATCCTTATGCTATGCATGTTTGCATCATCCATCTGTATTGCATGCACCGGGCTCGGCGCATCATACTAACGGCATTGTATTTCAATTCCAAAGTTGAATACATATATCAAATTGTCGCATCTCATATGCCACTTTAGATTAGCCTAGCCTATTCTAGTTGCATTTTTTGCCTGCAATGCATTAGCTATCTCCACATGAACTAGGATCATGCATGATTACTAACTAGTTTCTTGTTTTGGCTCGGAGAACACTGTAAGTGTTTATGCTTTAGCATCTTGCATGTGTGTGAGTGTTAACATGACAGCATACTTGCCATGAGGCTAATTGCTTATGTGATATAACTGCCTGAACGCCTGTGGGTGAAGGTTGGATTACTTGAGTTAGAATAATTCGTCGAAACCCGTGTTTTAGCCTACTTACGAGTAGCAAACTTCGATCCATTTTCAAAACAAACGGATAAGCGATGCTTTGTTCCAACTTAGGCAATCCAGTCTATACTTGTATGCCGTGCGCATCACATAATGATTCTAGGCTAATAAATCGGAATAAGAGCACATGTGTTTTCAAAAACTCGATATAATGCTTAGTAGTGGCCGATCTTCGATCGGGCGAACGGGGGTGCTCATGAAATGACCTTCCCCAATCGTACCCAAGTTCCCGAGCCGAGGCAACTTTGGTGATGACGGACACGTGGCCTTAGGCACGAGTCAGGGTTTCCTAAATTTCCCCAAAACAAAATATTTAGGTGGCGACTCTGTATCTGGCAAAGTAGCCATATTTGGCACTTCGTTCTAAAAATCTGTTTTTCAAAACGATTTTGTCGGATTTAGACTCTTAGGTGATTTATCAGTCTCCCATCGTACATTGTGAGATCAGATTAAGAACCGTGACAATTTGAGTTCGAACTGTGGAAAAGCATGAGGCCCACGCGGGCGCGTCCATAATTACAGGCTGTGAAAACTGTAAAATTTTACTACAATTTTTTGGTGTTTAAATGAATCATGTTTTAAAATTGCAAAATTTTACAATTTCAAAACATTCTTTAGAACTGTAAAATTTTACAGTTGTGTAACATGTTTTCCACTTTGATTAATAAGAATAAATGCTTAATAAAATTATGCTCTGAAACTGTAACATTTTACAGTTTAAAAGCTTACTTTTTAGTTTGATCAATATTGTAGATTATGTACTTAAACCCTACAAAAATTGAAAAATAATATATGCTTTTTTTCCCATTATTACTGTTTGTTGGTGTTATGTTTTTTTTTTTTTTAGTTTATCAATATTTAGCAAATTTTGCTATGTTTTTTCACTAAAATTTTGCTATTTTTTTTCTTTCCTAATATGCTGGACATTTCGGTGAGTCTCCAACAATGTTCTTCACGTCCAGCAAGTATTATGGACATTTTAGCGACTTTTAGTGACGTTCAAAACACTTTCACGGTACTCCGGTGAACTTCCGACGATACTTTAACGACTTACCCGTGATGTTGAACATTCCGGCGAGTCTCTGGTGACTGTCTGACGGAAGTCCGATGATAGTAGGATGTAGCAACTTTTTTAAATTTATAAGGGTAAATTACACTGACCTCCCTTGAGGTTTATCTTAATTACAAGGACCTCCCCTATAGTTTAAAAAATAACACTACCCTTCCATGCTTTTGAAAATAATATACAGACTCCCCCTGCTGTTAACTTGACATTAATAAAGCAACAAAATTAGTGACATCAGCCTCCATAAATATGCCAATGCCCAAAATACCCTTGTCATCCTTTATAAAACAATACACTCCCTTGCTAACTATTTCCCTCAAATTCACAGAGCACCTGTTAACTTTCTCTCCAAAGTCTCTCTCTCTCTACAACATTGCTTGACATAGGTGAAAATTTCATGTGAGCTCTCTCTCTTTTTCTCTCCTAGTTCTGTGGATGTTATTTATGGTGAACTATGTAAATTTTTTTTTTCTTTTTTTTTCTGTATGCATGCATAGATACAGTGATATGGCATCATCAAACAATGGAAGAAACACACTGAAATATGTAAACCTTGTTCAAGAAATGATCAACCAAAAATATATGAGAACAATATAATTTGAAGACAAAAAGTAAGATGCAAGTTCGAAACTCTTCAGTCACAATGGCTAACAAAAATCTCATCATTCACTAATATGACAGGATCTATTGACCATAACATGGAGTCACAAATTATAAATAAACATTACAAAAATTACAAATTCACAAATTACAAATAAACAACGCAAAAAAATTTACAAATTTAGGGCAGCCCACAAATTCTATAAGCAAATTACAATCAAGGACTTGAATGTTTCAAGTTTTTTTTTTCTTAGACAAACATAACTTTAGACAGACCTGGACCACCTTAAAAGATCTGTATGTTACAACTTAGAACAAAGACTCAAGATGACTATTCTTGGTGGGCACACAATTTAAATTCATGCATCTTTCTTTGAAGTCCCATTTGGATCCATCTCAAGTGTCTTTGCATCAACATTGAACTTCAAAGAACCAAAACAATTCACATTAAATTGAACTTGACAAACAACACCCTTAAAAGTTGTACCAAAAAACTAGTTCAAACATACAAAAACAGAGAGAGAAAGTAGAATGGAGCTAATTAATCTCTCACAGTCAACAATGAAGGAATGACATTTAGGTTTGGAGTGGTGGTTTTGTTGGAAACCTCTCTCTTCCTTGAAAAAGAAGAAGGCTTAAAAGCTCTAATTGGACTTGTAAATGCCCAACCCCAACTCTTACTTCTTCTATGCGCCACTGCCACTGCCACCGCCACCACCACCACCACTGCCGCCGGTGTCAACTTCTTATTTTCTTCAATTAAAGATGAAACCCAGTAAGAAGATGAAGAGGATAAGGAAGTGATCATGAACCCACTAAAAATCCCATCACACTTGACTCTCTCCATGATGCATTCCCGTTCTCCGTCGCCGCAGCGGTGGTGCGAGAGTGTAGTCTCCGAACCCAGTAGAGATTCGCTCGAAAAAGTCCCCAGAAAAGCTCTTGCTTTCGCACCTGATGGATCTAGATCTAGAAACTCTCCGGCCAAACGCCGCCGGGTTCGGACTCTTACTTTCATCCACTACTACTGTCGTTGCTACAAACTCCTACATTTTCTTCGATCTCTGCGACAATGAACCCAGTGACGAGGAATTACTTCTCTGAGTACTAGATTTGCTTCGAAAGGTAAAGAAACGACCAGAACCCTCTCTTCCAGGGACTATGTCTTTTCACAATATAGTTCATGGGTATTAAGGTCAATTCGGCTGTCAAGTTAACGTTGTTCATGCTAATTTAACGAGAAGAGAGAATCTGTATATTATTTTCAAAAGTAGGGGAGGTTAATGTTATTTTTGAAACTACAGGGGAGGTCCCTGTAATTAAGGTAAATCTCAAGGGAGGTTAATGTAATTTACCCAATTTATAAAAAAAATGATTTTTTTGGTAATAATTAAAAATATGTAGAACTAATTGGTACAAGTCTTTGTTTTGGAATTAGATGGATTTTGAATTTTGTATATGAGACTTATTGATAAGTGCCCCATAATTGATTTATTTTCACTTTATTTTATTTATTTATTGTTTCCACGTGTAAGAACGTATAAAAAATAATAATTTTGAAACTAAAAACTAAGTGAGTAGCACGCCATCTATGAAACTAGTAACTAAATTTCTATGAGATTAACGATGTATATACAATTCAATAACAAAAGCATAATAGATGTAATTTTGTATTTCGATAAAAAAAAGTATTTTTTTCCTTTTTTTATAATGATTTCAAAAGTGATTACAATTGTTGGGATGCACTTCAAAATTTTGTATTATAAATTTTGTAATTTTTTCATAATTTTGAAATTAAATATATATATATATATAAAAGTTTGAATGAAAGTTAAAATTTGGGTAAAATTAGGCTCATATGAACCAAGCCTACTTGAGACCCATTAAACCCATATTTTTAAGCACATGAATAGGTTCTAGGTTTTAAAAATATAAGAGAGACAAGTACGAATCTAACCTATTATTAATCGGTAAAAGTTTATGAATGTGGACCTTATTAAAATACTTAACTCAAAACTAATTGATTATGACTGGAGAGACTCTTATCACCCAATTGTTATATTGTTAACTATTTGCAAACTAAAAAATTATAATTATAATTTATCTATTAAAAAATGAATGGGTGCAGTTGAAGAACCATTCATGGAGTTAGACAATACGTTAACCAAAGAGAAGACTAGGTAAAAGGACATTAATTATAAGCTTTGTATTGAAAAATAGTAGACGATTTCTCAATCACTCTTAATTATATATTATAGGGAAAATGGAAAAAAAAGTTTCATATGATAATTAGTTACTTCAATCAGTCTCATAAATTTTCTAATACACTGATATGTATTGTTTGTTTTGATAACCATACTGTGAGTTCATATTTTGAATCTTGTATGATTTGACAGACGTTTTTACCCTTTCACATTGGGGGACGTCATCTTAGGAAAATTAGATCTAATTTTTGGATCACGTTTCTATAACGTGACACTCCTAAAAAACTATTTAGTATACTTTTTTCCAAACATAATAGTTCTATACATTTCAAATGTAAAACTTTAATATAACACATTAAAAAACTCTTTAAAATACCTTTCTCAAACATAACATTCCCAAACAATTAAGGAGATTATAATGACGAATGAATTATTACACATCCAAAAAGATTAAATAGATAAAAAAAAAATTATAAGACTAATTAAAACATAATTCTAACCTACAGAATTTATCTATATAGATACGTTTTTGTCAACTTATTTCAAGCACATGGCATAGAAAGTCTAATTTGCTTTCCTTGATGAACAGTCAACTCCTTTGGAATTTAACGATGAATTCAAAACTATAGCTTAACATCCATTTGATTAGACAGATTGTAGTATAAAATTAAAATAATTATTTTACGAGACTCATATTTTATTATTTAATTTTAATTTTTATAATTTAAATTAGATTCTGTCGGATATTTTATCAATAATATTGTGAATTTTTTTAATTCTATCACTAATAATACAAAATAAATATATAATTATAATTGTACATGTTCATATATATTACAAAACAAATATTGCGAATTACACTAATAGTCCGTATAATTTGGGATTTGTGTCACTTTGGTTCTTTATTTTTCAATTGTGGTACATTTGATCATGAAATTTTGAATCTTCATCCAAATAAAGACAATTAAAGATACCATTACTTAATTTCAATGGTAAAATCGTCAATTTGATAAAATATAAATTAATTTGACAAAAAAAATGTCAAAAAAAAAATTAATTTTTAAAAATTATTTCTATCCACTAAAGATAAAATTATGAAAAATTAATAAATCTTTTAGACATTTATTATTTTTTTAACCAAATTAATTTTTATTATGTTTTTGGATTATAATCATGTAATGAGTGATTGTTAGGATTTTAATATATAATCGATATATTAATATATAAAATGTTTTTAGTTTTGAATTTTTTGATTTAATTGATTGGTTTAATAATGATATCAAAGTTGTCGCCATATTTGACTTTTGAAAAAATAGAAAATAATTTAATGAAAATAAAAACAACCACTCACTACATGATTATCATCCAAATACATAATAAAAATTAATTTGGTAAAAATAAATAAATAAATAAATGTCTAAAAGATTTATCAATTTTACATAATTTTATTTTTAGTGGATAAAAATAATTTTTAAAAATTCAAAAATATTTTTTTGACATTTATTTTTGTCAAATTAGTTTATATTTTTATCAAATTGAATATTTTGCTCTTGAAATTAAGTAATGGTATCTTCAATTGTTCTTATTTGGAATAAAATTTAAAATTTAGGGTCAAATGTATCACAATTAAAAAGTCAGAAATTAAAATAACACAAGTCCCAAACTATAGGGACTGTTAATTTAATTCACCCAAACAAATATGAATAAGAGATAATTATTTATCTCGCTAATTCAACCCAATAACCAAATCTATACTAATCTCATAGATTGTTAATGCTATTACCAAACATAACGTAAAAGTATTGCCTACAAAATTAATTTCTATTTGGTTTTTTTATCAATAAAAAAAATGAAAGTAATGAATAAAAAATTTACAAAGATAAACAAAATATTATTTTCAAACATTTATGGTGTGTTATAAAATGCATTTTTTTCTTTTAAATTTTAAAGGCATTTATGTGTAGTGAATATCTGCATTAGTATTTCTTACTCTATGTACACAATTTAATTGAGGAATGTAAGTAATTTTTATCTTGTTAAATCTAATCACTTAAAGAGCATCCAAATATTGTAAAACTTCAATCTTTCTGTTTCTTGAAGAAATATTTAAATAAATTGAGACAAATTATAATTTATAATGTATAGGCATAGACAAAATGGTAACAGGTGATAATAATTAAAAATCTTTAATTTAGAATTAAATGATGAAATTATGCTTGGCTAGTAATTTTCTTTCTTCAAGAAGTTTGCCCATGCTTGCATTGTGTCTTTTGTTAGGGAAAGTATGTGATTCGTCATAAGTAAATCAATCAATGGGAACAAAAACTAATGCGGAAAAATTAAATCAAAGGCAACACAAGAATTTTTACGTGGTTCCCTTAATGTAAGGTATGTCCACAGGATCGAAATCCGATTCCACTATCAACCAAAGAGTTTCCAAACGGTTACAAACGAGACACTAATGGTCTCACAAAACCACCCTTAGGTGAATTCCAAATAATTACAAATAAACAAGAGGAAAGACCTCACCAAATAGAAGAATCAAAATCTTCAGAACCAGAGTTGAAAAAGACCCAAAAAAATGAACAAAAATCAACTTCACCAAAACACCTAGCCGAAGATACACCGAAGCATTCCCACCGAATTGATTGATTTCAAATTGTTCTGTATTAGCCGCAGCACCTCTTCAAAAAGAACTAAACAATATATATTATATATGAAATTGATAGGCAAGCACTCTTTCCCCCAAGAATTCACTGCTGCCGCTATGCCTTCAGAACACCCAAAACAATATATATATATATATATATTGTGAATCTAGAATTTTGTAATCAAACTCTAATTGTTACCAATTTGAATTGAGTCTCCATAAATTAAATATAATATATAAAAATATAGTATAATTAATACTAAACCAAATCAAACTCTTTTTTCAAAATCAATTGGGTCCCACACTTCAATGAGGAAGTATACCCAACAATTCTCCCCCTACCGACTTAGGTGGAGACATCAACCATACTCGCCAAAGTTCGACACTTCAAATGTTTGTCCCTCGACAAAGTTTTTGTTAACATATCCGAGATATTATCATCTGTGTGAACCTTTTCGAGTTGTAACAATTTCGAGTCTAACACATCACGAATCCAATGGTATCTCACATCAATGTGTTTCAATCTCGAATGAAAGGTAGAATTTTTACTCAAGTGAATAGCACTTTGGCTATCACAATAAAGCACATATTTTTCTTACTTTAAACCCAATTCTTGCAAAAATTTCTTCAACCATAACTCTTCTTTGCAAGCTTCCGTAATGGCAATAAATTCAGCTTTGGTAGTTGAGAGAGCAACACATTTTTGTAATTTAGATTGTCATGCCACAGCTCCCCCTGCAAAAGTCATCAAATACCCCGAAGTAGATTTCCTAGAATCAATATCACCGGCCATGTCAGAATCTGTGAACCCATCAAGTATCGGCTTACCATCCCCAAAACACAAACACACCTTCGAAGTTCCTCGAAGATACCTTAGAATCCATTTTACCGCTGCCCAATGTTTTTTACCCGGATTAGAGAGAAAACGACTCACCACACCAACGGCGTGAGCAATATCCGGCCTTGTACAAACCATGGCGTACATTAAAGAACCAACTACTGAAGCATAAGGAACTTTCAGCATCTCTTCCTTGTCTTTCTCACTTGTAGGACATTGATTCGAACTAAGCTTGAAGTGACCTGCAAGTGGACAACCAGCCAGCTTTGCTTTATTCATGTTGAACCTCTCAAGAACTTTCTCAATGTAACTTTCTTGAGACAACCAAATCAGTCCCTCTTTGCGATCACGAACAATTTTCATACCAAGAATTTGCTTTGTCAGTCTCAAATCTTTCATAGTAAAAGACTTGCTCAACTCCAATTTCAACCTATTTATCATGGTAGAATCTTGACCCACAATTAACATGTCATCAACATAAAGTAAAAGAATAATAAATTTGCTATTCGGGAAATTTTTCACAAACACACAGTGGTCCGAAGTGGTTTTAGAAAAACCATTATTCATCATGAAATAGTCAAATTTTTTGTACCATTGCCGCGGGGCTTGTTTGAGGCCATACAAACTTTTCTTCAATTTGCAAACAAATTTCTCTTTCCCTTTCTCCACAAAACCTTCAAGTTGCTCCATGTAAATTTCTTCTTCAAGATCACCATGAAGAAATGCAGTCTTCACATCAAGTTGCTCAACTTCAAGGTTCATACTTGCAGCCATGCCAAGTACAACCCGAATAGAAGACATCTTCACAACTGGCGAGAAAATTTCATCAAAATCAATACCTTTCTTTTGCCCAAAGCCTTTCACAACAAGACGTGCCTTGTACCTCAGATTCTTGCCATCATTTTCAATTTGAAAACCCACTTATTTTTCAGAATTTTCCTCCCCTTAGGCAACTTCACTAAATCATAAGTGTGATTTTCAAGTAAAGAATTCATCTCCTCTTCCATGGCCTTTTTCCAATCACCTTTCTTTGCATGCTCAATTGCTTCTTGGTAGCTCTCCGGCTCCCCTTGATCAGAAATCAATACAAACTCATTAGGATGATACTTTCTTGAAGATTGTCAGTCCCTTGTAGATTTCTTCAACTCAAGTTGTGGTGGCGGTTTTTGAGTTGGATGCTCTTCCTCAATTTCTGGCTCAACTTCATTAGGATTAGCATCATCCTCTACATCTTCAATAGATGGCTGCACATCTCCCCCATTTTCATCATCCACCGAAGATGAAGGAGATGGATCCATGTCAATGAGATCACTAGTTTTTTGCTCCGGTTGATCACCTTTGCCAAAGTCTTCAATTGTTTGGTCTTCAAGAAACACAACATCACGGCTCTGAATGATTTTCTTGTTGACCGGATCCCACAATCTATACCCAAATTCATCATGCCCATAGCCAAGAAAAATACATTGTCTTGACTTACTTTCAAGCTTAGACCTCTTATCCTTTGGAATGTGAACAAAAGCTCGGCAACCAAACACTCTCAAGTGCTCATACGATACATCTTTACCGGTCCAAACTTTTTTCTGGAACATCACCATTCAAAGGATAGGAAGGGGACAAATTGATCACGTCAACCAATGTCTTCAATGCCCTCACCCCAAAAGGATCTTGGCAATTTAGCTTGTGAAAGCAAACACCTTGTTCTTTCCACAATGGTGTGGTTCATCCTCTCGGCAACGCCATTTTGTTGAGGAGTCTTCTTAACTATCTTTTGGTGCCGAATACCTTAGTTACGCCAATACTCATCAAATGGCCCAATGTATTCACTACCATTATTTGATTGAATGCACTTCAATTTCTATCATGTTTCTCTTTCAACCATGGCCTGAAAATGCTTAAATACTTCTAGAACTTGATCTTTAGTTTTTAGTAGAAAATCCCAAACTTTCCTTGAATAATCATCAATGAAAATAACAAAATAAAGTGCACCACTATGTGTTCTAACTTTCAAAGGACCACAAACATCTGAATGAATCAACTCCAAAACATTTTCTTTTCTAGAAGCAATATTTTTATGAAAAGAAACTCTATGTTGTTTACCCACCAAACAATGAACACAAGTTTTAAGATGTGTACCTTTCAAACCGAGTAGAAGCTCTTTCTTGAACAATACTTGCAGTCCCTTTTCACTCATGTGGCCAAGCTGCTTGTGCCACAATTCGGTAGAAGTATCATCTTCAAGTGCATTGACAACACCTTTACAAATTTTTCCTTGCATTGAATAAAGTGTATGAGTCTTCTTGCACTTAGCCACCACCAAAGAACCCTTTGTGAGCTTCCATATTCCATCACCAAATTTGTTGTTGAAGCCTTTATCATCTAGCTTCCCAGTAGAGATCAAATTGAGGCGAATGTCGGGAACATGCCTCACATCTTTAAGCAACAACCTGCAGCCCAAATTTGTTTCCAAGCAAACATCACCTATATCAATAATCTTGGACAAACCTTCATTACCCATTCGAACAGAACCATAATCTCCTTCGGTGTAGGTAGTGAAGAAATCAACTCGAGAAATCACATGAAAAGAAGCACCGGAATCAATCACCCAATTGCTCTCTTGGCCCACAAAATTGATACAATCATCCTCACAAATGACCATGAGATCATCGGTAGTAACTGCCGTTGTGTCTTCTTGCTTCTTATCCACACTTTTGTCACGCCTTTTCTCCTTATTCTTGAGCTTTCGGCATTCCCGCTTCATGTGTCCTTTCTCATGGCAATAATAGCACTCAATGTCTTTTTTTGAAAAAGAACTATCTTTTGATTTGTCACGGCTTTGATCACGACCATGAGGAGTCTTACTCCTCCCCCTTGTTTTGCTTCGGCCTCTCACAACAAATGCGTCCGAATGAGAGGAACCCGCTAATTTCCTTTTGGTTTCTTCATTCAACAGGCTACTAGTGACTTGGCCCATTGTGACAACTCCATCGGGCGCCGAATTATTAACCGTCACAACCAAAGTCTCTCAACTTTCAGGTAAAGAACTAAGTAGCATCAAAACCTACAACTCATCATCAAAAACAATTTTCATAGAAGCAAGTTGGTTAACAATACTCTTTATTTCATTCAGATGTTCCGGAATAGGGCTGCCCTCTTTATATTTTAAATTAAACAACTTACGAAACAGAAAAACTTTATTTGTGGCTGATTTCCTATCATAAAGGCCCTCTAATTTTTTCCATAAATCATGTGCTAAAGTTTCAGTAGCAACATGATGAAACATACTGTCATCAATCCATTGACGGATAACACCAATGGCTTTTCGATTAAGCCTATTCCATTCATCATCTTTCATACTCTCGGGTTTGCCACTATCACCCTCAATGGGTCCATACAAATCTTTACAAAATAATAGGTCCTCCATTTTAGTTTTTCAAGTTACCCAATTGCTTCCATTGAAGCTAGACATACGACCCACATTCCCCTCCATTGATTTACACAAATAATTAAACCCAAATAAACCGTAAGCTCTAATACCAATTGTTAGGGAAAATATGTGATTCCCCACAAGTAAATCAATCAATGGGAATAAAAACTAACGCGGAAAAATTAAATCAAATGCAACACAAGAATTTTTACGTGGTTCCTTCAATGTAAGGTACGTCAACGGGATCAAAATCCGATTCCACTATCAACCAAAGAGTTTCCAAACGGTTACAAACGAGACACTGATGGTCTCACAAAACCACCCTTAGGTGAATTCCAAATAATTACAAATAAACAAGAGGAAAGACCTCACCAAATAGAAGAATCAAAATTTTTAGACCTAGAGTTGAAGAAGACCCAAAAAAAATGAACCAAAATGAACTTCACCAAAACACCTAGCCGAAGATGCACCGAAGCACTCCCACCGAATTGATTGATTTCAAATTGTTCTGTATTAGCCGTAGCACCTCTTCAAAAAGAACTAACAATATATATATTATATATGAAATTGATATGCAAGCACTCTTTCCCCCAAGAATTCACTGCTGCCGCTATGCCTTCGGAACACCCAAAACAATATATATATATATATTGTGAATCTAGAATTTTGTAATCAAACCTTAATTGTTACCAAATTAAATTAGGTCTTCACAAATTAAATATAATATATAAAAATATATTATAATTAATACTAAACCAAATCAAACTCTTTTTCCAAAATCAATTGAATCCCACACTTCAATGAGGAGGTATACCCAACAATTTTGTGAATCAAGTCAAGAGATAGTGAATACTGTCTTCTCAAGATGCAAAAATAGTCGGATACTAATAATTTACAGATGATTATGCATATCTGGTGTGGTTGAAATTGTCCATTATAAAAATAAAAAAATAAAAAAAGATGAAATAGAAAAGTCAATAGAAGCATTTCAATAAGCAGTAAGAAAAAAGATATTAGAAAAGGGTTTAGTTGTTGAAGAACCGTTCATCATTGAATTAAATGGCCAATGAGGAAAGAAGCTACCCATTGACGACTTGGTAATTCTTCTCTCATTAGCATTGGAAAATACTTAATAAAAAATTCAACTACTCTCATCCATCTATATCTATAAATAGACAGGCTTTCCATGCTTAGATATCTGTCTCCTTCTGCAAGCAATTAGGCATAGAAATTCCAATTTGCTTCCAAAAAAAAAAAAAAAAACAGCTATTGCAATATTTTGTTTGTTGTTTCCGAGTGATAAAAATGGGCACTCACTTTATCCTTGTAACCATAGCTATTATGGCGTTGGCTTCCACACTTGTCTCTGCTTCAGACCCTAGTCCTCTACAGGATTTCTGTGTTGCTATTAATAACTCCGATGGTATATTTCATGCTCATCTTTATCTCCCAACTTTAAGCCTTCCAAACTTAAGTTTTAGATTTTGAAATATGATTTTAGTGACAAAACTTATTCAAAGCAGTTGTATTTTAATAATAATTAAAACCTCAATTTTTTTCGTTGGAATTCATGTCAGTTTTTCATTTTGAAGTCAAATATTGATTAATTAATTGTACTTTTCGTAACATAAATATGCTTTTGTGTCATTTTGATAATCAATATTTTAGTGGTGCCAATTTCGTATTCAAAGTATTAAATATGTATTAAAATTGTCTCCCTCGCTGACATCGTCAATATTCATCATCAAAATAAGTAGTATTTTCCGAACATAAAATAACATTAGCTAAAAAAATAGTTAATTACACTTTTGGTCCTCAAAATATAAAATATATTTCATGTTGGTCTCCAACATTTTAATTGTTTTAATTTGTAAAGGACCAATTTTAATTTCTTAGATGTCATTATTGTAACATTATTGAAAATTAGTTAGTCTATATATTATATTTTATTTCTTTCACCCAATCTTACTGAAGCACAACTCCATTTCTTTTGCATTGTAGTGTTCGTGAATGGCAAAGTTTGCAACGACCCAAAGCTTGCCACAGCAGATGACTTCTTCTTTTCAGGCCTCCTTACTCCTCAAAACACATCGAACCCAATTGGGTCAAAGGTTACTCCCGTAAACGTTATCCAAATACTAGGCCTCAATACTCTCGGCATCTCCTTAGCTCGCATTGACTTTGCACCTTATGGCCTCAACCCACCCCACACGCACCCTCGTGCAACTGAGGTCATTGTGGTCTTGGAAGGTACTCTCTATGTCGGCTTCGTGACCTCCAACACTGACAACCGCCTCTTTACAAAGGTCTTGTACCCAGGAGATGTTTTTGTGTTCCCACAGGGTCTCATTCACTTTCAATTTAATAATGGAAAGACTAATGCAGTAGCTCTTGCTGCCTTAAGTAGCCAAAACCCCGGAACCATTACAGTTGCTAATGCAGTGTTCGGGTCAAATCCAAGGATTTCTGATGATGTTCTTGCCAAGGCATTCCAAGTGGACAAGAAGGTGGTAGATTATCTTCAAGCTCAATTTTGGTGGCCCAGCAACTAGAGAAAGAAAGAATGGAGAACCTATGAATCTATTATTTGTTAAACTTTAATTAAATATGATGCAATATAGCATAAATAAGTGGATTGGTTGTGGATGATTTCCTTAAAATTATTTTCCTATGATTTTATAATAATGAAGTTTGTTAATTAGTACTCCTTGTCTCTCTCCTCGTACAATGATGACACTCTCATGATATTTTTTTGGGCTCCCTATTGATATAATGATGACACTTTTGATCTTTCTTGGAGCAGTTACCAGTAAGTCTCATGCACAAAATTCAAAATCCATCTAATTCCAAAACAAAACACTTACACCAATTAGTCCTACATATTTTTAATTGTTACCAAAAAATCTCTTTTTTTAATTTTTTTTTTATAACTTTAAAAACGTTGCTACATCCTATCACTGCCGATTTTCTGTCAAACGGTCACTAGAGCCTCACCAGAATATTCATCACCACGAAATCATCAGAAAGTCACCGGGGTATTGCTGGAATTTCGCCAGAGTGTTCTGAACGTCACTGGGAGTCGTCGGAATGTCCAGAATGTTCGTTGAACATCAAGAACATCATCGGAGACTTACTGGGATGTCCATAACATTGTCGAAAAAAAAAAAAGAATAAATGAAAAAATTATAGTGAAAAAAACATAGCAAAATGTGCTAAATATTAATAAACTAAATGGGAAAAAAAATAAAAATAAAAACAACAAACAACAATGGGAAAAGTATATATTATTTTTTAATTTTTGTAGGATTTAAACAAATAATCTCTAATATTGATCAAATTGAAATGTATGTTTTGAAACTATAACAAGCATGATTCTATTAAATATTTATCCTTATTAATCAAACTGAAAAACATGTTATGAAACTGCAAAATTTTATAGTTCTAAAGAATGTTATGAAACTATAAAATTTGACAATTTTAAAGTATGATTCATTGTAGCAACAAAAAAATCGAAACTATAAAATTTTACAGTTTTTACCGCCTGTAACTAAAACTTAAAAACAAATGTTCAGAACTTGAAAATTTTCTCCATTAAAACAGGAAAAATAGAAATATGTAGTAGAGAAAAGGTAGAAAAATTGAGAAATCGAATGAGAGAAATAGATATAAAGAGAATATTGTACTCCAACAACTTTTTTTGGTTTAGATCTAGTTGGATCTCATGTAGATTTTCTCAGATCTGATGTAGATTTGAGTATATCTACTCATTTGCTATGCCGAAACTCGTTTCTTTCACCGTCAATTAGAGTGAAGTAAAGAGTCAATAGTCAATGGTTGCTGGTGAACCCCAAGCAATGATGGTCGTCAGTCACTGGTGACTATATATTAGAAAGAGAAAGAGAAGAAGTAAGGTATGATCGACGGTCACCGAAAATCATGAAGAGAAAGAGGTAGAGAAAAACAAATGCACAGAGAAGAATGAAGATGAAAAATATATAGTGGACTTTTGAGAGTATTCAAAAGGTTGTGGGTAGACTTATCCTCTCTTAAATAGGACATTTAAGTAATTTGCCCATCTTTCTTTAGGCTCTCATATCAATAGCTAGGAGAAGGCAATGGACCATCGAACTTTTGTTAATTGAAATCTTCCAATTAGTTTCGTCATAACATTGGCTTGAAGATGGCCTGACTCAATTGAACCTTAAAATATATGGGCTGGGCATGGGTTGATGGATAGGACTTGTGGGCTTGATGGACATTGTGAGGCCTAACTTGAAACTCGACCCATAGACCCATCCTAAAAGCCCACATTGGACCCATATACACCAAATAATTGATTTATAATTTCACTTTAGCTTTTTTTTTTTAAAATTTTTTTTATATGCATGAACATATGCACTTTTAGTAAATAATAATATTGAAAGGAAATAACTGAGTGACTACCATGCAATGTATGAAACTAGTATTTAAATTTCTATGAAATTAAAGATGCATATAATTCAATAATATAATCATAAAAGATGTAATTTTGTATTTCAATAAATAAGGATCTTTTCTTTTCGTTTTTCATGATTCAAAAGGTGATTATAATTGTTGTGATGTACTTCAAAATTTTGTAGGGCGTTCGGTTCAAAAGTCCAATCACGGATTTTCTTTGTCTAAAGATCCATGCTCTAAACTACTTTGTCCATAAGGACAAGTTTTTGTAAAATTACCAAACTACTTCGTGATATATATATATATATATATTTTATAACAGGTGAACGTAAGAAAAAACCTACTCTCTCATTCTCTCTCTCTCTTCCTCTGCCCCGCCGTTGCCTCCTTTTTCGCTTCCCACGTCGTTGCCTCATTCTCTGCCTACAACGCTTTCTTCTCTCTCCTCTTTCTTCTTCTCTAGACTCTAATCCTAGCCCCCTGTCTCAGTTGATTACTATTCTGTCAGGTCGCTCACGCCTCCTATCTCCTTTACTCCCTCATCTCTCTCTCCTGCGCTCTGTTTGTATTCTCTTCAAATACGATTGGCGTTGTCGACGTAATTGCGCGGTAACATGGGATCCAGCGATGTCTCAACCCCCTTTCTATCACCACTCTCTCTCTTTTTTGTCTCTCTACTCTCTCTCTCTACTCTTAGTTTCTAGGTCAGATCTGACCAGATATTGAACTGGATGATGAGGAAATGCAAGAAAACATAAATAATTTTTTTTCTTGTTTATTTATTTGTTCATTCTTGTATTTTATGGAATGCCCCAAGAAAATATGCCCAATAAAATACATCCACCATTGCTCCTTACGATAAATAAAAGTGAATCCGCAACACTGAAATACATAATCATATGAGATTTACAAAATAGTTCTACATGCAATTATACATTCAATGACTTTATTACATGAATCTATAGTATGTAAAACATCCAGTCAAAATAAATAAATGCCCTCAAGGGGCTACAAAGTCCAAGGCTTAAGCTTGGTTATATAAAATGGTTGCTCGAACCCATACAAATATAGCTCTTGGCTTGCAAAAAATATGATCACAACAAAACTATAGCCTTGTGCTCTCAACATACACATTCACGCCCTTGGTTTGGTGGAATCACCACTTTTTTTCCTGTACAAAATCCCATAAGGTGAGCATAAAACCTAGTAGGAAATTCTTAACAAAGTATATACATTTTATACAATTCTCACAAGGTGAAATGCATATGCATATGTCATGCCATGCTTTTAAAAGAAAGTCACGTTATCATCTTTTTTTTTTTTTTGAAAGCCATCATACTCAATGAAACTTGAAGATCTAACAATTTAATAATTTTACATCAAGTTCAAGGAGCGGTAAATATGACTCAGGTAATCTATGGGTTAGTATCTGCAAGTAGGCATAACTAGCACTATTAAAACCCCCCACTTTACTGGTTGCTAACCGGAAGGCATGCGGTACCTCATCCGTGCGTATTTTCGGTCTTTCATTCTGGACACTCAGGCCAACTTAAACAATTTTCTCTATACCCCCCATCCGGACTTACCAACATATTTACCCCAAAACACTTCCATGGAATTTCATTTCACAAACATTTCTCTTTTAAATGCAAAATTTTCAATTCTCAATTCAAAACTCGTAATAGCCAAATGAATTGAAGTGTCAATGCAACATATAACAATACATAGTAATATCCTTCCATTTTCAATTCTTCCATACAATTTTTCCCATTTTGGTCACCATTCTTATTTCTCTTTCTAAAGAAATTTCACAAGATAAACATATAAACTCATCAATCACTATCGAGCATTTTCATCAACTTTATCATTTCATGACTATATCAACATTTAGAGCAACAAACTTCCAAACCCACTAATTCTATGTCAACAGTTGTCATAATATTGATCAAAAATCAATTTCATAACATCACCACATTTTCTCAAAATTTCCCAAATTTCTAGGGTTTCCATAAACTAGGTTTCCTCCTCATTTTGAAAGAAATTATTTCAAGCTAACACTTCTCTACAGTAATATAACTCACAATCTCAAGGATTTTTAGAAAAACATTATGGAAATCCACCCTTAAAATCATTCACAACACACGAGCCAACATCAAAGTTTCCATACTTCCTAAAAAATTCCAAATCAACATAATCTTGCAATATATATATATATAACTCTAAGAAAATCCCTATCTCAAGTTTGAAGAACAAATGAGATGAAACCCCCCAAAATCATTAGTGTTGAAACTTGATCTTCACTGCACAAAATGTAGCTCTCGAGAAGTTCTCCAACTTTGATCAAGGAACTAAGGTCAAAATGTTAATGGATTTGGAGAAATCAATGATTTTGTGAGGTTTGGTGTAGGAAAAGTAAAGAGAAGGAGGAGAAATGTGTGTTTGGAGAGAGAGAGATGATGAAAAAGTGATATACACTCAGCCCAAGAAGAAGGAAAAAGCAGATTTTTCAAACTCAGCTTTATTCCGTACGTGCAATACCCATTCCCGTACGTGGGGCACCCCCATCTGCACGTGCAGCTCTCGCCCTCGCACGTGTGGCACTCTCTCCCACACCTCCTTCCATACGTGAATATAATGCAGTGGCCAACCCAGAATTTCCCTTATTCACCGCATGTACGACCTAACTTCCCGCACGTGCGGCCCTTCTTCGGCACGTGCGGCCTTGCCTCACAATCAGAAATTTTACCAGTTGCACTGAAAAAAACCCGGATCCAACCTCATGCCTCTTGAGACATGTGAAACTTGACACTTGAATAAATAAGAACAAGGATTTTGAGAAAGGTTTCCAAATGCAACAAACCCAAACAGTTAACAAGACTTCAAGTTAAACGTGATACTCTAACAAGGTAAACCCAACATAAATCAAAGAGAAATGAGGCAGTTATACACACCCAGTCATCACAACCTCTCCACTATAGGAAATTTTGTCCCCGAAATTAAATTAAACTACTCAAACAAAAGGGGCTTCAAGCAATCAAGACCACACTATCATAATCTCAAATTGCAAAATCAATTCTCAACCAAAATTCACCATTACCATCATGGTTTCCAAGTGCCTTAGTCACAATATTAACAACAGTTCATGATAAGCATAGGCACGAAACTTTCCAACCACAATTATGACAATCACCATAATCACATGTTCGAAATAACAGCATGCACAATAACATGTGATTAACAATGTAACACAGTTCCCTCTAACACTAGGGAATATCACAAATTAAACAATTAGGCATTTTCAAACAAGTTCGGATACTTGGAGCAGACCTCCGCCTCCTGTTCCCAAGTCGCTTCCTCGACCCCATGGTGTCTTCATAACACTTTTACTAATGGTATGTCTTTCCCCTCAATACTTGTTCCCGGGTGTCTAAAATTTGAACCGGTCGCTCTTCGTATGAGGCATCCTTGTCTACCTCCAAATCAACCCAATCAAGCATATGAGAAGGGTCGGATTCATACTTTCTAAGCATGGATACATGAAACATATTGTGAACCCTCGAAAGTAGTGGTGGTAAGGCTAACCAGTATGCCACCTCCTCAATTCGCTCCAAGATCTCGAAAGAATGAACCTTGGAGACAATTTACCACTCTTACCAAATCTCATCAAGCCCCACCTTGGTGAGATTTTAAGGAACACATGGTCACCAACTTCGAAAGATAAAGGCAGTCTCCTTTTATCGGCATAACTCTTCTGTTGGTTTTGAGCCATAGCCAACCTGTTCTGAATGAGAGCAACTTTCTCGGTTGTCTCTCTAATAATCTCCGGACCCAACAACTGTGCATCACCCACCTTGGCCCAACAAATCGGCGATTTACAAGGTTAGCCATACAAGGCCTTAAACGGTGCCATCTCAATACTAGCTTGATAACTATTGTTATAGGCAAAATCAATCAAGAGTAAGTGTCTCTCCCAAGACCTGTTGAAATCAATGACGCAAGCTCTAAGCATGTTCTTCAAAATCTGAATGGTACGCTCCGACTGCCCATTAGTTTGAGGGTGGTAAGCGGTACTAAAGGTCAACTTAGTTCCCAACGCCTCTTCAAGGCCTTGCCACAATTTTCGGTAAAACGAAGATCTCTATCTAATATAATGGTTACAAGGACCCCATGAAGTCGAACTATCTCTCTAATGTACAACTCTGCCAAATACTCAACTAAGTCACCGGTGCGTATCGGAATAAAATGTGTAGACTTAGTCAACCTATCAACAATCACCCAAACGGCATCATTGCCTCGCTGTGTTATAGGAAGCCCAACTACAAAATCCATGGTAACATGATTCCATTTCCACTCGACTATCGATAAGGGTTGGAGCAAACCCACTGGCCTTTGGTGTTCGGCTTTCATTTGTTGACAAGTAAGACATTTCGATACAAATAAAGAGATATCCCATTTCATACCCCTCCACCAAAATTGACGACTAAGATCATGATACATTTTGGTACCTCCCGGATGTACTGCAAGGCGTGAGTGATGGCACTCTTGAAGTATCTCCTCTCTACAAGATTTCGGTACAAACAAACGGTCTAGATATCGTACATTCAGATCCAAGTGGATGTTCAAACCCTTCCCTTCCTTCCTATTGGAAATTCTATCATGGATTGACTCTACCTCATGGTCTCGCTGTTGTGCCTTTATGACCTTACTAATCAAGGTAGATTGAGCAATCATAGTAAATAAGGTAACACCCTCATTGGACTCACCCAAATGCAATTCAAACTTGCCAATATTGCCTAGCATAACCTATTCCTGAATGACCACACTTGCCAAACTACTCACATATTTTGTACTCAAGGCATTGGCCACTACATTGGCCTTCCCGGAATGATAGTGTAATTCAAAATCATAATCCTCCATAAATTCCATCCACCTCCGTTGGTGTAAATTTAAGTCTTTTTGGGAAAACAAATACTTTAGGCTCTTATGATCGAAGAAAATCTCAAACTTCTCACCATACAAATAATGTCTCCAAATTTTCAAGGCAAAAATTACCGCCGTTAATTCTAAATCATGGGTGGGGTAGTTTTTCTCATGAGTTTTCAATTGTCGTGAACCATAGGCCACAACCTTCCTGTCTTGCATCAAGACACAACCAAGCCCATCCCAGAACGCATCACAATAGACGGTATAACCCAAACCCCTTTCCAAAATTATCAGAACCGGTGCAGTGGTCAATTTAGCCTTAAGTTCTTGGAATGCCTTTTCACAAGCTTCACTCCACACAAATTTGACACATTTCCTTGTCAACCTAGTCAAAGGTGCGGCTAGTCTAGAGAAGTCCCTTACAAAACGATGATAATACCCTGCTAATCCCAAGAAACTCCGGATCTCAAAAGCATTTTTAGGCTGTTCCTAATCCTGCACGGCATCTATCTTGGAAGAGTGTACAGTTACTTATTCTCTTGACACCACATGTCCCAAAAACTTCACCTCGGTCAACCAACACTCGCATTTCTCAAATTTGGCATACAATTGGTGCTCCCTAAGAAAATCAAGCACCAACCGCAAGTGGTCTCGTGTTCCTTCTCGGAGGCTGAATAAATCAAGATGTCATCCATAAAGACGACCACAAAGCGGTCTAAAAATTCTCGAAAAATTCAGTTCATCAAATCCATAAAGGACGCGAGTGCATTGGTTAAGTCGAAAGGCATTACAAGAAATTCATAGTGGCCATAATGCGTACGAAAGGTCATTTTCTAGATGTCCTCCTCTTGGACTCTCAACTGATGGTATCCTGACCTCAAATATATCTTTGAAAAGCAGCGAAACCCTCTAAGTTGGTCAAATAAATCATCTATTCTGGGTTGCGGATATTTGTTCTTAACAGTAACTCGATTTAACTTACAGTAATCAACACATAACTACAACGACCTATCCTTCTTTTTCGTAAACAGAGCCGACGCTCCCTAAGGTGATGTATTAGGGCAAATGAAGCCCTTATCTAAAAGTTCTTGGAGTTGAATCTTCAACTCATGTAATTTGGCAGGTGCTAATCTATACGGTGCCATGGAAATTGGTGTCGTGCCAGGCACTAAGTCAATGGAGAACTCGATCTCCCGGTGGGGTGGCAAACTAGTAAGATCCTCGGGAAAGACATCTGGCATTCACAAGCTAACCTTGGTAATTCAACATGAGCCCCGTCACTCTCACTATCCAAGAGAGTCGCAAGAAGACCACTAAGCTCGCTTCTACTATGAGGGTCAAAAACTGTGACAAGAGCCTATTAACTCAGCCCCCCAAAAAATAAAAATAGCCACCACTCGAGGTGCACACTGTGACTCTCTGATGATAACAATCAATCATAGCACAGTATAAAGATAACCACTCCATGCCTAAAATGACATCAAAACTTGACATGTCTAGCAACTCAAAAGCAAACGGAAGTCAGCGCCCGGCAACCTCTTTCTCACAACTATGACATCCTCGGTCTAAGTAAACCATATCCCCAATTGGTGACTCTACCCTGAACGAAGACGCTAACCATGCCACTTCTAACCCCAATGCAGAAGCAAATGAGTAGATATAAATGAATGTGATGCACTCGTATCTATCAATACATTAGTCGAGAAATTACACACAATGAAAATACCTCTCACAACTAAGGAATCTGGTAACTGCTCTGGCGCGGTAACAGCGTACACGCGCTCTTGTGGCCTTTAATCAACGTACTCATCTCTTAGAGTATAGGCCTGCTGCACTGACTGAGCTGAAGTGGCTCCCTGATTAGCTCGTGAAATCTGAACTGAATGAGCCTACTGGTGGCTCTGAGTTTGCCTCGACCCTGATACGCCAGATGCGCCTCCCAATTGAGGGCAAGCTCTTCTCATATGCCCTAACTGACCACACTGAAAACAAGTAAGTCCTTGCCCTCTGTTCTGAAACTGACTCTGAGATTAGTTAGGTGGTGGTGGTGGTAACATTTGCTGCCCTCCTTCGTTCTGTGGGCATGAAAAGACCTTATGACCCGGTTGGCCACACTTGAAACACGAGAAATTACCCGGTGCATTCTTCCCCGGGCCCGCACTAGGTAAGGGGAAAGTAGATCTAGACTGCTGTGGTTAGGACTGGGATGAAAAGGTGCCCCTGTTTTTCTTACTAGTTCTAAATCTCCTTGTGGCTCCTGGCCCCTAGACCTCGAACCCTAAAGTCTCTCCTGCTTGGCTTGCATAGTAATCTCTACATGTGTTGCCGCCTCCATAAGACGGTCATAGTTTCGAATCATATTTCTGGCAACTTTGAACAAAATTTTAGTTCTCAACCTCTTCTCAAATTCTATCCAATGGCGCTCTTGCGTTGCCACCAACTCCGGTGCAAACTGGGACAAACTAGTTAAGGCTGCCTCAAACTCGGCCACAGATAGGTTAAGTTGCTTGAGGTCTTGAAACTCTTGCCTCAATCTCTCCCTAGCAGTGGGAGGTAGATACTTGTCTTGGAAAACAACCATAAAGGCTTTCCATGTCAGCTCTACTCTACCTTGGCGTACTTCCACCATTGGCCCGCATCCCCCTTGAGGTAGTAACTCGCTAGAGTCACTATTAACTCACTATCGTCGATGTGAAGCATCTCAAATGTCTTCACCGTTTGCTCGAGCCACTCATCCGCTTTCTTGGGCTCGGGGCCAGCATGGAACTTATCCAGTTTGGCCCCCAAAAACTTTCTAGTAAGAAAACTCACCCTTGTCTCTACAGCGTTTTCTCGAGCTTGGTTCTCCGCCCTTAACAATTCATCGATTCCCTCAAAGCCCATGCCATTTCTTGGGCTAAAGCCCCCATTGCGGCTTGAACCGCTTGCTCCAGAACCCCCGCTTGCCCTACTTGCTCGTCTATATTAGCTTGGCCAGCTTGCTCGGCTGCATTAGCTTGACCAAACCCTTCCTCTTGTACTGGAACCTCATGGACCAGTACTTTATGTACACCTCAACGAGGCCTATCGCATCTCCCACCTTTACCACCACGTGCTTGACCTCTTCCTGACATCCTAATTAAGGAATAAAGTAAACAATTTAGCACACAAACTTAACAATTTTACATATATACTTCTCCACTATATAAAAAAGTTAGTTTCACTCCACATAAGCACTTAGTCACGTAAACACATACTGATTATTCCTTTACGATGAAATTTGTCCCATGAAATACCAAGAATTCTTAGTAAAACGAGTATTGATCAAGTATCCTTCTCATAAGACCTCAAAAAATTTAATAGGCGCGAACCATAACCCAAAAGTCCAACCCCATACCCATCTAGGCATATAACCATGCTATCACATAGCCACAAAATATACAACATCTCTTAATCATGCAAAATCAACCCATTGTGGCAAAACAACCACTTCCCACAAGCCCTAAGTATTCAAACCAGGTAACTTTGATACCAAGTTCTAACGCCCCAACAATAAAATACGTCCACCACTGCTCTCTACGATAAATAAAAGTGAATCTCCAACACTGAAATACATAATCATAAGAGATTTACAAAATAGTTCTGCATGCAATTATACATTCAATGACTTTAGTGAATGAATCTATAGCATGTAAAACATCCAGTCAAAATAAATAAATTCCCTCAAGGGGCTACAAAGTTCAAGGCTTAAGCCCGGTTACACAAAATAGTTGCTCGAACCCATACAAATATAGCCCTTGGCTTGCAAAAAATATGATCACAACAAAACTAGAGCCTTGTGCTCTCAACATACACATCCACGCCCTTAGTTTGGCGGAATCACTATATCTTTTCTTGCACAAAATCCCATAGGATAAGCATAAAGCCCAGTAGGAAATTCTTTACAAAGTATATACATTTTATACAATTCTCACATGGTGAAATGCATATGCATATGCCATGCCATGCTTTTAACAGAAAGTCAGGTTATCATCTTCTTTTTTTTTTGAAAGCCATCATGCTCAATGAAAACTTGAAGATCTAACAATTTAATAATTTTAGATCAAGTTCAAGGGGCGGTAAATACGACTTAGGTAATTCATGGGTTAGTGTATTCAAGTAGGCATAACTAGTACTACTAAAACCCCCACTTTACCGATAGCTAACCGAAGGCACGTGGTACCTCCTCCGCTTGTGTTTTCGGTCTATCATTCTGGACACTCAGGCCAACTTAAACAATTTTCTCTACACCTCCTATCCGGACTTACCAACGTATTTACTCCAAAACACTTCTATGGAATTTCATTTCACAAACATTTCACTTTTAAATGCAAAATTTTCAATTCTCAATTCAAAACTTGTAATAACCAAATGAATTGAAGTGTCAATGCAGCATATAACAATACGTAGTAATATCCTTCCATTTTCAATTCTTTCATACAATTTTTCCCATTTTGGTCACCATTCCCATTTCTCCTTCTAAAGAAATTTCACAAGATAAACATATATACTCATCAATCACTATCGAGGAGCAACAACATTCCACATTTCATTCATTTTCATCAACTTTATCGTTTCATAACTCTATCAACATTTAGAGCAACAAACTTCCCACTAATTCTCATGTCAACATTTGTCATAATATTGATCAAAAATCAATTTCATAACATCACCACATTTTCTCAAAATTTTCCAAATTTCTAGGGTTTCCATAAACTAGGTTTTCCTTCTCATTTTGAAAGAATTATTTCAAGCTAACACTTCTCTACAATAATATAACTCACAATCTCAAGGATTTTTAGAAAAACATTATGGAAATCCACCCTTAAAATCATTCACAACACATGAGCCAACATCAAAGTTTCCAAACTTCCCAAAAAGTTCCAAATCAACATAATTTGGCAAATATATATATAACTCTAAGAAAATGCTTACCTCAAGTTTGAAGAAGAAATAAGATGAAACCCCCCAAAATCAATAGTGTTGAAACTTGATCTCCACCGCACAAAATGTAGCTCTTAAGAAGTTCTCTAACTTTAATCAAGGAACTAGTCAAAATGTTAATGGATTTGGAGAAATCAATGATTTTGTGAGGTTTGGTGTAGGAAAAGTAGAGAAAATGAGGAGAAATGTGTGTTTAGAGAGAGAGAGAGAGAGAGAGAGAGAGAAAGAGAGGGATGATAAAAAAGTGATATATACTCAGCCTAAGAAGAAGGAAAAAACAGATTTTTCAGACTCAGCTTTATTTTGCAAGTGTGGTACCCCCATCCGCATATGCGTCTCTCACTCCCGCATATTCGACACTCTCTCTCTCACCTCCTGCCACACGTGCATATAATGTAGTAGCCAAACCAGAATTTCCCTTCCTCACTACACGTGAGGCCTAACTTCCCGCATATACGACCCCTCTTTCACACGTACGACCCAAGCCCCCGCACGTGTAGCCCTGTCTCCTAGTTAGAGATTTTACTAGCTACACTGAAAAAAACCCGGATCCAACCTCATGCCTCCCGAAACATATGAAACATAACACCATAATAAATAAGAACAAGGATTTTCGGAAAGGTTTCCAAATGCAACAAGCCCAAACAGTTAACAAGACTTCAAGTTAAACTCGACACTCTAACAAGGGTAAACCCAACATAAATAAAAAAGGAACGAGGCGGTTACACGCACCCGGTCATCACATTCTGTTGATCTGTTTTGTTGGTAGAGAATTTTCTTTGTTGTTGTTGAATGAATAGAACAAACAAATTTCATTTTTGGTAGATAGGAATAAAATTTGAATTGAAAAGATAAAACAAATTGAACAGATAGGTCAAAATATGTTTAAAAATTAAATAGATAGGTCAAAATAGGTTCAAAAAAATTAAGCAGACATATATTTGAATAGATAAATGAAAAAAATTGAACAAATTATAAAATTTGGATAAATATTTGAACAAATAAGGGAAAAATTGAACAGATAGTCAAAAAATTTGAATAGATAGGAAATAATTTGAACAGATAGGGAAAAAATTAAATAGATATGAAAAAAATTTGGATAAATAGTCAACAAAATTTAATACATAAAAAAGTCAACAAATAAAAGGGTAAAATTGAAAACAAAATGTCCTTCAAAACAAACAAAATGACTTCTCACAAAACTATTTTATAAAAGGTAGACCTCTCACCAATAAAAAATATCTACTAGACCTAATGCCTTGTACATTTCTTAGGTTGGATTTTTCAACAATTTTCTCAATTTTGTATTATAATTTTTTATTTTTTAAAAAATAATTTTGAAATTTAATAAAACAAATGAGCCGAGCTTGCCCAGAGACCTGTTAGCCCATGTTTTTAAGCACATGAGTAGGTTCTGGGTCTTAAAAATATAAAATGGGCCGATTTGAACCCAATTTATTTTTGATTGGTCAAAATTTATGGACATGGACTTTGTTAACACATTCAACTCAAAATCAATTGAATATGAGTAAAGAGAGGCCCTTATCACGCTGATATTATATCGTTAGTTATTTGCCTGAATAACACCAATTGGACCCACATAAATTGAAATTAAAACCTTGGAAGATTAATGAATAAACGAAATTGATAATTTAAGTATGAAATAAATAAGATTGTGATAAAATTATAATTAACTCAGAATTAAAAAGAAGGGAAGTGTTTGTTACTTACCATTTTGAACACAAAATTAATAACCACAAAATAAAAATATTAGCTTTGTTTTTTTTTTTTAATCTTATTTAAAGAAATGTCAACATAAATTGTTGAAAAATCCATCCATGTGGGTTTACATATTATTTAGTTCAAAGTTTAATCTTTTTTAGTGATGAGGACAAGTGTTGAAAATCAGTAGTGTCAGAAAAGTAGCCAGCCAGAAGCGGCATTGAGGTGGATAAATATGTGACATTGAATAGATAGGTGAATAGGTAAGTGTTGCATGTACAGGTAGGTGGACATTTGAATATGTAGTCGGACATATAGTTGCATTTTTAACATATATCTATACCAATTTTATAATATTTATTGCTTTTTTTACAAAAACTTTAAAATAATAATTATAATTTACTTAAGAAAAATTGTATGAGTATGAGTGCGGCTGAAGAACCATCCATGGTGGAGTTAGACAACACACTAACCATAGAAGAAAAGATTGGTAAAAAATACATTATAATTATAACCTTGTATTGGAAAATATTACACGATTTTTCAATGATTCTTTTAATCATATATTAATTAATACTTCTAATAATTTTATTGTTGTTTAGAAAGATAGTGAAAATTTTTATTTTTTCTATCAACTTTATTAAATGACAAAAATTGATGAGGGTATTTGAAATTTCCGTAACCACAATGTACAATCTATACTTGAATCTAATCTGAGAGACAATATTTTTATCTATATAGTCCTTCAAGTTGCAATGAAAATAATCTCCAACATATATGTTAGAATAGTAGAGAGGGAGAAAATATTATGTATTGTATTGAATGAATTATATTGAATGAATCATATACAATAGAAGGTCGGTATATATAGGCTGAGAAAGAATATCCTACTAGAAACCTAACTAATCTAACTATGGCTATTCCTAAATATATTTAGGAAATCAATATCTAATATATCTAGGAATACCACATATACATTAACATCCTCCCGTGGAGTCCACCATAGGTCCCGTTTCAATTATGTGAACCGTTCACCTTTTAAGATTTATTGAGTAGAATATCCATGTAAAATATCAAGATGGTCGGATATCGATAGTCATATATTTGAATCAAGTTTATATTACAAAAAATAGATAATTATTTTTAAAATTATAATTGTCGTCTATTTTTTTAAAATAAATATGATTCAAACATATAATTACCGATGCCCAATTATTTTGATTTTTAACATGACTATTTTACTCAACGAGTCCAAAAAAGTGAACGGTTCAAAATACCAAAATCGGTTTCAAAATGGGTTTATCCAGCTCAAACACTTTCTCAAATTAAAATGACAATTTCATAAAAGCCAAACCCATTATAATTTACCGAATAAAGATGCATGTGGGTGCAGTAGAACCATTCATCACGGAATTAGACAACAACCTAAACCATATAAAAGACCAGGTAAAAAGACATTATTATAAAGCTTTGTATTAAAAATTTTAGACAATTTCTCAATCATTAATTATAAAAATATGTATGCCATGCTAGCTTTGTCACCTCATTTCAAGCACATCGGCATTGAAAGTCCGAATTGCTTATAATGACAAATTCAAATCTATTGTTTAAGTACTTATTTGATGGGGAATTTTTTTTAAGTTTCCTAATATTAAAATTTTATAGGATAAAAGACATGCAATATTTTCACAGTGATTGGAGTCCCTCAATATTTTTCTAGAAAAGTTTCGATCCAAAGAAATTTTGATTCAGATAAATTTCAAAATACAGAGAAAATTTAGACAAATTTCCCTATGTTTTGAAATTTCTCTAGTTTAAAATTTTTCTGGTTTGCCGAATTTCACTGATTTTCTCAAAAATTTATCTATGTTTTGAAATTTCTCTAGTTTGAAATTTTTCTAATTTGCTTAATTTCACAAATTTTCTCTGTCTTTTGAAACTTTCCGTGGATTGAAATTTTTCTGATTTACTCACAAATTTTCTTGTATTTTGATCAATTTTCTTTGATTTACTCACATTTTTTTTTTGTATTTTGACTAAGTCAAAAAAAAAAAATCGAACATATTTCAGCACAACACATACAAAAAAAGCTTGTGTATATATTGGTGTATTCCTTATCAAGTTACCTAAATGATTGAAGCTTCCGGGTGTCTCTCTCTCTCTGACATAGTTATTTTTTTTTTTTGATTCAAATGAAAACTTAAAGACAAAGAACAAGCATTCCAGAGAATGTTTTAAATCCTACTAGAGCTAGCACTGCACATGTCAGTGATCAACAAGGGAAGGATGGTGTTTGGAGGATCATCAAGAAATACAGTATATTCTTGTTGGTTAACTCCCAAATTAGCTAGGGCATCAGCACTTTGGTTGGCTTCTCTGGGTATGGCTTTGATTGAGCATTGGCATCGCCTTAACAGGAAGCTAGCGTCCTCAATGAGGGCTCGATAGGGAGAGTTAGCTTCAGCTCCATCACAGATTAAAGCCATGGCAGTCTGTGAATCTGTTTCAATTTCAACATTGGCCACCCTTTTTGCATGATAATGGTTAAACCTCGATAGATACCCCGAGTTCAACTTCGGGCTTATGCAGTTGCCTAGATAACCTATGTAACCCCATAGCCGTTCCCACCTCATCCCATGTGACCTCGCCATAACTCGATTGCCCGGTCGCCTTTGGAACTCCCATCCTGTGTTTAACTTGAGTTTACCTGCAATGGGAAAAGACCACAACATTAATATGGGATTTCTGAAATTGGGATTCAGTGTGCTTTGGAAGGCTTCTTGAATTTCCGAAGCTTGTTTTAGAATGAGGTTAACACTGAGATGTGCAGGTTGGGACAACTTATCAAACACAATTTTATTCCTATCTTTCCAGATGATCCAGAGAGTAGACAAAAAAATTGTTGACCATTGAATATTGTTGACATGATCCTTGCTCCTTAGGTTAGTTTTGAGCCAAACTTTCAAAGGAGTGGTGATGCTAAGTTGCCACCAGCTAAAGCTTTTGAAGTGTAACCAAATTGCCTTGGCTTTAAAACAGCCTCGAAGTAGATGTTGCATATCTTCTCGATGAAGTTGACACCTGGGTCTGTAAATGTTAGCAATGGCCTCTTTGTCCTGTTGGGAAAGAAGATCTTGGATGGATGTAAGGTCCCAATTCCCGGCTTCATCAATAATGGAACTAACTTTGGTGGTAGTGTCAATATGATTCCCTTGAATAGATGAACACAGAGGTTGATTTCCACACCACCAGTCAGTCCAAAGGGCTATGTTGACACCATTACCAACATTCCACTTGATGTTGTTGTCCAAAACTTTTTTATTTCTAATGATGCTCTTCCAAGTATGTGATGCTCTTCTCTTAGTAGGCCAGTTAGAGAGAGCATGATTCGTTAGGTACTTAGCTTTCAGGATTTTAACCCAAAGCTCCTCAGAATTAATGATAATTTTCCATCCTAACTTAGAAATGAGAGCTGTATTCTGGTCCCTGGAGTTCCTGATGCCAAGACCCCCATTTCTCTTAGATTTAAAAACCTGGTGCCAGTTCACAAGGTGGACTTTTTTACTGTTATCAGTACTGCCCCAGAGAAAATTACGGTTCAACCTGTCTATTTGGTCACATATCTGACGAGGAACCTCCATGGTTTGCATAAGATGATTTGGGATGGCAGAGGTGACAGTTTTGATGAGAGTGGTTCTGCCAGCTAGGGAGAGAGTTTTGGCTTTCCATCCTGATAGTCTTTTATCCAATTTTTCAATGAGGCCTTTCAGGTGGTTTTTACTCAGACGACTGTGTAAGAGGGGAGTGCCCAAGTACTTACCAAGATCTCTAGTGATAGAAAGACCACACCTAAGGCTTAGGGAGAGAGCTTCTCCTCGCGGGATGTTGGGGGAAATGAACAATTTAGACTTATCAAAGTTGATTGTGTGCCCAGACATATCACAAAATTCAGAAAGAACTTCCATAATACAGTCACAGTTACTACTATCAGCTTTAGCAAACAAAACCAAGTCATCAGCAAAAAATAAGTGAGAAATGGGAGGGCCATTCTTGGAAGCCTTGAGGCCCTTCCATTTTCCACTTTCAGTTTTAAGTCTAATCATGTTGGAGAGATTTTCCATACAAATAACAAACAAATAAGGGGACAGAGGGTCCCCTTGCCGAAGACCTCGCCCCATACTGATGCTAGGTAAGGTCTCCCCGTTCCAGATTATAGAAGAGTTAACATTAGATACACAATTCATAATAAGGGTGATCCAATCGGGGTTAAGCTTAAGTTCTGTAAGGGAATGGCGAATAAAATCCCAAGAAATATGGTCGTAAGCTTTTTCAAGATCAATTTTCATGACTAAGCCGCCGTGTCTGCCCTTTTTACCTCTAAGAGTATGGAGAATCTCTTGGGTTATGACAATGTTATCAGTGGTGGATCTGCCAGGGATAAAACTACTTTGGTTCGGACTAATAAGGTCAGGAAGGAGAGGTCTAAGTCTGTTGACAATGATTTTAGTGATAGACTTATAAATAACATTGCATAGGCTTATGGGCCTAAATTGCTTTATGGATTCAGGGTTGTCCAGTTTAGGAATTAGGACAATAAGGGTTTCATTAATCTCTTTGGGGATATTTTTGTTATGGAAACAGGTCTGAATAAAATTACAGACGAGAGGTTTTAATGTTGTTCCGATTATGGTGGTAGAAGACAGCTTGGAGCCCATCCTTCCCAGGGGCTTTGAAAGCCTTAATACTTCTAAAAGCATTCCAAATTTCAGTGGAGGAAACAGGGGCAAGAAGTCTAACATTATCAGCAGGAGAGTGAAGTGAAGCGAGCAATGTTAGTCCAATTGCTCCTAGGTTGGGTATCCTCATGAGAGAAAAGATGACTAAAAAGTCCAAAATATGAGTTTTAAGGCCAATGGAATCAGAATCCAATTACCATTATCATCTTTTAAAACATTAATTTTCAAATTTTCACGCTTAGAAAGGGTAGAAATATGGAAGAATTTGGTGTTACTTTACGCCTAGGTAAGCCAGTTGTTTCTAGATTTTTGGAACCAAAGTGTTTCTTCCTGAGAGAGGGTTGTATTAAATTGACTAATGAGGTCTTTTTCAAGGATATGGAGATTATGAGAGAAATTCAGAGACTGAGCTTTTTGAACTCCTTCAATACGGGCTAAAAGAGAACGTTTTCGTTTAAAAATATTACCAAACACCTCCCTGTTCCAAATTTTAACATTCTGGGTAAAGATATTAATGGCCTCAAGGAAGTGGCAATCCATATTAAGCCAAGAATCATTCACAACTTCAGGAAAGTTGGGGTGGCTAAGCCAAGCAGCTTCGAAACGAAAAGGTCTATTCTGAGGAGTAGGAGAATGCATACCTTGAGTGTAAATCATCAATGGAGAGTGATCCGAATACGTTCTTGGAAGCGTCCTCACAGTTCCTTCAGGGAAAAGGGCACGCCACTGATCATTGCTCATGGCTCTATCCAGCCTCTCCATGGTGTTAGCAAGCCCTTGCCGGTTGTTAGTCCAAGTGAGGCGAGGACCAACACTTCCAAGATCAAGAAGATTGCAGTTGTTGATTCGGTTTCTGAATTTTTGAGTTCTGCTCTGGTTAGGGGTTGGAGAGAAGCTCCTTCTCTCACTCTGGTTGGTGTAGTCGTTGAAATCACCAGCAACAAGCCACGGTTGGTTCAGATTAGTTGCTGTAGCTTCCAACTCCTCCCAAAGAACCTCTCTAGCAGCAGGATTAGGGCTAGCATAGACTGCATTCATAACCCACTCCTCATAATCCTCTTTATGAATCGTAGCTTGTATGGTTTGGTTGGAGACAGACGAAGCACGAACGTTAACCTGACTTGTATCCCATAATAGCCAAATGCCACCGGATCTACCAATCGGGTCAACAATGGTAGCAGCTGTAAAACCCAAGTTACTGAAGAAGTTTCCCATAGAGCTGTACAGAACTTTAGTTTCCATCAGGATCAGAATCCCAGGTTTATGAGATTGGATAAGGTTTCGCATGTTGCGTCTGAAGGTACTGTTACCTGCCCCACGGCAGTTCCAAATTAGAATTTTTAGAGACTCCATGGACGGGAAGATGGGGAGGGGGTCAGTAGCAAGTTGAGGAAGGATGCTACGTATTCTGCGGTGATCCTGAGCCGTTGATCTCATGGATGCCATCTGCAGCGAGTGGAGTGGAAGGGATGGGGAGTTGCTCCACTCGGGTACTATGCTCAATCTGATCTGCTCGATCCACCATATGGAATCTACGCGGTGAATTGCTTCGATCCCTTTCTCTAACAATAGACCGATCGCAGAGTCCTTCATCTTGTGGACTGAAGTCTCCGGCAAGTTCATCACGCCTTCCATGACCGATATCAGGGTCGGGATCAGGGGGCTTTCGAGCTCTAGCTTTACTGTCTCTGAGGGATTTAGAGTGATGCATGGTAGGGTAACTGAGAGCAGCAGATAAGGAAGGGGCTTCACCTATCTCTTCCATTGGGATTTCTGGGGATTTGCTGGTCGAATCGCTCAGATTTTGATTCCCAGTTGTCAGAGTGAGGGAGGGCTCAGTAAGTGTGTTGTCGCGTACCTTATCTTTTCTGATAGTGGAAGACATGAGTGATTGGTCTCTGGAATTACTGATATCGTGCTGAGCTGGGTGAGAAGGGCTTGGGCTTTTCGAATGGTGAGAATGATGGTGCTTAGGGGAGTTAACTGGCCCAGTAGAGCTTGGTGGTCTAAGGGAAGGGGAGGCCTCTTGGATATGGTCCATTTTAGTAGGATTGATACTTTTGCTATTACCTTCTTCCTGATGGGCTGGGCTATCCAAACCAGCAAATTTGTTGGAGTTTGGAGAAGGCCCAGTATTCTGGGTTTTCCTACTAGGAGTGGGCCGTCTATTTCTTTTAGTGACTAACATCCAAGGCCCAAAGGTAGTGTCACTTACCTCGGATTCCTGCAGAATGCCGTTTGAATGACTTTGTACCGTTGAAGGGAACCCGGAAACGGCTAGGCGATTGACGGCCGGCGCCGTACTGGATTCCGATGGAGGTTGGGAAATGGCTTTTGCTGCCTTGTAGCGACAGAGTTCCTTCCTGTGATCCACCCTGCCACAAAAAAAACAGAAAGAGTGAATGGACTCATATTCAATATTATAGCATTTCTTACCTAAGAAAAATCTGGGACAAAGAGGTTTGTTCAGGTCCATTTCAATGCAGACTCGAGCAAATTTGCCACGTGTAGCCATGGCCGTAGTAAGATCGATCTTGAGTGGTTTTCCAAGCTGCTTGGCGATGGTGTAAAGGACCCTTTCTTGGAAATATTCAATCGGAAGCTCAGGAAACCTCACCCAAACCGCGGTAGTGGTTTCAAATGCTTCCGAAGCCTTGAAATCGGGCTCCCATTTGCGGATCGTGAGGTAATGATCCATAATGACCCAGGGGCCTCCTGTATATACATGGTCGCAATCTTCCTGTGAGTTAAATTTGAACAAAAAATAGTTATTGCCCAGATCTATGGCATTAAACTCATCTTGTGTGGCCCAGAGATGTTTAACGCGAGAGCAGAGCAGTCGATATCCAATGCTTTTGCCTAGGAGCCTAACAATGAGGGCGTTGGACCAAGGTCGCCTAATCTGTTGCAAGAGCTTATTAGGGAGGTGAATTCGGGGAATGCCACTAAGGGCATTAGGGAAATCCTCGGTAAGAATGGTAGCATCCCCGTCCTCGTCTTCATCTGCCTCAACAGAAAGTGAGCTATCAACTGCGTCATCAAAGTAGAAATCATTTCTCTTGGGAGCTGCAAGGGCGTCTTTGAAGGATTTAACCTTAGGAGAGTTGGTGATTGGCTTTGAAGAGGAAGATGGGTGTTCCGATCTGGGTGGGCCAGGGTTGGTAGGGGTCGAAATAACCTCCTCTGAAACCTCCATCGCCTCACCGGCCAGTGGATCGGAATCCTTAACCTTTTTCGTACTTCGGATGAGGTGATCCTCTTCTTCTTGGGAGATGGAAGGGCTAGCAGCAGTGGAGGTCATAGTTATGATGATATATGTTTTGTACTATGCACTACTACTTTTATTAAGTAATATATCTCCCCAAGGTTTGGTCAATTGCTAAAATTTTCTCATTCACACAGATCATATATAGATAAAAGTAAAGCAGCCATTATAGTTTTAAGAAAAATAGCAAAAGTAATTAGCTCAAGAAATAAAAAAACTAACACACTAGTGTTTGGACAACAGATGTGGTGGCGGCGGCGGTGGTGGTCGTGACAGTCATGGTGACAGAAAAGGCGTCAATGTGGGAGGCAAAGAAGGAGGTTACGACAGAGGAGACTACAACATATAAGAGTTTTAGAGATCAAATTTTTTTGTCTCTAAAAGTGAAAATTTTGTTGTAAAAGACATTGATGGATCAATTTCTATCGTCGTGAGGGTAGTCGCTAAAAGGTCGTTCCGAAAAGTAAAAAACAAGCCTTTTAATGAGAAAATTTTGAAAATGTCACTAATAAATAAACTTTTAAAGAAAAAATAATTTGGTCTCAAAATGGTTTATTTTTTGAGACAAAAAATTTGGTCCCAAAAATATAATAATTCATCACTAATGTTCAATTTTCATTGTTAAAAATATAATAACAACACTTTTTGCAACAAAAATATTTGGTCCCTAAAAAATAATTGTCCCTAAATTTTAGTCTCTAAAAATTTAATTTTTTTGTAGTGGGAGATGAAGATAGAGATGAGAGAGAGAGAGAGAGAATGAGAGAGTGGGTGTGATATATGGGTGTGGGCGAGGGACCTTAGGTTACAAAATATATATATATATATATTATGGATCTCTCATATTACTAAAAATTAGAGAGGGATGTTAGACATATCCCTTATTTGATTGGACAAATTATAGTGTATAATTGAAATTATTAATTTATAAGACTCACATTTTATCCTTCAGGTTTTATTTTTTGGATTAGACATTTTATCAACAAAATTGTGGAATTTTTAAATTTTACAACTAATAATACAAAAAATCACACAATTGGGATTATACATTTGCATGTCTATTGCAAAACAAATAGACATAAGAGAAAATTATTTATTTCACTAATCCAATTTGATAACCAATCATACTCTAATAGTTCCAAAGGCTAAACTTTTTTGTTATCAAAAGTGAAAATTTTGTTGGAAAAAATATTTGGGGACCAATTCATGTTGTCATCAACATAGTTGTTAAAAAGTTGTTTTGAAAAGTCAAAAAATGGATTTTAGTGACAATTTTAAAAATGTCTCTAATAAATGTGTTCCTTTTGATACAAAATAATTTGGTCCCAAAAGTGTAATAATTCTAATTTGTCACTAAAAGTATAATGGCATTTTTAACAACAAAAAAATTCAGTTCTTAGAGAGCCATTTTTTACCTAATTTTTGGTCAGTAAAACCTTAATAGGTTGTAGGAATTTTTATTGATATATTTTTTTAGGGTAAAATACACTTTGCCCATTTTATGTATGGTCACTTTCCTACTTTTACCAGTAAAGTTTAATTTTTTCTACTTTAGCTTTTCATATTTAAGTTTTTTATACTTTACTCCTAAAACTAACTTCTACTCAAAATTACACAAAAAATGTCACGATAACTATTACGTAATATAAAAAATATATTATTATATTAGGATTTGAGTTTGTGTCAAAGATTTGAGTATTTATATAATAAAGGAATAGGATCCCCTCCAATTCATATTTTGGACGGAAGGGTGCGGTTCGGACATGTGAAACCCACTACGAGTCTCGTTTCGATGATCTGAATTGTTTTGTCAGACACTTTGTGTATTTTATCTATACAAAAAATTAGGTGGATCCAATGATTGTAATTTCTTCAATTTATTGTGTTTTTAAACCAAAAAAATGTATGATTTATTTTTAGAAACACAAATCTTTTTTGTTAAAAAAATGATAAATTGAATAAGTTATAATTATTGGATAGACCTAATTTTTTGTGTAGATGAAATATACAAACTATCCGACAAAATAAATGGCTTGGATCATCAAAACGGAACCCATAGTGAACCCCACGGATCGAAACAGTGCTCTCCAATCCATAATAAAATTTTTTATAAAATATTTAAAATATTTTTTGAAATAGAAAAGTCAATTGAAGCATTTCAATAAGCAATTAGAAAAAAGATATTAGAAATGGATTTAGTTGTTGAAGAACCGTTCACCATTGAATTAAATGGTGAATGAGGAAACAGGCTACTCATTGAGGACTTGGTAATTCTTCTCTCATTAGCATTGGAACACACTTAGCGAAAAATTCAACTACTCTTATCTATATTTATATTCAACTACTCCTGTCATCTAAGCCTTCGGCACTGGGATATCACATTACATGATCATCATCTAAATATATAATAAAAATTAATTTGATAAAATAAATAAGCAAATAAATATATAAAAGATTTATCAATTTTACATAATTTTATCTTTGGTGGGTAGAAATAATTTTTAAAAATTAAAAAAAAAAATTGACATTTATTTTTTGTCAAATTAGTTTATATTTTATCAAATTGACAATTTCACCATGAAATTGAGCAATGGTATCTTTAATTGTTCTTATTTGGAACAAGATTCAAAATTTACAGTCAAATGTGTCACAATTAAAAAATTAGAGATATGAATCCCAAATTATAAAGACTGTTAGTATAATTCGCCCTAACGAAAAATTCAACTGCTCTTATCTATATCTATATTCAACTATTCTCGATGGGCCATTTAATGCCCCAGTCCAGATGGTATCTAGCCTTTTTTCTATCAGCATTATTGGGAGGTTGTTGGGCCTCCTATTAATTAAAAATGTTAGACAATTTCTCAATCGCTCCTAATTATATATTGTATATAGAGATATATAGATACGTATGCCATGCTAGCTTTTCAGCTCATTTCAAGCACATGGACATAGAAAGTCCAATTTGCTTTCCTTGGGAACAGTCTTAAATCCTTTGGAATTTAACGACAAATTCAAATCTATTGCTCAGCACTTATTAGAAAGGGGTTTAGTTGTTGAAGAACAATTCATCCTTGAATTAAATGGTTGAGGACTTGGTAATTCGTCTCTCATTGGCATCAGAAAATATTTTATTAAAAATTCAACTACTCTTATCTATCTAATTCTATAAATAGATAGGCTTTCCATGTTTTGATATCTGTCTCCTCCATCAAGCAATTGGGCATAGACATTCCAATTTCCTTTCAAGAAAAAGAAAAAAAAAAAAAAAAAGCTAGTACAATTTTGTGTTTTTTTGTTTTCAAGTGATAAAAATGGGCACTCACTTTATCCTTGTAACCATAGCCATTATGGCCTTGGCTTTCACACTTGTCTCTGCTTCAGACCCTAGTCCTCTACAGGACTTTTGTGTTGCTATCAATAACTCCGATGGTATATTTCATGCTCATCTCTACCTCCCAACTTTGAGCCTTCCAAACTTAAGTTTTAGATTTTGAAATATGATTTTAGTGACAAAACTTATTCAAAGCAGTTGTATTTTGATGATAATCAAAACCTCATTTTTTTGGTTGGAATTATATATAGTCCATGTCAGTTTTTCATTTTGAAGTCAAATATTGATTGATTAATTATACTTTTTGTAGTGTAAATATATTTTTGCGTCGTAAATATGTTTTTGTGTCATTTTGATAATCAATATTTTAGTATTCAAAGTATTAAATATGCATTATATTTTGTCTCTCTCACTGTCATCGTCAATATTCAACATCAAAATAAATAATATTTTATGAACAAAAAATACATATCAGCTTAAAAAAAGGTTAATTACCCTTTCGGTTAGCAAAATATACGATATGTTTCATTTTGGTCTCCAACATTTTAACTATTTTAATTTGTAAAGCACCAATTTTTAATTTCTTAAAAGTCATTATTGTAACATTATTGAAAATTGATTAGTATTTATATAACTTTTTATTTCTTTCACCCAATCTTATTGAAGCACAACTCCATTTCCTTTGGATGCAGTGTTCGTGAATGGCAAAGTCTGCAAGGACCCAAAGCTTGCCACAGCTGATGACTTCTTCTTTTCCGGCCTCCTTACTCCTCAAAGCACATCAAACCCAGTTGGGTCGAAGGTCACGCCCGTAAACGTTATGCAAATACTAGGCCTCAATACTCTTGGCATCTCCTTAGCTCGTATCGACTTTGCACCTTATGGCCTCAACCCACCCCACACGCACCCTCGTGCAACTGAGGTCATCGTGGTCTTGGAAGGTACTCTTTACGTCGGCTTCGTGACCTCCAACACCGACAACCGTCTCTTCACAAAGGTCTTGTACCCAGGAGATGTGTTTGTGTTCCCACAGGGTCTCATTCACTTTCAATTTAATAATGGAAAGACTAATGCAGTAGCTCTTGCTGCCCTAAGTAGCCAAAACCCCGGAACCATCACAGTTGCTAATGCAGTGTTCGGGTCAAATCCAAGGATTTCTGATGATGTTCTTGCCAAGGCATTCCAAGTGGACAAGAAGGTGGTAGACTATCTTCAAGCTCAATTTTGGTGGCCCAGCAACTAGAGAAAGAAAGAATGGAGAACCTATGAATCTATTATTTGTTAAACTTTAAATAAATATGATGCAATAATTAATAATTGCCTTGGTTGTGGATGATATTCTTAAAATTGTTTTCCTATGCTTTTACAATAATGAAGTTTGTTAGTAGTACTCTCTCTCTCTCTCTCTCTCTCTCTTCCCTTCTATAATGATGACATTCTCTGGATCTTTTTCTAGGCCCCCTATTGATATAATGATGACATTGTTGATCTTTTTCTAGGCTTCCATATCAAACTTTTGGTTATTGTAATCTTCCAATTATTTTTGAGCAAATTTCATTTTTACCCCTATACTTTCACACGATTTTCAATGACACTCCCAGACTTCGAATAATTTCAATTTTACTCCCATAGTTTTTGAAATTGTATCAATTTTTCCCCTGCCATCAAATTTGAAATGGAAAAAGTAAAAAAAAAAAAATAAATAAATAAAAAAATTGTATTTTGGCCCCAAATTTTGAATGATAAATGCAAGTCTACCCTTTCCTACCCGAACTCACCATCTCTCCTCTTTACACCTCTACAACTTCGTTGGCCACCACTATCGGCGGCGGCGGCTAGGCCTCCTCCTCCCTCAACCATTGCAGGGTTTATGGACTAATGGTGAGAGTTGTCCAGATCCATTAGATCTCTTTATCAGCAACCACAGAGTGAATTCAAATTGCAAATTAACTTCCCAAATAACTAATGAGTCAAACACAAAACACAGACAAATACAAAAGAGAGATATAGAGAGAAATACACAAGTAAAACAAGATTGTAATGTTTACTTTAAAGGTTTAAGCTAATGAGCAAACTCAAAAAGCATATCTTTAGCCTCCCTCAACCAACAAACAAAGAATAGTGTTACTATTGGTGTTGGTGTTGGTGCTGTTCTTATTGGAACCCTCTATCTTTCTAGTTGAAGAAGGCTTACTCAAAGCGCTAATTGGACTAAAAAATGCTCATCCCCAACTCTTACTCCTCCCATGAGAATGATGTCTCACCGCCATTGGTGTTGCCGCCGTCTTGCCACTCATATGATTGTTTTCTTTAGCTGAAGATGAAATCCAGTGAGAAGATGAAGAAGTGATCATGAACCCACTAAAAATCCTACCACATTTGACTTTCTCTTTCATACAATTCTGTCCACCACCACGGTGGTGGAGATGGGTGACTATAGGCTTGCTTTCCCTCTGATACTCGACTCACACGAAAGTACAGTCCCCAAGCCTAGTTGAGATTTACTTGAAAAAGTCCTCGGAAAAGCTCATGTTTCCACAGCCAATAGATCTAGATCTAGAAGCTTTCCGATCAAACGCAACTTGATATGGGCTCTTATTCTCCCCCCAGTACCACAAACTCCTCTCTCTTGTTCGCCGAATTATACGAGCAAGATCCAATTGAAGAAGCCTCTACTATTGAAGATGATGTGTAGTAAATCTCTTTACAAGCATATGAAGAACTCCATTTGCAATCCACGATATACATATACATATACATATATAAATATGTGTGTGTGTATATATAAAGAGAGATGAGAGAGACAGAGACAGAGAGAGAGAAGGGAAGGGGGCTTACACTTGTGCTATGTGTTTTGTATTCAAAAGATGGTGACGATTTTGTTGTGAAAAGGGAAGAGGGATACGAAAATAATGGTGGTGAAACTGGGTCTTGGTGATCTGAGAAGAGTAGAATAAGGGCGAAACAACTCCCATCTTCAGTCCATAAATTCTGTAGTAGTGGAGGGATGAAGAGGGTTAGCCACCACCACCAGTGGTGGTGGCTAGTAGAATTATAGAGATGCAAAAGGAGAGAGGGTGAGTTTGGGTAGGAGATGGTGGGTTTGCATCTATTATTTGAAATTTGCTACCAAAATGCATTTTTTAAAACTTTTTCCTTTTCAAATTTGATGGCAGGAGTGAAATTGATACGATTTCAAAAACTTTAGGGATAAAATTGAAATTATTCGAAATCTGGGAGTGTCATTAAAAATCGTGTGAAAGTATAGGGGTACAAATGAAATTTGCTCATTATTTTCGACCTAGCATTGGCTTGACTCGACTGAACCCTAAAACGTATGAGTTGGGCTTAGGCTAAAGAATATGAATTCTAGGCATGGTGGGTGTTTTGAGACCTGACCCAAAACTCGACCCATAAGACCATCCCAAAAGCCCACATTAGACCCATATACACAAAATAATTGATTTATTTTTTATCTCTTCCCTCCCCCCCTCCATCTTACGTGTATGAATTTATGCATTTTTAGTAAGTAATAATTTTAACAATAAAAAACTGAGTGTCTAGCATGCCATCTATATGAAACTAGTAATTAAATTTCTATGAGATTAAAGATGCATACAATTCAATAACATAATCATAACATATGTAATTTTGTATTTCAATAAATAAAGATTTTTTTTTTAAAAAAAAAAATCATGATTCAAAAAATTACTATAGTTGTTTTAATGTATTTCAAAATTTTTTATTACAATTCTTTACTTTTTAATAAATTTGGAATTTAATAAAAAAAAAATATGAATCAAAGTCGAAACTTGCATCAAATTAGGGCCATATGAGCCAAGTCTATTATTGACCGGTCAAAGTTTATAGACGTGGGCTTTGTTAAAGCATTCAGCTTAAAAACAAATTGATTAAGAGTGGAGAGACTCTAATCACGCTAATGTTGCACTATTAGTTATATTCATGAATATTTCCAACTGGACCACATAAATTGAAATTAAAACCTTTAAGGACTAAAAATAAACGAAATTGATAATGTAAGTATGAAATAAATAAAATTGTGATAAACTTATAATTAACTCAAAATAATTAAAATAAAGAAGTATTTGTTACTTAATATTTATACTACAAAATTAATGACAACAAAATAAAAATATTAGCTTTGTGTTCTTTAATTTTATTAAAAGAAAAGTCAACATAACTACAGTTAATTGGTGAAGAATCAATTCCTATGGGGTCATATGTTATTTAGTCTAAGGTTTAATCTTTTTTTGGTGATAAGGACATGTGTTGAAAAGCTGTCGGCGTCGAAAAAATCTTTGGATGAAGTAGACAGATAGATGACATTGAGCAGATGGGTGAATAAATAGGTGACACGTGTACAAATATGTGAACATTTGAATAGATAGGTGATATGTGTACAAATAGATAACATTTTGAACAGATAGACAAATAGCTAAGATTTGAACAGACATGTGGCATTGGTCAAATAATGGCCTAACAACGTTTAAGGTTGGGCCTATTGGCCAAAAAGTTTCAAGAATGGACCTTCAGCCTAAGAGCATCTACAATGAGCTTTTTAAAAGAGGCATGTTGGGTATTTTTTGATGAGCAAAAAAAAAAAAAAAAAAATTCATTAAAACATGAAATTAAAGATACAAGAAGATGACAAGTATCGAGAGAGGCATGTTGGATATTGTAGCTACCATCATCCTATTTTACCACCTCCAATGGACTAGCTATGACATAAGTCATTTTAACAAAGAATTTCAAAGCTAGCTACATATGGAGAGTTTTGGAAGGCTCTATAAACAATTTGTGTGGATAAATAAGTAAAATAAAGAGTAGCATTGTAGTTTCTCTACGTGCCCATATAAACTATACCAAATTTATAAAATTTATTGCATTTTTTTATATAAAAACTCAAAAAATTATAAGATAAATTATAAATATATCCCTTGACATTTACATAAAAGACAGATTATCCCTTGTGCTTTTGAAAATTACATCTTACCTTTTCAAATTTCTATTCGCATGGTAATGACCTATTTTAGTTTCGATTGGCTAAAGAGGTTGGGGCTAAATTTGCCACTAAAACACAAAATAAGCTAAAAAGTCAATAAGACAAAATGTCACATTCAAATTATAATTATTTCATTTTTTCTCTCACAAAAGTCAAAAAAGTCAAAAAGCAAACCCAAACGAACTTTTTAGTCTCAAGGTAAAAAGGCCCCAACTCAAAAAAGCCAATTAAAAAAGTTTTTGTCAAACGACAACTTTATTAATAAACCATCAGCTCAATTAGTAATTTTTAATGATGTCATAAATATATTTTAAAATATGAAAAAATTAGTGAAACATCCCTATACAACTTTGTGTAGTAGGAGAGTCCAAGATATTTTTTTTTATTAGCTAAGGTCCCTCAAAATTTTCACAGAAAATTCGACTCAAAGAAATTTTGCCCAACTCAGAGAAATTTCACCCGACTCAGAGAAATTTTGGTCATGACTTAGAGAAATCTCGAATTTTCTCTGTGAAATTAGAGAAATTTCTCCGTGAAAATTAAAATTTCTCTAAGTCGGGGTGAAATTTATCTAAGTCGTGCAAAATTTCTTTGAATCAAATTTTCTCTGTAGAAATGTTGAGCGACCTTCACTACTATGAAAACATTGTATGTCCTTTATTTCATAAAATTTTAATATCAGGGACTTTAAAAAAAATTCTATTTTTTTTTCTTGGGGCCATTTATAATTTTGAGGTAATAAGAGGGATTTTTGTATTTTCTGATAGTGTAAGGGAATTTTCATAACTTTGCCAAATTTAAAAGAGGAAATTTTTTTAAATCTTAATGCTCATATGATTTAGGATAAATTAAACTAATCTCCATTAAGATAAGTCCACAAGTTTGGTACAATTATATTTATATTATAACCGGAAATATAATTTTTATAAAAAATATTTTGTCCTTTAATCATGCTATTACTACCTGAAAAATGATAATACCAACGTTTTGACATTAAAATTTATATGTTTTTTTTTTTAATTTAAATTATATGTGTGTCTATATATCATTGGTATTAGTTACACTTGTTTTATCATCGGTATTAGTTACACTCCAGTAAATTTTTTGATAAAACATTAAGAATCTTTAGTATTTTTTTTTCTTTCAAAAATAACATTTCATGGAAGTTATTTGAAAGGGGAAGGAGGGTCTCTAATTCACTATGTGAATTGAACGATATTATTAGACTCGTGAGATTCATCACAGGTCCTATTTTGATAATTCAAACCGTTCAATGTGTAGAGCTTGTTGAGTACTTCATTTCTATAAAAAATCATGTTAATCTGATATGGATAGTCCTTTGATCAGAATACATTTTTATTGACAATTTATTTTTAAAATCTTATTCACCAATAACAAAAATACGATTTGATCAAGGGGCTATTGATATTTTATCAACGTAAACTTTTGCAGGGATGAAGTACTCGGCTAGCTCTACACATTAACAGTTTAAATTATCAAAATAGAATCCGTGGTGGACCTCACAAACCTAACAATACCATTCAATCTACAAAGTGAATCGAGACCATCCTTTCCCTATTTGAAAATATCATCATTGCTGCTAGCACTTTTCCCTAAACATCTTGTACAAGATTACAATAGTTAATTGTTGTCTCCTAACTATTTATTTTCTTATTTGTTATAAGTTAACATATTATTTTTCTATTGTTTATATATATTTTTTAAAAAATATAATGCAAATTCTAAACCATCCCAATATGGGAGATTATAGAAAGATAGAAGAAGTGTCATCGTTATATGAGACAAAGAGTACTATTTAAAAATTTTCATTATTATATAATAATAACAAGAAGGGTGATGTTATGGTTACACACCCTCAAAAGTTTAGGAGACTTATGTGTAGGTTATAATAAGTGAACTTATTATTCAATAAGTCTTATGATAATTAATGATATTATTTTTATCAAACACTATTAAAAAAATTCTCAATAATTGTTAATTTTCAGTGACAATTTGAAAATTTTGTCACTAATTATAAGTTTTAACGACAGTTTAAAAAAATATCACAAAAAAATCACTAATTTTTAACTTTTAGTGACAGTTTGAAAAATTCGTTACAAAAAAATGTCTCTAATTGTAAGTTTTAGTGACGATTTATAAAAACTGTAACAAAAAAGAAAGTCACTAATTGTCAATTTTTAGTGACATGTGTAAACAATTGTCACAAAAAATTACTTTTAGCGACGATTTTACTAAGATTTATTTATAATAAGATTTAATGAAAATTAAGTCGAATTATTATGACCTATTGATAGTTTACCCAAATGTTATAAGGACATTGTCCATAACCAACAATGTATTTTTGCTATATTAAAATATATATGTTTAAAGTTTAACAAATAATAGATTCATGATTCTATTCCCCATTTACTTCTTTAGTTGTTGGGCCACCAGAAATAAGCTTGAAGATAGTCTACCACCTTCTTGTCCACTTGGAATGCCTTGGCAACAACATCATCAGAAGTTTTTGGATTCGACCCTAACACTACATTTGCAATGGTAAAAACACTAGGGTTTTGGCTACTCAGACTAGAGATAGCCACTGCATTAGTCTTTCCCTCATTAAATTGGAAGTGAATGAGACCTTTTAGAAACAAAAAAAACATCTTTTGGGTACAAGACCTCGGTGAAGAGATGATTTTCTAGATTGGAATTTACGAAACTGTCACGCCCCACTTTTTATTACTCGAAGTCATTACCAAGTTCCTTAACTTAATTCAATTTCAGAGATAACATGCGGAAATAAACTCAAATGTTCCATTAGAAGTAATGAACAACAACTCTCTCTCATTCGAATGAAAATTAAATACCACATGAGCATCCTTAAATAAATTGCCCTTAGGCTTACAACATTTAAATAATCAAATAAAGGGTGCAACCCTTTTACATATATGGCATTCCGCCTACAACGAAGAGGCCCCGTGGCCAACAAATAAGAAGATCCCAAATCTTGTAGCACATCCTGCTAAACACCTGAAAAAGATTCAACAATGTGGGATGAACATATAGTCCAGTAGGGATCTCAACATGATCCTCAACAATAACAACATTACAGATAGCTATGATCATGAACACTCATTCTCGTACTAGAATAATAATGTGACAGTTTATACAATATATATATATATATATAAACTTTTCTCGAAAATAATTATTTCATTCAACGCTATAAGCGATTCATCTTTCCTTTTTCCTTTCATTAATCCCCGTTCCCAATCTTTTATAACATTAACAACTACTTAGGAAAATAGATTCACTAAGCCCATTACTCTATCCCATTTCCCACACATACAACAGAGGTGACTTTTCAAAACATATTTCTAAAATGTTTGATTTTCTTTCCACTTCCAAAAGGGCATTTCGGTTCAATCCCAAATCTATCATAACTATACATGCATACCTTTATAAAGGGAGATAACAACTCAACTACATGCATAAGATAAATCAATGAGGCAACTCGGCCCTCCAAAACCGTAACCAACACAATCCACAATGTTCCCAGATACACTGAAACAATAGCAACAAAACTTTGTTCTACTAGCTAGGTGCGTAGTAAGCCAAAGAATACACTTCTCACAACAACATACCATTTTACCAGGCGCTAGCTGAAAGGGTGTGGTACCTTAGATTATCAGCGCATACAGTTCTCCACGTGCTAGCTGGAAGGTAACGGTACCTCTGATTATCAGCGCAAGATATCACACCAACAACCACAATACCACAAGCCATAACCAACATGTGTAAAATAAACACATAAACCATCAGGACACAAACAATGTGTAACGCATACATCACAATTCAACACAACAATGTCATCCTCCACCGATGACCAAGGACAAAACCTCTAGATGCATATATTCAGTACACCTAATAAAATAGACTCAACTCTCAAGCAAACCTTAAACCCCACAACAACACTAGTACGATAGGTAAAGATAAAACCCCCAAATGTGTGTATTCAACACTCATGATACAATAGTTCAATTCTCAAATTTATTTTCCGAGACTCACATAGAGTTAACATTTCATTTACCATTTTCAAAATCAACTTTCATAATTTTCTTAAGTCAACATGTTCCATCACTTATTCCAAAAACACTTTTCCCTTTTCACAAAACCAATTACATTCTCTTCATTTTACAAAATCAATTCCGTGAATAATAAGGCCATAACTCATCTTAATCTACTACATTCTTTTCAAAGCCATTCCAATTTAATTATGCAAATTAAGTCATAATCATTAAATTAGGGTTTTCCTCCCTCTTTCTCAATATTGACCTAAAAGGTTCAATTAACAATAACAAAACAACAATGATCACAATTAAGACCCCAAAATACATAAGTATTTGACCAATGATCAAGACCCCTCTATTAATTTATTAAATCAAATAAAAATTAGGGTTTCCTCTCCTTTCAACAACAACATGCTAATTAACAACCCAATTAGCCTAAACCATAACAAATGATAATAAACCCAAATCCGACAACCAACCCAAGGTTCAACCTCATGATTTGTAACAAATCCAACATGATATAATGTTTTTATGCAATACAAAAACTACCACATGTCTATCTATAGATGAAGTATTGAAAAGAAACAAGGAGAATCCCTACCTCAAATGGAGAGACCAAATGAAGAAGATGAAAATACTCGGATGTGTTCCAATCCACAATTTTTCGGATCAAAATGAAGATCAAGGAAAGCTCCATACTCAATACAATGGAACTAGGGTAGAAGATCACTAGAACTAGATGTATTTATATAGAGAAGATATAGTCTAAAGAGAGAAACTCTCAAGTTATTCATTCAATGAACTTCATTAAATTGATTAATGTATCTCATACATTCATGATACATAATGCATCCTCTATATTAATGAATTCATTATATAAATTAATGTATCTTACATATTCATAATAGATACATAATGCATCTCTAAGATTCATTCATAATAAATCCATCACATTCAATGTATTAGCATTAGTCTTCTATACATTGTATATATACAAAGAGTAAAGGATGGAAACGGGAATAAGACAACAACACATCCACGGAACCAAGTCTGAAATACAATTAAAAAAAAAATGAAGAGAAAACTGGGATCGCTATAGAAACCAACGTAGAGGTACCCTCCAAGACCACAAGGATCTCAGTTCCGCGAAGGTGTGTATGGGGTGGGTTGAGGTCGAAAGGTGCGAAGTCGATGCAAGCTAAGGAGATGCTGAGAGTGTTAAGGCCTGGGATTTGCATAACTTTTACAGGAGTGACAATCGACCCAGCTGGGGTTGATGTATTTTGGGGAGTAAAGAGCCAAAAAAAAAAAAAAACTGGCTTTTGGCGAGTTTTGGGTCATTGCAGAACTTGCCATCCACGAAAACTGCATGAAAATGAAATATAGATGTGTTTCAATAAGTATTGGGTGAAAGAAATAGATGTGTTTTAGTAGATTTGGAGTCCTTAACATCAACACATAAATCTTGTAGAGAATCGGAATCAAAAGCAAAGGTAAGTGTGGAGGCCAAGGCCATTATGGCCATGGTTACAAGGAAAAAGTGAGTGGACATTTTAATTGAAGCAAATTGCAATTGATTGAAAGAAGGGTTAACGATAACTAGCATGGCAAAGAGGTTGTGTGTTTATAGATATAGATCGATCAAATTAGTTGAATTTGTCATTATATTTTTGACAACACCAAGTCTTCAATGGTTAACTTTTTTTCTTCAATCATCTTGCAATGATGAACCATGAACCATTCTTCAACAACTTTACTAGTTTATAATTTCTTTTTGGGAAAATTACATGGATAATCCTTATATGTTATTTTTTATATCATTTTAGTTCTTACATTTTCAGTTTGTTCAATTTTTGATATTTAATTTTAAATTTTCTGTCCATTTGGTCTAATTGAGTATAAGTTCAAATGACAACATGCAGTCTCAAGATGAAGAATAGCTGCCAAGGCCACAGCTGTAGCAACAGATGCAGCTCTCTCAACACAGGTGTATGCCAGTGTATGGCATAAGGAATACGTTAGAGAGAAGAGGCTCATGTAATGAGAGAAATGTAGGAGTGGGTTAGATTCAGTTAGTTAGATATAGTTAGTTAAGAGTTTGTTATAACAAACTCTTAACCACTTTGTATAAATACTTGTAATCAAGATATTTTGGAAGAAGAAAACAAATCATTCAGTTCTTTTTTTTTTTTCATGGTATCAGAGCCCTGAGCTCTCATGAGCACCAAAGTGCTTCAATGGAAAATCCTCTTTCTTCTATCTCTGTTTCTCCATCCATTCCACAGAACCTAAACCTTCTACTTTCAAACTTCAATTCCTTGGTAACAGTAATATTAGATTCTACAAATTTTCTGATTTGGAAGAATCAAGTTCAAAATATCTTATGAGCAACTGATCTTCTTGAGTTCGTTCTTGAATCGGTTTCTTGTCCAATCTCTGAAATCCTTGATTCATCTGGAAAAGCTACAGTCAATCCAGAATTTCTTCAATGGAAGATGATGGATGCACATCTACTCAGTTTCCTCATTGCTACACTATCATCTCCTGTATATGCTTCAGTGCTTCAATATCAACATTGCTTTGAAGTTTGGCTTGCTTTGGAAAAGCGATACACTTCTCTATCTCGTTTGCATATTCATCAATTGAAGAATAAGTAGTAGTCTGTTACGAAAAAAGGTTTCACCATGAGTGAATATCTGACTCAAATAAAAGAGATCTCAAATCAGCTTCGACTTGCTTCATCAATCATTGATGATGAAGATCTTGTGCTCTTAACTCCGAATGGCTTATCAGAGGAGCATGATGCTCTCAAAACAACCATACGTGCTCGGGTAAAATCCATTACAATGGATGATCTGTGTTCACTCTTAAGTTCTAAAGAAATTCATATTGAGAATAAAGCTAAAATTGTTGTTCATGACTCTCCAGTAGCATATGCTACAACCAAAGGTTCTGAAAATTCACAGTCTGATCCTCAAGCTTCAAGGTCACATTTCACAACTCCTCAAGGTTACAGAGGTCATGGTTAATCTCATGGTTATAGAGGAGGTTGAAACAGAGGTGAGGTTTAATAATAGGCCTAACAGAGGGAGATATGGAGGAAATAGCTATCATTCAAACAGTAATGGTTGTTAGATTTGTGGAGGTTATAATCATAGTGCCTTTGATTGTTGGTGGCGAATGGATCCTAATTTTCAACCTCTACATTCAAATCCTTCCTTGCAATCCTTTTCTAATGTTGTGTCTCAACAAAGAGCTTATTCAGTCATAAGTGCTCAATCCTTTTCTTCATCTGCTTCTCCCACTCCTTGGTACATTGATTCCGCAGCCACATCACATTACCAATGATCTCACCAATCTTCAACTCTATTAACCATATCAAGGTCAAGATCTGGTCACTGTAGGTGATGGACAAATTGTTCCTATACAGCACATTGGTAAGGGTTTGTTACTAACTCCTCACTACTCCTTTAAACTTAATCATATTCTCCATACTCCACATATTGCTTCAAATCTACTTTTTGTTCATCAATTAGTCAAAGACAATAATTGTTCAGTTACTTTTGATGCTGATTCATTTTTTATTCAGGACAAACATACGAGCCAAATACTGCATAAAGGATCTAATGTGAATGGTCTGTATCATTTTGATGTCTCCACACCTGCATCTTCACCTCAGGCTCATCTCACTCAATCACAAGTTTCATTATCTGTTTGGCATCAAAGGCTTGGTCATCCATCTCCTTTAAAATTTCATCATGTTGCCAAGCATCTCCCTACTGTTTTTCAGAATAAGGAATACTAGAACTTTGTTTGTACTCCATGTAGTGTTGCTAAGGTCCACCGATTGCCTTTCAAAATGTCAAGTACTACTGTTAAACAACCTTTTTTCCTTGTTCATAGTGATGTGTGGGGACCTTTTAATCTTTCTACTTCTGGTTATAAATACTACTTGTTGTTTGTTGATGATTTTACCAGATTTACATGGATCTATCCTCTTTATGTTAAGAGTGCAGTGTTTTCTACTTTCTTACACTTCAAATCTTATGCTGAAACTCAGTTTTTTACTTCATTACAAATTTTAAAAACAAATAATGGGACTGAATTTGTTAACAATCAAATGCATGATTATCTTGTTGCTAATGGTATTCTTCATCATCTTACTTGTCCATATACTGCTGAGCAAAATGGAGTGGCTGAGAGAAAACATCAACACATCACTGAGACTGCTATTGCTTTGTTGTATCAATCCTCGGTTCTTCTTCAGTTTTGGTTTGAGGCTATGGCTACTGTAGTCTTTCTCATCAATAGATTGCCTAGTTTGTCTTTTGGTCATAAGTCTCCTTTTGAGTTATTTTTTAAAACCTTACTTGATTATACCTTCCTTAAAGTCTTTGGTTGTCAGTGTTTTCCATGGCTTAGGCCTTATGTAGCTCACAAATTGGCTCTAAGGTCTGTCCCTTGTGTGTTCATAGGCTACCACTCTATTGTCAAAGGATACAGGTGTTTGGATCCTACCTCAGGAAAGATTTTCCTCTCTAGACATGTTACTTTCAATGAAACTTGTTTTCCCTATGCTGCTAATTCGTCCCACTCTTCTAGCTTGTCTACCATTTAATCTTTTTTTCAAATCCCTTCTGCTTCTGCTGACCCTATTTCTCCTATTCTTCCTAGCTCTTCTTATATTCCTTATTTTCTTTCTTCTGTTCCCCTTCCATCAGTGTCAGTTCCCTCTATATATGTGCCTTCTACTGACTTACCTACTGCTAGTCTGCTATTCCTGTTTCCTCACCACTATCTACATCTATTTGTCTATCTCCACCTTCTTTCCCTGTAGCTTCTATCAGTCCTCCTCTTGTCTCTCCTATCCCTAGTTCTCATATTCCTATTCAATCAATTGTTATTCATCTTCCTAAGCTCCCTTCTGTGCCTACCCTTAATACATATCCTATGACCACTCGGTCCAAAGCTTGTAATCTTACTACTTCCTCTCCTCTTGATCTCTCTAGTATTGAGCCTACTACCTCTACTGCTCAGGCTCTCTCTTCTCCTCTATGGACTGCAGCCATGAATGCAGAATTTCAGGCCCTTCAACAGTAGAGTACCTAGACATTAGTCTCCTTACCTCCTCATAAAACTGCTATTGGTTGCATGTAACCGCCCATATTTTATTACTCGGATAACCTTACCAATATTCATTAATTAAGTCTATTTACAAATAACATTTCATCCTTGGATGAAATGATGAATAATTAAATATACATATTCCCTCTCGTTATACAACAATGACATTTACATACAAATAAAAGAAATGCCCTGAGACTTACAATAAAAGAGAGGACACTACTCTTTATAAAAAAATAGCACTTAGCCGAACAACAAATGAAGTAGTATAATCCATCACTACATTACACTTATGAAATGGTAAAAACCATTGTTTGATCTTCAAATCTGAAAAGTATTCCCTGTACACATATACAGGCAGGGGGTGAGCAACCACTAGCTCACCAAGCAATCTTATATTAAAACATTAGAAGATATGTGGGTACCAAAATACTCGTACATATACGTGAAATCATATCATGTCAAAACCATATAATTTTATTACATAATCTCTTAAATCCAATTTATTTAATTAACCACAACAAGTTAACTTAAATAAATAAACATGTTTCAATAGTAACAAGACATCCTTTTCAATTTATTCAATTATCTCACTATCAATTTAATCAAATAATTAAACAATTCATCAAATCCATTTTATACAGTCTTATGAGATGAATGCATATGCCATGTCATGCCCAAAATATTTTTCTCATCTTTTGAAAATCTTACGCATAATGCCATTTTGAAAACATATTAATCCAACAATATCAATAAAATTCTAAGATAGTAAATATAACTCAGGTAATCCCTAGGCTGATGTAACAACCCTCACTTTGATTAAGTCATACTTGCATACATTCATGTGTAATCTTGTCTTGTTATGTTTATAAATCTTGTTATCTTGCTTTGTCTTGTTTGACTTGACTTACTTGCTTGATCTTGTACCTTGCTTGGTGTGTAGCCGAGGTCAGCTTAGCATAGTTCGCCTTTGAACCTTTGCATTTAGAACAGTTTTGGAACCTTAGCCGACCTCCAGTTTCACGACGGCGTGTTTGCCGAGATGTCACCCTTGGGCCGAAGTGTTCAGAGCCGAGGCCGGGATGTTTTGTGCTTAGTAATCTTTGTCCTTGGGCAGGTATGGCCTAGACCGAGATGTGGCGCACCCAGGCCAAGGTGTGGCACAGCTCAGCCAAGTGCCGTCCTCCCTAGCCGATGTCTTTGTTGACCTGTTGCCGGAGTTTTGACTCTAGCCGATGTCCTTGCTCGCCGACGTGTTTTGCTACCAAGCTTGTTGTGTACGCTTTGTCAGAGACTTGTCTAATCCATCAGTCACCTTTTTGAACTGAACCAACCCGGTAGTGCCACGTGTCCGAGCTATGGGTTAAGACACCCGACAGACTTAGAAACATATCATTTTGTCTCCAATCTTTGTTTTTAGAGAGAGAAACTCTCAAGGGAGAAGGAAGAGCTTTAGAGAGAGAAAGGTGACTTTCGAGCTTGGTCTTGGTTGATCGAACCGTTAGATTCGTGATCTGAGGTGAGAATCTTGATCTGCTTCGGTTATTCTTATTGATTGTCAAGCTACATTGCGTGATCGGGTTTGTTTTGCATGCCATGCATGAATTTGGAGTTGGTTTTGAAAGAGGAAGTTAATATTCATGCATTCTTGATGCAAGTTGCACCTTGATCTAAAAGTTTATGGCAAGAGCCATGTTATTGTGTTTGTTCTTGCATGTTCTTTTTGGTTGGGTACCTAAGTCCACGTTTTTGAACTCTTAGCATGAAAACCTCAGATTTCGTATAAACAAGTTAAGATTTCAACATGCATGATCTTGATGTTCTTGATGATCTTGTTCTTCTTGTTCTTTGAAAGGAAACCCTGGTTTCCTGACTTTGTTTTGATTGTGGCCATCTGGTTCACACCTCGACGAGGAAGTGTGGGACCTCGGCATGACCTGGACGGCACCCAGTGTGTTTTCCCAAAAGGGGAAATAACGTTTTGACCCTTAGCATGTTTTGCTTTGTTATTGATTTAGATTCGGTGAGAGTGCCGAGGTCATTGTGCGCATGTGAAGCTTGTTTTGAGAATGTGATTTGTCATGTGATTTGTCAGGACCTTGATCTTGCTTTGAGCCTACACCTGGAGACCGAGGTGAGTGGTGCTTTTAATAAAGCTATGTTAAACCGTTTTGATAAATCTTGTCTTGCTTTGTTTTGATGAAAGTATTTTGTTAAGCATGAATGTTTAGCCTAATGCGATGTATCATGGTGAGCTTTGTCTTGATGCTATCTTGAGAAGTCCCTTGGCTGGAGGACTATAAACTTTCGCAGCACTAAGTGTAAAAGTCCCTTGGCTGGAGGACTATAAACTTTCGCAGCACTAAGTGTAAAAGTCCCTTGGCTGGAGGACTATAAACTTTCGCAGCACTAAGTGTAAAAGTCCCTTGGCTGGAGGACTATAAACTTTCGCAGCACTAAATGTAAAAGTCCCTTGGCTGGAGGACTCTAAACTTTCGCAGCATTACGGATTAAAAGGATACGGTCCTTTCTTGAACACAAGTCCCTTAGCTGGAGGACTATAAACTTTTGCAGCACTAAGTGTAAAAGTCCCTTGGCTGGAGGACTCTAAACTTTCGCAGCATCATTTTGTCTAGAACGATTACGGATCGTATAAATCTTGGTTTTGCCACTAATGGGCTAATACATGTACTAATTGTTTGGAAAGCTTTTGTCCTTGCTTGCCGATGTCATGCGCATCCCTTGGAACTTGTAAGGTTTGAAAGATGAATACGGTTCATCCCTTGTCTTGGTAAAAGGTTTATTGTGTTTTGCTTTGAAGGACCTCGACTAATATTTGTATGGTTTTGGCATGCTTGTTTTGTACAGACTTCGGCTATATTCATGCAAAACCTTTATTATTAGTATCATTCACTGAGTTTCCATACTCACCCTCTATATATATATGTAGGTGATGCGCAGGACGGCGGCGACGCCTAGATGTGTTTACCAGCTTGTTTTGGATACTTGATTTACGTCGGCTTGTTTTGCATTCTTGTCGGCCATGCTGTGTCTACCTCGGCATTATATGTTTACGTCGGCATTTTGTATTTTCGTCGGCAAATCTTGAAAATCATGCTTCTTGGCTTGTATTCTTTGTATTTTGTACATGTCGGCTTAGAAGCCTTTTGATCAAGATGTGAATTGTATTTTATTTTTGGACTGGTTGTAAGACTATTTTGTATATGTCTTTTCTTTTGATTTACGCACAGCTCTTATGGACCACCTGTATTTTGATTTATTGCTTCCACATTATGTGCCTGTTTGGCACAGCTTATAATCAGCTTATTCCAGCTTTCAACTTAATTTAAGCTATTTTGATGTGTTTGGTTTAGTTTATAGCTTATAGCTTATAGCTTTTTGGAAGTCAGAAATCAGCTTATTCTTTGAGTGGGGCAGGAGATGCTTTAAGAACAAGCTGGAAATCAGCTTAAGCTGAAAGTTATAAGCTATAAGCTATTTAGGCATAAGCTATAAGCACTTTCCCACAGCTCTACCAAACAGGGCTTATGTAAGCCCCCTATATGTACTCTGTGGTGTGTGGATTTTGATAAGTTGGCCTTTGGTAATCACGGGTTACTGGCCATCTCGGCACCATCCTACTAGGGGCGGGTTGGGGTCGTGACAGCTGATGTCTACAAGTAGACTATACGAGTACTACAAATTTGTCATTTTTACTAGTATTAACTGAAAGGCTCGACACTTATCATCTACACCACCTTTCAATCCCTAGGTTGGTGTCTGCAAGTAGACTATATAAGTACTACCAATTTGTCATTTTTACCAGTATTAATTGGAAGGCTCGACACCTATCATCTACATAACCTTTCAAGACTTACCACCGTATTTACCCCAAAATTATTTCATGAAAACTTGTTTTCCAACATTACTTTCTGAATGCAAAGTTTTTCCAATTCAATTTCAAAACTCATCATTATCAAATGAATTGATATGCCAATACAATGATTAATAATACAATGCAATATTTCATCCACTTTCAATACTTCCACATAATATTCCCATTGTGATCAAAATTCTCATTTCTCATTTCAATATAATTTCTTAAGATGAATATAAATACTTTTATTTCAATTCATCCATGGGACAACAAAATTTCCACACTTAGAGTAATCTCAACCATTTAGTCACTTTAAGACTATATCAACATTTTGAACAACAATTTCCAAAACTTCAACAATTCTCATATTCCATGAAAACCATCATTTATATGCAAACAAATAAACAATTTTTCAAACATCATTTATTTTGGCATACAAAATAAATATAACAACATCTTCAAAGATTGTCAACATATTTCTTTAAAATACCCAATTTCTAGATTTTTTCACCAAAACCACTCATCTTCATTTATTGAAAGAAAGTCACCAAAAACATCTCTCTTCAATTCTCATAGTTCAAAACCCTCAATTTCTATTTTAAAAGGAATAAGAAAGTAAATCCACATTCAAAAAAAAAAAAAAAACTCTCATCTTCTTGAATCAACAATCAATTTTCAAAACAAATCTAAGGATGATTTCGAAAATCATCTAGATCTTGCAAAAACATATATATAACTATACTTCAACATAACCATTTTTCATGCCAAGCTATTTAAAGAGGTAATATTTTTACTAAATTCTCTACCAATAACAATTTCACAACTTTTTCTAAAATTATTTAACCAACATGATATTTACATAAAAAAATTATGAAATATGCCAAATAGAAACATTTTCAAGATTATGAGTTCGAAATTCCACATTTCATATTTTTATTTTCATAATAAAAATGAACATAACTTAATCATCAACATATTATCTTTTATAAAATATCATGAATACAATATTTTTAGAGTTTTTAATCCCAAAACAACTCTATAATTCCTACTTAAGCATTTACTCCATATTCTTTAACATTAATTTATTTTTTTCAAAAATAAATTCCAAATCAAAGATAAAAAAAAAATAACTTTATATTTTTCAAAATAAATCATCTAATCATAATATGATGTAAATACAATCATACAACTATTAAATTTTATTTTCAGATTTCTTCGCAAAATTATCAATACAAAATGATTTTTCCAAATCAATCTCAAAATATCAACATTCTTAACATTTTAACATAATTTTTCTTCCAAAAATTACCAAACAAAAATCTGAATATATATATATATATATATGCAATACCACTTATGATGATATATTTTCTCAAAATAACCCTAACATGGCTTTAATGTAAAAATATGAAGAAAGTCCCTACCTCAAATATGAAGAGAGGAAAATCTGAAAATGCAAAATCACCATTGCGAAGATCACGATGAGCTCTCCAACTTTCATTTACAACACTTTTGCAAAAATCTTACTCTAAAGACTCCCATTCTAAGCTTAAAGCTTGAATAACAATGGAGAACAAAGAAGAGAGAGCGAACTAGTGTATATGTGTGCTTTTGTGCCCAGCTCAAAGGAAGCTCTCCTCCCCTCCACCCACCAAAGAGAGAGAGAGAGTGAGATATCTTTTTTTTTTTAGCCCTTGTGTCCATCCTATCAAAACAATAATAAAAATAAAATCCCTTGTGCCACCGTCCCCTTATCATTGTGAAGAGAGAGGGCCCATCCCATGTGTGTGTGTTTTTGTGTTTATTTATTTATTTATTATTTTCTATTTATAAAATATCTAATTTTATTACCATATGGTACACACCATAAAATCAACTATCAAATATTTGTTATAACCCCTATATGATAAATAATAACAACTCCCAAGGTAGTTACTACAAATCACATAATTAAAAAGGACCAAACAGTTGAACATGAGTCACTAAACAAACTCATATTAAATTAAATTTAAGTCATGGGTTCCACCCATAAGCCAAACATGGTCCAATTATACACCAAAATAGACCCAACTAATTTATCCAAATCATGATCCAAACATAAAAATTAAATAACAAAATTCTGCTATAAATTAAACTGAACACCAATCAGTTCATGAATTATCATAAAATAAATATTCATCATTAAATTCTGAAATTTTTATCCACCGTGCTAGACTCATATGTGAACAACATATAAAAATTTCATAATTTTATGAGATCGGGAACTATTTTCGCACATAATTTACACAGCAATCAAATTCGAAAATTTACTCAATAAAATTATGCATTGGCTATTTAAAAAAAAAAAAAAAAATTCGATCATTACAACCTACCCTTGTTAAAGAAATTTCATCCTTGAAATTAAACTCAAGTAATGTAATACATTCTATAGTCACCCACAAACTCACTCAGGTACTCACTAACGCATCAACAAAATTTCTTTGACTACTACAGGAGCCTCAACAAGTCACATCGGTAACAAACCAAATCATGATATTTGCACAACAATTGATTATAAAAACCCTTACTAGTATAAACCATTAAGTGATTCTTCTATCCACATCGATATTCCCAAGCAACAAAATAGGATCTAATCCCTCAAGCATAACAAAAATTTTGGTAAAACAACTCCTCAAAATACCAAAACCCCATACCTTGTTGGTGATAACCCAACTTTAACGAACTATTTCCATCACCTAATGCACAATGCACTCCAAGGCCCAAACAACTATTTCTATTCCGAGACCTTAACAAAACGAAACATTACCTCTTCAAAAGCACTAACTACCAACTCAAAAAGTGACCGCCAACTGTCACAAGACGAACAACACTTAACCGACATTAGGGTGATGCCATACCCCATAACCCAAACGAAATAAAATCAATTTGGACAACGAGCTAGGATTTCCATCAACAAGACTACAAATCAACATTAACGGTTCCACTTCGATGTGGGATTTATAAAATGGTCTCAACAAGATACCTTAAGTCTAAGCAAGACTCACCACAACTAGGTAAACACCCAAGCTATACATGGCCTTTAAGATAAAAGCTAATTCAACACAACTTCTAAGATATTTGCTCTAAGTTACAACACAAACTCTACACTAGTATTACGATGACTCACAAGGTCCACCCTGAATGCAACCATGATTCAAAACACAACTCATTCCCTTTAAGATAATTCTACTACCAACAAGTGTTGGACACTCCCCCCTGACACCTATAGCGGTCCCGGATTTTAACCCGGCTCTTATGGTATTCTAAACTCGGGTCTTGTGGTTTAATGTTGTTGTTTATGCCTTTTTCCTCCTCTTACTCTTTGAATTTGAGTTTTGGAATGTCTTGGGTGTGTTTAGAATAGGTTGGTTGCTAATTGGTCTAGAATCTTGTTGCCCAGAATTTTGGCTTTCCGCTCGAGCGGGTCCTTTTGCGCTCGAGAGCGGAGTGAGCTTTGTTGTCTTCTCGCTAGCTTTATGAGTAATGCGCGTGATGAGACCCGGACTAAGTTGCCAATAGTGGTCTGTGAATACTCAGACGTTTTTTTTGATGAGACCCGGCTCGTTGAACTCTCTGCTCGAGCAGACTGTGCGTATATCAGATCGCGAAAGTGACTTTTTAAATCACTTTTTCTGTCATTTCTCTCTCTCAAACCTTCGAAAACCCTAAGTTGAGAGTCTCTCACTCTAAAATACCCTCTCTCTCTGCATTTTAGCCTAGATCAAGTGATCTTTACACCCTTGGGTCTTTATTAAAAAGCTTGAGCTCTTCAAGATCTCCATTTCCATCTGAGTAGAAGTTGATCCCGTCATCTTTGGAGTTTATCTCTTGCTTGGCTCATCTTCTCTTCTTGAGGTAGGGATAATCAACTCATTTTTATGAGCTTCAACATAAGCATTGATCATCTTGTATAACTGGTTGGTTCGGGTAAAGTTAGGGTTTGAGTTTGAGATTATGAAAGAGGGGTTTTCTTATGTGGGCTCCTAATGGGTATGTAAGACCTTAAATATGGGTTAAGTGTGTATACTAGGTGAGATTTGGCCTTGGGTGCACTATTTGAGGAAAGGGGGAAAAATGCCGTAATTGAATTAAGGGAATTATTGGTGTAGTTATGAAATTGATGTAGAAATATGAAATTGGTTTGAAAATCATGAAATTCGAGGAAATTGTGATTAAATGGTGTAGTTGGATTGATGAATCACTCACCTATGGAAAATGTGATAAATTATCTATTGAGAAATTTATTTATCTATTTAGATATATTTGTTTGGGCTATCGGTGGAGGATAACCAAGATTGTTGTAGAAATTGCATGATGATTAGGTAAATTGAAACTAATCAATTGGATTATATCATTGAATATGACGGTTGGATATAAACATTGTATATGTGATTGAATTGGTCATTGTATATGACAACGTGTTTAAATACATTGTATATGTATCTTGTTTGAGAGGAGATGGGGGATGTACTCCATTGTTTGGGAGGAGATAAGGGATGGACTCCATGGATAATTAAGTTGGCCGGAGTGTCCAGGGTGAAAGTCCCTAAAGCTTATTTACATTTGGGTGCCGGTTCCCTCGGACGTAATTCCGTAAAATGGCAAGTTATTGGAAGTGTTGAATGATGTCTATGATGTTTGTTATTGAAGTATTGTTATATGAGTTGTAGGCTCATTTTAAACTATTTGATTAATATTGAGCTATGTCAATGAATTGATTTAGATAAGTAATGGGAAGTGGATTAATCATAATGCAAGCATTGACTAATTATGGAGAGGAGAGGATGTACTTGTGTTCCACGTGTTAAACATTTATCGGATGCTAATGTTTTAGTTAATTGTCATTTAATGTTTAGCATATCTCTATTGGGCATTGGCTCACCCCACTTGGGACACCATTTTTAGGTACAGGTGACATACTGCCTCTAAGATCATAGCTTGGGAGGTTTAGAGGCTGAGGGCTTCTTTTGTTGTTACACCTTTGGGTACATGTAATTCAAGCCAAGGGCTTTATATGTAAAGGAGTTAGAACTCTTCTTTTGTTATATCCAAGTTATACTTGGAAAGGTGTAAGCCCGTAGGGCATTTATTTTGTTTGTTAACATATAACATCTTTTGTAAGGAACACTCTAAATATAATGTTTCTTTTATTATTTATGGATCTTGTGCATGATTGTTTTTAACCATATTTTGAGGGTGTTACAACACCCAGGGACAGAACAATTAAATAAATAAAGGCAACAACAATTATGAATATTGTTCAGTCCAAATCTCATTTTTAAACCTTACATAGTTTTTACTTTATGGATTTTACAACCAAATCTCAAAATAGTCAATCTCTCTTGGGAAATATACCCCTTACCACCATTCACAACCCTACCATGTCGAGGCCACGCCTCTTTTAAAATACACACAAGGGTATACGAGCCAAGGTTCAAGGCTAACTCCACACATAATCACCTGAATAGAACAATTTCACAATCATAAAAGGCCACATATATTCCATTCATAACGTTTAGCATCAACACCTCTCACTGAGATACACCCTCATGTTCCAATACAAAACTCAACATATGCACATCAAGTAGCATAAAATCACATAACCACATAACAAATAACGAGTTGCCACTACGAAGATGGTTAGTCATTCTAGAAATCCTTTTAGACCTCTAAATAGAAATCACGTTGATCAAGCGCATTTCCAATAAGATTTCTAAGAAAATTTTTGGACCTGACACAACATCCTCGAGACTCAACCCAATGCCCACATAAACATATAATATCTTAGCACATAAGCATGTTATCACATAGAATGCAAGCGTCGCTCACAATCCCGAGGTAAACCCGACTGTGGTCAAAACCACTTCCCATGAGCCAAGGTATTCAAACCCGATTCGCTCTGATACCATGTTGTAACGCCCCGTATTTTATTACTCGGATAACCTTACCAATATTCATTAATTAAGTCCATTTACAAATAACATTTCATCTTTGGATGAAATGATGAATAATTAAATATACATATTCCCTCTCGTTATACAACAATGATATTAAGTGTACATATTCCCTCCCGGAGTGTCCAGGGTGAAAGTCCCGAATTGGGAGCGCCTTTCGTGGAAATCACGATTAGCCATCAAAAGCCTCCGAATTTGGAGCGCCCTTCATGGAAATCACGATTAGCCTATACACAAAAGCCTCCGAATTCGGAGCGCCCTTCGTAGAAAACACGATTGGGCCGATTAAGCCTCCGAATTCGGAGCGGCCTTCGTGAATAACACGATTCGCCAACACATGGAAATCACATATGACCAACATCAAAAGCATTCGAATTCAGAGCAGCCATTGTGAATAACCTGTTTGGGCCGAATAATCCTCCAAATTCGGATCTCCTTTGATGGATATGATTGACAAGTGCAAACGAGATCGAAGTAATAGATGTAATTTAATCTACAAGCATTGATCGAAATAACATAGTCATTTAGAATAAAATGTTTTATTCAAATGGATCAGAATTAGAGTACATGATTCACACTAAAAAAATAAATAAATTTAGAGTACATGAAAGTTATTCAGCTCCGTCCTCGTCGTCAGTGTTCTCGGCCTCGAAGGCCTCAAACAGAAAAGTATAACTCTGATACAAGGGTGAAGCCGGATCAACTCCCACAGCTTGGAGAGCCTTGATCCATCCATGCTTAAATCCGCGATTTTCGCATCGACAGACTTCCTCAGCTAGTTTTTCCTTCGTCTTCTCTATTCCAATTTTTCGGCCGTCATAGAATCCTTTTTCATAGGACTTGGCCTTCGTTGATTCTAATATGAACATACTCACCATTTCTTGGTCGACAATCGTGTGATGCAAAACTCGGCAGTATACTCTCTCCGTGACAATCGAATTCACTTCATTCATAGAGCGAGTCTCAGTGGCGTTTGCCCTATTTAGCTCATTTTCGGCGTTCTCCACACGGGCTTGCAAGCTCTGAATACGAGCATCCTTTTGCTCTATCTCTCTTCAAGTGGCACGAAGACGCATGCCGATTTTATAAGAGGTATACAAACCCTTTATTTTTCCATGGACGCCCTCGCGAAAAACTTCATAATCAGCCTAGCCGACCATGGATTGCTGAACTTCTGGTAGAAAAATCTATCCAGTGAACTCGACTGCTACATTTGGGTCGCGAACAATCGAATCCGCTTCCGTTATCTGTTTGTTCCCTACAAAAACTGAGAAACTTAATGGGTGTGGTGTCGCACTGGTTTCTCCTCTCGAGTGTGGTAGAGGGGAGTTACCACGTTGCTGTTTTTCCTTTCTGGGTGACCTACTCCGACGACGTGGGAACTGGTGTTTCTTACGCTCCCTCATTGTCCTACTCCCCGTGCGCGTAGTCTCACCACCTCGATTCATCTCTGCGTCCAGTTTTGCTAGCGTTCTACGTTCCCCTCTGCTGTTGAAGAATAGTCTTCTAGCCATCCATAGTTATCCACACTGCTTTTTTCCTCTCCCAATTTGTTGGATTTGAATGCAACAATGGAACCTCCGCACACGTAGCCCCCACCCCATTTATTCATTACCGGCGTAGCACTCCCGAGGCTATCTCATCAATGCTAAATTTCAAAACCTTAAATTCCAAACCTTATATTCGGTGTTCCAGTTCATTCATTAGTTGGGGCAAGGGCAGATTCATTAATCTAATTGGCTAAATAGATTCATTAATCTAATCGGCCAAATGTTGAGGCCTTGCGCCAATAAGTTCATGTGCCCCAGCCACTCCATGAACCACTGGTATTCGGCGTTCCAGTTCATTCATTAGCTGGGGCAAGGGCAGATTCATTAATCTAATCGGCTAAATAGATTCATTAATCTAATTGGCCAAATGTCGAGGCCTTGCGCCGATAAGTTCATGTGCCCCAGCCACTCCATGAACCCATGAACCGCCGTTCGCTGTTCATTCATTAGTCAAGGGCAGATTCATTAATCTAATCGGCTAAATAGATTCACTAATCTAATTGGCCAAATGTCGAGGCCTTGCGCCGATAAGTTCATGTGCCCCAGCCACTCCATGAACCACCAGTATTCGGCGTTCCAGTTCATTCATTAGCTGGGGCAAGGGAAAATTCATTAATCTAATCGGCTAAATAGATTCATTAATCTAATCGGCCAAATGTCGAGGCCTTGCGCCAATTTACTCATTATTTTATCGAATGTCTAATTTATTCATGATCTCACATCCTACCAAATTCTTAACAGCCGATTCGTTAATTTATTCGGCTAAATTGCATAGGATGTTTAATTTGATCTTACATCCTACTAGATTGTTAACTGTCGATTCGTTAACTTATGCGGCTAAATAGCAAAGACATTTTTATCGGATGTTTTATTTACTCATATGCAGCAGACAAAAGCGTAGAAAATTTTCATTAATAAATTGAAAGCAGATAGTATATGCAGTAGACAAAAAAGCATACGAAATTTTTATTAATAAATTGAGTACAGATAGTAGTCATTTTACACATGAAAATTACCTTACACTTAATTTCCAATCGAAGTAAAGAAATGAAAATCTACTAACAAAAACCTACAAAAACTATGCATCTAAGATGCCTAACAAAAATGAAAATATCACCCTAATCAATCTTCAAGGTCAAACTCTAGCGGCTCAACGTCCACCTGCTTGTATGGAATCAGTTGCACCAATGTGACATTAGCGGCAGTGAGGGCTTTAAGGCAGCCATGTTTGAAGCCCCGATTCTCAAACTTGGGCACTTCCTCTACGTAGTTCTCCAAGGCGGTGTCCTTCCCAGCTTGGAATGCTTTGGAAATCTTAGAGTCGACTATTTCCTTTGCCTTCTTTGACTCTTCCAAATTGGCTTCCAGCTTGGCAATCACCTCCTTGGCCAACTTGAGCGCGTCTTTGCTCGCGTTTGCCCTCTCTTCGGCGGCCATCCTTAGTTGGTCAGAATTCTTCGCTTTTTCAGCCTCGCGCACGTTCCTCCTCCATTTTCGCTGCCTCAGAATCAACTCTTTGAGAGGCTTCCATAGCCTTGCTCTTTTCATTTTCAATTTCGACTTTCAGCAAGCCGATTTGTTTAATGGCGTCATGTTGACGGTGGACAATTTCGGCTATCCTGCCCACCGTCTGCAAAACAAGGAATTAGAGTTATAAAAATTAAATATATATATATATATATATAGGCGAAAGACTATAGATAAGGCTCAAGTAATGTACCAACAAGGCTGATTGAGCAGCTAATGCAACTGATAGTAAATCAGGCTCTGCCCGGAAAGTGGCTCCGTCGATCGGCAGGGAAATTGAGAAGGCCATGCTCAAGGCCACAGTCGGATTTTTCAAGGCCGACGCATCAGAAGCAATCGGTACATTCCTTATCTTTGGTTGAA